>JAMXBD010000318.1:600000-1173232 GCA_024138025.1 Combretum micranthum
CGTTTAGGATATCCTTTGGGGCATGACAACACGAGTGTGATGGGAGATCAAATCAAGTAGACTTGATCGTTCTTAACTTTGTCTTTGTAGAATAAGGGCTTTATTATGTCTTGGAGATATTTTAGCAAAGCTTCCACATTACTCTCAATCTTAACAATACGTACAATAATCCTGGATGAGAAAAGAAGCCTCCTATTAATAGATGTAGAAGATGATGCTGGCCTTTGGATCAATATTAAGGATCCAGCAGCTGAGATTGGAGCTCTCTTTTGTTTAACAATGAGCTGGGCTTGGGCTTAAAGAGAGCCCAAGGGCTTTCTTTTATAAAAGAAGTCCATTATTCTTTTAAAACCCCTCATTATTAATATAATAGGTTTTAAGGCTTATTTTAGTTTATACAAGTTCTATTTTAGTCAAATGAAGCCTAAATTAACCCTTAAAGATATTTTTAGAGTTCATTTTTTGCTCACGAGAAAACGAAATTAAGCCAATAGTAAAATAAATTGGTCAAGTAATCTCTATTCTTAACCTATCAAATCAAATATTCCTACGGCATCCCTTATTGGATTTGGTTATCTAAACTTTGTCACTAGCTCAGAAGACTGGCCTAAGGCATTAAATTGGGCCAATAGCCAAAATACCAAAATGACGCTATACATTTTTACCTCTTAGCCAAAAGCTCACTTAGCAATGACAAAGGGGAGGTTTAAGCATTTCTTTGAACTTGTTTTTTTGAATTTATTATAGAATATCCTATGAAGTAGGCTTGTTGTCGCATGATTACTTATGGTACTTAATAAATCTATGTGTCCTATGCGTCTTGATGAACCAGAGTAAGATGAAGTAGTTTTTGTCAGTCATTGCCATGGAGACTCACTTCCTTTGTATTACTTAAGATTGCATTTCATTCTATTATTCTTCTTCTCTGTTTTTTTTTTTTTTCATAATACTTAGTATTTTTAATAAAAGCATTAAATTTAATTCAAAGCACAATAGTAAATGGGGCAGATGTTGTTGCACATGATTGGCCAGCTACTACAACCATTCTATACATTAATTAGCAACTCTACCAAGGTAAATTAGGCCAATTACCCAATTACCAAGACGACCATCTACATAAGGAAATAATTTATTGCTTAGGGCCCTTATTGATAATAATTGCTTGAATAATGTTGAAATAAAAATAATTATCGAATTATTATACAAAAATCGTGATTTTGACACGGAATATAAGACTGTGTGTATATTGTGCCTTATAATCATAACACATGTTTCATTGTGTGGAATTATATCACCATCATTAAGCAGGATATGCTTAGGAAACTTATATCACATTTCTTACACATGGTATAAAAGATGATATAAAAACCTTAGTGAAAGATGATATAAAAACCTTAGTGAAACTTGAAATCACAATTTCTACGAGCGATTTATAGGTAGATTTTAATTTCACATTTCACAAATATGATTTTGAAACGGAATTTTAGTAACTCATTCTATCCAACTTGTGAATTAATAAGTCTTTTTTTTTTTTCAACTATGGTAAAGAATGTTAGACTCATAATGTAAGTAACGATTGATTTATATATTTAGACTTTCGAGAGAGGTGTTGTGGGTGGGGAGGTGTGTGGCGGCGCGGGGGGTGGGCTGGGGTTGAGGGAGGGGGAGTGGCAATTGACCGATAAAAGAAACAGTTCTAAGGGTCTATTTATATGATTTGTTTTTCATATGTATTTGTATTTGTATCGAAACGATATATGTAAATATATCTAATTTACATCTATTTTATTTATATTTGATCTATTTGATATTTTATGATAACTATCAATTTTTTTATTTATATCTATTTTTTAAATGTAATTTATTAAAAAATTAAAAATAGCTATTTATAGAAAAAAAAATTAAACAAACAGATCAATAAGTCTTGCTGTCACAGCGCCTATGTCGCTTCAACTTCACGTCATTTAGCTGGTTAGCACTTGAAGATTGGATGGTGCTCACTTCAAGTTACGACTTTTCAGAAATACTGTACACAAGATCAAGAAAGTCGGTTTGACGTTGATGAGAATGAGTATTGTCATTATAAAAGGACACTCTCCATCCTAAATCACCAGTCATTGCGAGGTCTATGAATGCTAAATCTGTGATTCCCATCAAATGCAAAGCACGTTAGCAAACGGGACGTCTACGGATAAAAACTTAGTTGAGACCTCTACTTCGTGAAAATTTGCCTCATGCAAATCGTTGACAAATAGCATCTGATATCTAAATTTTATTTAATTTTATAATTAATTATTGGATTAATATCACAAATGGTACATGAATTTAAATAAAATATTCAATTAGATACTTAAACTTTAAAATTGATCGATTTAATATCTGAACTTTAACATTGATCAAATTAGAACCTGAAATAACTTTTTTGTGCAACCAATAGTACCTTCGTAGGTACTAAATTGATCGATTTCAAAATTTTTAAGTATCAAATCGATCAATTTTAAAGTTTATATATCTAATTATATATTTTGTTAAAGTTTATGTATCATTTGTGACATTATCCTCAATTGTTTAAAGTTAAAAACTATTAATTTGTTATATATTTTTGTTATTTTTGTAATTTTCTATATGATTTTATCTATTTGTGCAATTAAATACTAAAATTTTGTCCTTTTTACAACTAACTATCTAATCTATGTATTATAAACAGTTTTGGAAAGATTATAAATAGTAAATTAATATTTTTAAACTTCAAATAATTAATTATAAAATTTAAATACTAAATGTGAGATATGTTCCCGATTCGTAGTTATGCTCCTCAGTTTTGAACACTACTGGATGAAGTATAAAAATCAGTAGTTATACTCCTTATGAGAGGAATTACATCACTAGTTCTTGAAGGTTAAATTATACCAAAATGTATCAACATTTGAGGTAAGTTCAATAAGCATTTTAAGTGGTTAAAAAAGAACTCAATGTTTCACAAATCAATCAAATAAGTTGTCAACTTTTTATAAAGTTCATTTAATGTATCAATAGTTGAATTAGTTTTTTATTGATTTTTTTCAATAGTGAATTACTAATACTTTATTTGAATTACTTTATAAAACGTTGATACTCTTTTTTAATTATTTCAAACGTCGATACCTTAATAACTAAAGTTGTAGATAATGGGTAAACAGGCCCGCCTGCTTTGGTCCGTGGGTTATATGACCCGGGCCAATTCAGCCCACTTTTAAACGGGCCAGATTTTCTCTGCTGGCCCGTGGGCCAAGATTATTTTTAAATTTTTAATTTTTAATGTTAGTTTATGTAAAAATTAGAATATTTATATATTTTAATGTTTGATATATATTAACAACTAATTTTATTGTTATTTTGATTACTTATATATAAAAATAAGTTTCTAAAATGATTTATTAAATATCATATTATGTTTAAATCAATAAATATATATTTAAAAAATGTTATAATACTTGTGGTTCATGTATCAATCTATTTTTTTCCATAACATACATAAGTAATCACTAAAATATATTATTATTGCTTTTAAACGTTTCCTCTTTTGTTGTTGTTGTTGTTGTTTTCTTTTCTTTTCTATTTTTTTATGGGTTGGCCCATAGGACAACCTGGCCTAGCTTGATTTAGCCCATCTGTTAAACGAGCTAGGCCAATTCGGCTCGCTTTTTTTAGTGGGTTGGCAGCCGACTCGCGGGCCACGACCCATATTTCCATCTCTATTAATCACCTTTTTTTTTTTCCCAAACTATTAATCACCCATTTACTTTGAGGTAATATATAGGGAATTGAATAATCATTCCTAGGAATCAATCTGTTACCTCATTTACTTGCACAAGTGAATTGGGTATAATTATTACTAGTAATCTTTTTATTATGTTTTTTATTATCTCTCTATTCCCTCTCCAATGGGAATAAAAGTTCAAATGATGAAACTATTTTATTTCTAGTAAATTTGGTCATTGACAAATATATTATAAAAGTACACAAAACCTAAATTATATATAAATCTACTATGCAGATTATGTATAACATATGCGTGTAGCACAATTTATATTTTATAACGGCTCGATAAGTTATAACTTGTATATATGACTTATAAGTAATATATGTGGATTATTATGTTATATATATTCTATATAAATTATAGAATTATATGTATAAAAAAACAAAGTGCGTTGATAAAATATATAAGCTGTATAGATAAGTTAAGTTATACATATATGTTATATTTTATAAATATAAGTTATGATTCATAACTTGTATATAAACTTGTAAGTTATATATATTAAGTTATATTTCATACAGATAAGTTACAAATAATATTTTTATACATATGATTGATATAAATACATAAGTTATGAGTTATAAGTTATGATATATTAATATATATACGAGTGGTGAGTTATATATATAGCTGATTCTAAAAAATAGAAATACATAATCCAGAGATTATGAATTTATCAATTAAGTATTATATATTATATGACAAATGAATAGTGTATTGATAAAATATATACGCTGTATATATAAGTTTTAAGTTATACATGTAAGTTAGATTTTATAAATATAAGTTATAAGTTATATATGTTTTACGCTTTATAAGTTACGGACTTTAATATATATATATATATATATATACAAGCTATATTTCATATGTATAAGTTATACGTAATTGTTTATATATACAAGTTTTAAGCAATAAGTTATATAATATCTGTTATATATATAGGTTATAATATACATACATATAATATATAAAGACTACAAATGTATAATCTAGATATTATAGGTATATATAAGTTATAAACTATACATGTAAGTTATATTGTATGTTATAAGTTACATTTGTTTCATGTTATATAAGTAATATATATATATGTATAAATATATATATATCATTTTTATTTATAAGTTATGATTTATATACGTATATATTAAAGTCTAAAAACATATAGGTACATAATCTAGTAATTATGAATATTGTATAAATAACAAATAAATAAGGCATTGATAAAATATATAAGTTATATACATGTATGTTATATTTTATAAGTTATGTATATAAGTTATACATGTTATATATATGTATGTGTATGATGTATGATGTATGGACTAACACAAAATCTATATATATATTTGTATATGTATGTATATTATATATTTATATATGATGTATCTGTTATGAATAACATATATATGTGTATGTGTGTGAGTATGAGTATTTCTATATAGCTTCTTATTTTTTCATAATAGTCAAATAACAATATAATGGCAATTTTAATTTTTTTCTCAGTTTAACACTGTGATTAATAAAGTGAAGTAAATGATGTAATATGTATTCCTGGTAATAAAACTTTGAATAAAGCAAACACCAAAATATATTATCTCTAATTTATTACTGGTAATACCATTCCTGAAGCATAACTTTTATACTTCTCCTTTATTTTATTCGTCTAAGTAAACAGATCGTAAATGAAACTATCTCTAAATGTTGATTCCGCTTTTTAACTACTTGAAACGTTGATATCTTAAATGAAATTAACTCGAAACGTTGATGCTGTCACGCTCCAAGGGGTACCCTAAACGTAATAGTCCGCCACACTCAATATTAAAGTTTAAGTATGACAACCTTAATCATTCCCAGAAGCTTCGATATTAAGTGTAAGGCGTGCTCTCACAAATTTAGAGGACCATACATGGAATTATGAAGCTTAAAAAGATATAATAACAAATTAAGAAAAAAGAATTCATAATATTCATTTGTTCATAACAATAGTCTTACAAACCTTAGGAGCATTCCCCAGCCACAAATAATTGTAGTCTATTACAAGAATATTTTTATATCTTATCCAGCACTAAACTTCATCTAGAAATTTCTTAACCAAAAAGGAAAATACTTGGCTACATGGTCCACGTGGCATCAACCACAAATAGGTAAACTGCAAAAGATATCTCTAGGGTATAAGTTAATAAGCTTAATGAGAGCTATTTCCATAAACAAACTTGTTGTGTAATGAAATTCAAACAAGTTATTTAAGCAGACAAATGAAATGCAACTACACGTGGGCAAACAAGGCATATAGTTTTTCGAAAACCATATGTCGAATGGATTTACGCCCTCTATTTGGGGTTTAGTGATACGTAATCTCAAAACAAGTAGTTTTAGTTAAAATTATGCTTTCAATCAATACCTCCAAGCATATTAAGTCTACTTGATTTGAGCCATGCTTCCGGACTTTCTACCAAAGCATTTGATTCCTTGTCGCCAAGCAATCGCTTTCGATCATGATCGCCAAGTGTTGCTTTCGACCTGTGCTACCATCCTTCTCACCCAAGGATAATAACTCAATGCAATGTGACTCACTTTGTGGTATGCATGAATCAATTTATTTATGATATCATAGCATCATTATTATCAAATTTAAGGTGATCATAAAATTTCATACATATCAAGTGCTATACTAAAACAAACATTTAATCAATTCCGGCCTTGATCCTTTCAACAAATTTTTCACATACGTATCAATTTGTCTTTTCTTAATTTTAATGTGACTAAACTATAAGCACAATCAACTAAAACACTTTAAGGAAATAAACTTATGATGCCAAGTCGATACTTCTCTAAACGGATAAGTCGTTCAAATAGTCCACTAGTCGAAATAATCCTCGGGGTATGGGTATCCTTCCTCGGGATCACTTAGTCACGGAAAATACCCAAAATGAGTATTTCTTGATGACTTTCTTGAATTTTGACAAAACAATGTCATAAGAACGTTAAAGTTCGTATAAAGGAAGACTCCAATTTAAAATGGCCATAACTTGGTCATTTTAACTAGGAATTGCGCATATAATATACCGATTTCTACTTACTTGAAAAGATCTATCCATTTCTAAAACTATATTTATCAAACTAGATCATTTAGGCTCTGAAACAGTGGTGATCAAATTCACCATGAATTTTTCCTAACCCAAAAGCAATTTGTTTCAAACATTTAAACCGTTCAAAAATTGCTTTGATAAATACTTAGTTATTTATATAGTTGAAAAATTCCTTTTTCATAGATACTTAGCTCATGTTTTATCCATGCTCAAGTGTTTGTTGTCCAACCATGTTTCTTGGGTAAAACAATGTTAATTAAGAGTTTAGAAAACTATAGTTTACAAGAAATCCATTTTGTAAATCTTTTAAAATGAATATTTTGATTCCTTTGTTTTCAAAGAATTACTTTATGTTTACCTTACTATTTTTCTAAATGACTTTTTGATAAAATAAATTTCTTCTTTTCTAAATTCTCAATATTAGTGCTACTTTTCCTATTTTTTTTCTTTGACTATTTATTTGAAAAATCTTGGTTCTGAAAATTTTCATTTTCGTTTTAAGGGTTTTCCTTATATGATGTTTTTATGAAAATATTTTAGTACCAAAGTCATCTTCTTTTAAGAAAACAAAGTAATATAAAAATGATTCAAAAAGCTTTTTCAAGACAAAAGAAAAAAGTCCTAAACCGTATTCTTGCAAAGTCTTTGTCCACCTTATGGCTCCTTACCTTTCTCATCTCTCCCTTGGTGTGTGGGTGTGGATTTCATCGATGACGCGAATTCCCCCTATCCATATTAATTTTTAAAATTATAGTGAGTTCTTCTTAAAACTTGGAAAAGAATAATTTTACTTTTGTTAAACTGTAGAATTTATATTTTATATAAAACTATTCTTAGGTGATAAAATCTCCTTTTTCTCAAGTATTATTGAAGCTTTAAATATTTGGACAACAATTTTAAAGGGCGTGATTATGAGAAATAATAACAAGCAAAAATAACATAAATAATAAATAAAGTCAAGTATTGGGAGTCTTAGCTTCTTCAAGGCTTCTGGGACTAAGAAGTAGACTAGTCCCAAAAGAAAGAAATAAAATAAAAAAGATTGTTTTGACTTGATGATGACAAGTTTAAGACTAGAGACTAGTCTTAAAACAATAAGAAATAAATAAATTGCAATGGAAGAAATAAATTAATTACTTTACATGAAAATAAATAAATTGCAAGTGAGCTTATATGCTCTAAAGAATATATATGTAGATATATAATAATACTTAGTTAGATATAATAATATAATAATAATAATAATATGAACAATGTAAAATAACAACATAAACATAAACATAAATAGATATTCATGAACAAGAACAATACATGAACATAGTGTAGCTTCCATAATATTTAGTTATTGGAAACTCACACCATGGTCATGTAAAGTTACATGACATGAGAAGAAGAATATGTAAAGAAAAGTTTACCTAAAGAGGGTTTTTAAAATATTATGTGGGAATGGGTTTTGTGTATGTAGAAGGTGGTTTGAGATTATTTTGAGAGAGTATTTGGAGAGAGTGTTGAGAGGAAAATTTAAGAGAGATTTGATAGTAAATTTGTGGGTAGTAATAGTGTGAAAGAAGTGAAGAGAAGGAGGGGTATTTATAGGAAATGAGGAGTGAATTTTTTTATTTAAATAAAGAAAAAATGAAACAAAATTGAGGGAGACAGAGAGGGTGACGTGCTGGCGAAAGGAGTGAGGAGAGAGAGAGTGTTTTATATTTTGTATTTTTGATGATTAAATATAATAATAAATAAAGTAGATGTGAAATAAAGTTATTGGAAAGGTAAAAAGTAAAGGTAATAGGTTATGGTGTTGTAAGAATAGGCGTTAGAAAAAGCAGAGATAAAAGAATAGTGTAGAATAGCAATGAATAGTGTAATATAAAGTAGATATGACTAATAAAGTATCGGTAGTAAGAAAATACCGTATAATTGCGATACCTGATATTTTTACTTACCGAAAAATTATAAAGACTGATATTTTTGAAAACCTTACATTTTTACGAGTCTAACGGTATATCCAGAATATTTTTACTACTCCGAGCCCCAAGACACTTTTTTCAATAACTGTATCCGTTCGGGTTCCAAATGATTCCAAGTTTTTACTAATCTAATATTTTTAAACTTCCTTATATAATTACGAACTATTCTATGTACTATCTCTTACTTACTTTCTCATGGTTGCTTATACGGAATTGCCGGACTTAAACCATTTCATCTAACTAGGGTTTTGTTGACTTCAGGGTTTCCAGTTGACTTTCCAATTAGGGTTTAAGCTAAACCGATCACAAAACTTCGAGGGTTTACAGATACCTTTTTATATAATTTTCCTATTCTTGAAATATTGCATATGATACTTGGAAGGGGTGATTGAAATTGTTAGAGGATTAAAATAAAATAATATCAATATAAAAGGAAAACTAAGTGGTGACTAACTTCGTGGCCGACCATTATTGCATTCATCATAATTTTATAGAGAAGGATTTATTTTAATAATATGGCAAAAAAAAATCTTGTAGGGTTTTTATTGTGTCTCAAGAATCTAATAAGATGTCAAAGCAGGTCCATATCTGTGAGATTTTATTTGTTCTCTTTAATCCCTCTGTTGTTGTGTTGTTGTTGTTGTTGTTGATAGTGATACTATTGCAAATTAAACTTTTCTTATTCATATAAAGCGCATCAATATATAGTACACACATGATACATGTAACACTTATGTCTTCCATTCACATTTACAATTAGGTGTAAATAGGTACAAGATTTGTAGGATGTGAGACCACTACGATATGATCGTACTCTACATGTATCCCAACTTGTAAGTTACGAGTTTCCAAAATTTGAACCTAAACCCTCCTTTATTCCTTATAAAACCTATAGGGTGTAAAGAATCTAGTAGATCTTATTATTTTTCCTTATATTTTTATAATTCGTAAGTTTATGTGATACTAGTATAGTTATACATGTGTGGAAGCTTCTACAGTCTCCTCAATAGGACCATCAAATCAACCATCTAATCATTAAAATAAATGTAATAATTGAGATACTAACTATTTTAGTAGTTTGATCATTGTTGGGCATGGTATGAGTTGTTAAATAGTAGACGGGATCGGTTTCGTCAAAATTAATGATGAGACTCTAGAAATTTCCTACATATATATATGTATGTATGTATGTTTCTATGTGTTGAGGTGTGATATTATAAGTTTTTCATTTATAGAACTTATAGAAAAACACTCGTGAAACCTATAGTAAAATAGGTCATATTAAAAGCGATTTTCCTAGCTAATTTTAATTTTTTTATATTTATTAATCTAGCTTAGTTTTCGTAGATTTACATGATTAGTAAAACCAAAAAAAAAAAAAAAGAAGAAGAATGAAGAAACATGCGCATGGAAGAAAAAGAATGGAAAAGAAAAGGAAATGCAAAGTGCAAGAGAGCGACGGTTTTAGTAGATTAGTATTGAACTTGCTACTTATCAAATGAAAAAGATTAAAAAAAATGAAATGAAAAACATAATTAGGAGAGAAATAGGAAAAAAAAAAAGTAAAAAAGTGAGAGCCATTTTTAAGATTATCTATTTAGGGTTTTTCACTTCTTGGATCTAAGCATTTTTTTTTTCTGGACAAGAAGAAGATTTATAGGTAGAAAAAAATTATTATACTTTTTCATTGATGAATATAATTTAATATATTTTTATCATAGGATGACTACTAGGTATGTAAGAATTTGTATCAAAAAGGGTAAGGAAGTAACTTTGTCATAGACAATATGCACACATAAAGCTAGTCGTTTACCCCCTTAAAAAAATGGTATGTAACCATATTTCTTTCCCCATTTAAAAGCGAGCCAAATTAACCCAACTCCTTTAAATTGCAATCTAAGCGTATTGACCCATGGGCCAAACTATTAGAATAAAAGGAGAAAATTTTAAGAATAAAAATAATACAATAACATATTAGTGATTATTTTATTTAATTTTGAACTTAGGACTTCATAGCTTGGAATTACATGGCATGTGTGAAGTATTAATTTGTTAGCATTAGTATTAGGATAGAAGAAGAAGACAATTGCCCAATGAGGCAATTGCTGGAGATGTGGATGGATCTATTTATTTGTTTTCGTATTTGTATAACAAAAGCTTTCTTCCTCTGTCATACAATAGGAAAAATTATAATCATACACCGATGCCACACTCATCAACTACACATATATGATAGTAATTAATACAATTATACATTATTTCAATATTAGGAATAATATAGGATAACTCATAACCTAATATCCTATGATCATATATATGTATATATACAGAAATAATTACAAGATGTATATTATTATTTTCTCAAGGTAAAATTTAAATATATAATTTTAATTAAATTTTTTTAAAACTTGTTTTTTATATATAAATAATTAAAATGGTAATAAAATTGATAATCAATACATATAAAACCCTAAAATACATAAATATTATAATTTCATACAAATTAACATAAAATTTTAAATTTTAAAAATTTTGGCACATAGGTTGCTCGTTTAGCCTACATGCCAAAGCAAACTTTGTTTGAGCCAAGAAATTTTGGCCTAATATGTCAAATTAGCTCAGCAAGTTTAACCCATAGGCCAGCTTGGCCCATTAAGCCTGTATGCCCATATCTACATGCACATTTTCTACTCGATCAGATATGTAGAGTATGGTGTGGATATTGTTGTCTTTGTACTTTAATATATAGATGACAATGAAGATTATTTCATGTTTAACCATCATTTAAAAGAATATTATATAAATACAACTTAGATAAAAAATAATTATATAATTACTATCATTGTATCTCATGTTGAACATTTGATATAAGGTTTTTTTACATATCTCATGTTAAACATGCGACACGTGTGTAATTATTTAACGTATATGTATCGCATGACTAAATGTGATACACATTTATACGTATATCTCCTCTCCAACATGTGATATAACTATTTTTTTAAGTTTGATTCCATACCGTTAATATATCTCTTCTCAGCATGTGATGCATATACAAACTTTTATATCTCTTCTTCAACATACTATATAGATGTGGTAATTTGGTAATTTTTTTTTTACAATTTATATTTTTGTAATTTTTTTTTGGCAAAAACTATAGGCATGCATTTCGCACCCTAATGATAATGATACGAGTTTTAAGACACTATGGATCCTCCTTAGCAGCAGCAGCAGGAGGAGTAACAGTAGCAGTAGTAGCGAGAGTAGCAGTAGCAAGAGCAGTAGCAGGAGGAGGAGGAGTAGCAGCAGGAGGAGGAGGAGGAGTGGTAGTAGTAGTAGCAGTAGCAGTAGCAGTAGGATTAACAATAGTAGGAGGAGTAGTAGCAGTAGCACTATAGCAGTAGTAATAGGAGGAGTAGTAGCTAAGAATGTAAGCGGATGGGTTTTTATAAGGTACCTAACCCATCCTACCCGATAAATACCCTATGGGGTAATACCCGATAGGTTTGGGCTGTGTTTTGAGATCAACAATAAAACCATATAGGGTTTTGGTATGGGTTTTGGAACAAACATAAAACCCGTTGGGAAACCCCAACCCATTTAAATATATAAATACATATATATATTATGTTTAGCTTCAGTCTCTGAAATTAACCAGCTTTACTCCATTAATTGTAAAGCTATTTTTTTCTTTTTTATTAAATCATTTAGAAAAAGTAAAAAACTCTAGGACAGTAGACTAATACTCTATGGTCTCCACTTTCAGTTTTGGTCTTGGCTCACTCTCATCAAATTCAAGCCTCACACTCCTGTTGTCGCACTGTTTCATTTAATGATTTTCTTTTCATGAAAATGATTGAGATTTTATAAAGAGGATTGCATGAGTAATGATAAGAGGTTTTTTCTTGGCTTATAAAGTGGGAACGGATCGGAAAAAAAAAAGATAAAAAAAAATTATAATGATGTTTTTAAATATTTTATTATGTAATGATTGTAATTTATATCGGGTTTCGGGTTTGGGTTTAGGTACCCTATAGGGTTTGTCTAGTGGGTTTTGGGTTCATGGGCAAAAATCCTATAGGGTTTGGGAATCCTATTAGGTATCGGTTCGGGTTCGGGTTTTAGCATATCCATGCCAAACCCGTCCCGGTTATATTCCTAGTAGTAGCAGCAACAACAATAGGAGTAGCAGTAGCAATAGTAGCAGTAGTAGTAGCAGTAGTAGCAGTAGCAAGAGTAGTAATTTTATGCCATTTTAGTTGAAAAGAACTAGTTATTTTATTTTGGAATAACACTAGTTGTTTGTATAAATGCATTGTTTATCCTTTAAGTTAATTAATACGGAAATACTTGAAATTTCTCGATTTGGAATCTACACGTTCTACAATTTTATATGCTTTGGCATCACATAAATAGGTCCATAGGTATATATTACATGTTTTTATTTTCATACATAAACAAATTTTACGTGAGCTTATAATATTAAAAAATTATTTTTAAATATTTTTAATGGGTTATTCATAGTGAATATATGAAAATAATGCAATTTTTTTATATTACGTAAAATCATATATATTACTGTAAACTTAAAATTAAAAAAAAAATCTATAAGTTTGCATGAAAAAAATATATAGATTCATAAGATATCTTGTAGGCTTTATATGATATGTTGTACGAGGTGTTACAAAATAGAGTAGGTAGGGAGTGCAGTATTTAATATATTACATCTTACAGGTTTTTATTTTTATTTATTTATTTATTTATTTATTTTTAGCTTTAAGGGTATGGATAAGACTTCATACTCTATCTACATATACTATCTAACCATTAATACCTGCAAACTTGGAAAATAGGTTTCAAGATAGGCAAAATATAAAGACTTTGTATATTTGCCTTATTCTATAAGAGTAGATTTCATAAATATCTATATCTAGAAGCTACCCATTTTTTGTGTAGTTTTCAATGAGTACTCCCTATGATAAGGCTATTCATTCACCCTTGTTCCTGTCAATTCTTTCTTTTCAATTTTGTATGAATGTAATGTATTAAAGTATTATTTCTTCCAATTTCATTACATTTTTTTTAAATTGATTTATATCTAACTACATAAGCTACATAATCTCATATATTATCAGGACAACTAAAATCCTACTCTACAAGTCTTATCGTTTCAACTATATTTTTGAGTATTAATGTCACAGATGGTATATGAACTTTGACACAATTTGCAATTATGTACATGAACTTTGAAATTGATTACTTTAATACATGAAAAAACTTTTCATACACGTCAGTAGTACTTCATTCAAATATTTTAGGTATTAAATTGAACATTTCCAAATTTTTTAGGTACTAAATTAATCAATTTAAAAGTTCTGGTATTAAATTGATTAATTTCAAAGTTCAAATACCTGATTGCATATTTTGCCAGAGTTTAGATACCATCCGAGGCATTATTCCTACTTTTAATTATTTTGATATAATAAGTTAGGTAAAATGTAGAGGCTTCATTTGATTACTTTAAAAATTGCATGGATCCACCTTTTTCCAATAATTAATAATTACACTCCCTAAAAATGCTGAGGTGGCAAATGGTGTGAAAATTCCATTGATTTGGTGCAAACGTGTCCTTTGTTATAATATTTTTTTTATAAAGTTTAAATATATTTTGGAAGAATTTAAAATTTAAGGGGAAAAAAGAGAAAAAATATATTAAGAAAAAATCAAATTTAAAATAAAATATATAATTTGTTTACTTATTTTTTTTCATATGAAAAACAATTGTTTTATATATTAGAGATACAATAATCTAAACTATATACATACCTTTTAAACACACATATTTAGCTTTCAAGCCTTTACGTAGTTGGCCACACAAGCCCTAGCTATTTCATCTTTATGTAGACTACTGATTTTGGAGAAAGAGCCAATTTTAACAACACAAAGTTGTTAAGGACCCTTGATGGGTGGTTGTCACGCCTCAAAAAAGGACCTAATAGGATTGCCCTAAAATTATCATATCACGTGTGCATCCGTAATATGAAAATCATTTTGTAAGCTAGAAATTATAAGACTCTATCTTATTTATTTACTTCATAAAATTCAATTACATGGATATAATATCTTTATCTAAACTTATTATGGAATCCGATTTTCTATTGTTTGTCAGGATCGCCAAGAATAAGTATATCCTACTAAATAATAAAAATTGGGTATCAACCAACAAAATACAAGATCTTACCTGTTTATACAAGTTATCTATTTTGCATTCTAAGTTCATAATAATTTACATCTCTAATTTCAATAAAGTACAACGGATCAGCACTCTTCACACATTCTTAGCTCAATTTATGCTAGTATTATTCCTGCACAAAAACTGTAGGGGGTGAGCGAAACCGTGGGCTCAGCGAGATAACCTGACCAGATCACACATCAAACAATAACAAACAAGTTTAATTAGTAGGCATATGTCATGCAACAATCAACCATATATACTAGTACAAGTGCAAGTACAAGTTTGGATAATTCGGAATTTAAACAGGATGTAGATATACGCCCTCTCATAGAGGTTGGAAGGAAGCCATAATGAGTGATATACCATGCCCAGGAGAATAAGAGAACCAAGGAAGAATGGGTACAATAAACTCTCACAAATTAATTTTAAACATTTCACTCTTATCCTTGGAACAAAGAAACTCCATTAAGTATTAGCCATTTTATGTCGATACCACGAGTGATGCTCCTTCGATGCCAGTTTAGTTCTAGTGGAACTGAAATAACCATGAAATTTCCAACTTATATTTTATATGTGTGTTATTGAATTTATACATGCTTTTGATATGTATTGAATATGATTTATGTTCATGATGAGCTATGTTTTTTATTATTGTGTTAAAATATTCAAATACTCTAGAATTTATTAATTATTTAGTTCACAAAATTTAAATTGCATTAACATGTAAGAATTATATTTGGAATGTAGTAAAATGAGTAAATAGATTCATGCACGTAAGCCTCATCATAGCATAATTCTTTTACCTTAAAGGGAGCTTAAACACCTCATTAATTAACCAAAGACAAGTTTATTAATTAGCAAATGATAAGTCATTAAGTCCCCTTAACCTCTTATGCCTCAAAAGTCAAACCTTAAGATAATATCAACTCATATAGTGTAAAATTCGTGCACAATTTTCAGACCTCCTAAACATGCCTTCAAAAGCTTCAAAACATAATTTCCTTCTTCTCCAAAGCTCTCCCATGGACCTATATAGATAAGCCTTTCATCTTCTACACTTTCCACCATCAAAAGCATGCTAGAGGATCACAAAACAAAGGCCTAAAGTTCTATTGATAAGTATGTTTTTCATGTCTTCAAAATATGCAAGTTCATTGTTTCTTAGCAATAGGTTTTAAGCTTAAATTGTGTTTGATGATTTATATACTTTGTTGGTTGTATGAGGAGTGTTTTGTTGTTATAGGAGTTAGTGGTATATGTAGTATAAGAGATTAGAAGTGTTGAGTAATGCAAATGGTTGATGACTAAATGTTGGGTGTAGTGATTTGGGGTTTGAAGTATGATTTATGTATAATGATTTGTGGTGGAGAGTTTGATGTTGTGAGTTGGAGTTTATGTTGTTTGAAGAATGTAATGAACATATAACAAGCTTTGGAAGTTTAGGCTAAGTTTGAGAATTTTTGAAAGTGAACAAAGTGTAATAAAACAGGGGAAATCAAAAACATTTTTGTATAGGCTAAATTTTGGTCGTACGCCGCATCTGGGGTTTCTACACCGCCGGCTTATAGGCGGTGTTGGAAACGAATAGAATTTAAATTATTAAAGCCGTTTGAACGCCGCCGGGTTTGGCTGGAAAAGTCAACCGGCGTTCATTCTTTCACATTGTACGCCAGCTACTGGGGATCCAAAGCCGCCGGCGTATAGTAAGAGGCTGCCAGCGTATCCATGTACGCGGCCGGTTTGTACCTCTCTGGACGTTTTGAAAAATTTTGGATTTGCATTCTACACGGCTAAAGCCGTGGCGTAGAATGAAGGCAGCGACATACCCTTGAACACTGCCAGCATTGGCAGTGTTGATTTTCAGAGTGTTGAACACCGGTTCAAAGCCGCCGACTTTGAGTATCGGCGTATCCCCTGCGCTTTTATATTTTACAAACTTTCTTCAAAATTTTCCGAAGTTTGATATATGATCAATTTAGTATTTGTTAAGTGTTCTATGACATAATAGGATGTTTAAATGCTTTATTATAACTTTGTACTAATTTATTTGAATTTCTTTGATTAATTGTATTTTCAACTAGATAATTAGTGCTTGAACTAAGTGTGAGTTTGTAATTACTTCTTTTTACAGCGAGTGATCCCCTTTCGGTTTTTCCATTGATTCTCGAGCTAGTACAGGTACGCAGTGACTTGCTTATATGTTTATTAGGATAGGCATACTTAAATTGGATACAAATTCTAAGTGACTTAAATATTGCTTGAATTGCTTGTGTTTTTACCGTTGAATCCGGTCCGAGGAGTGGTAACTTATCATGATGCAATGATATGTTAGTGTAGCGCTTAGGCCAATAGTCATGATGCAATGACTAGGCTCGGCGGATAATCGATAGGAAATGTAGTAACTGAGCAACATTTACTTATTCTTGAAAAGAAATAGTATAACTTAATTCAATGTTTATGGGAGCATATGAATTAATTTATATTATGGATTGAGTTAAGTGAAGTTGGGCAACGGCTATATAACCTATATGAGATTATTCTTTTCAGTGTAACGTTATCTAGGAGATATAGATATTCAGGCTATCTATATAAACCCCTGAGCGTCGTGAGCGTTACTCAGGATCCTCAGAATCCCATGGCTTGTCCCGAAGTTTGAATACTCCAATGATGATTTGATCAATGATTACTAAAGAAAGATAAATAAAACATTAGTGTTGCATTGCATTAGTCTAGGTATGATTGCCACTACGCTTTTGAGTGTTGTTGCTGTGTACTGGGCCTTTGGCTCACTGTTGCTATTTTTCAGGTGATGATGACTGTTATGATGATATGGGCTATGGGTCGGATTGGGAGAAGTTTATGGATGAGTGGGGCGAGTAGGAATCGAGTGCAAGATGGCAAGGAAGGAAAATTTTTGAACAAGTTGTTGGTTCAATTTTGTATTTTGTATTTTGAATAGAGGCTTGTTAGTTAAGCCTTGTTTGTATATAAAGACTTAAAGTCTATTTTTCTTGTTTTGTAAAAACTTATGTAAGTTTTGTTGTGTCATATGCTTGACACAAAATTGTAAATTATTTCTTTAAAAGTTCTATATGAATAGATTACTCAAGTGAGTAATCCATTGGAAAAAAAAAAGTCTTTATATCAGTTATAGTGGGATTAAACAAACAATTCACATAAATTGTTAGATTTAGGACAACCTTACATATAATATGAAAATATTATATGTGGTTGGGGACTTGACTTGCTAAATCTTAAGGATTAGTGGGTCGGGTCTTTACAGGAACCGAGCAAAACAAAGGTACTCTTGTGTAAACTAGGAAAATGTCATATAGAAAATCAAGTGTGTTACCAAAGAACCGAAATGCTAATGCGCAGCGGGGTCATCACTCCTTTTAATGCAGTGTATGCAAATTATGCATTGCATGTCCATTGTCATTTATGGTACCAATAGTTTTTAGTCAGATTTAAGGTGATTATACAATTTACAAATAAACACCAACATGCTTCATACAACAATTATCATACAATAAACTTATTGCCTATATTATGATATTTTAGCAATCAAACATACACCAAGCATCATGTAGTATACCCGATCATGCATGCATATCAGTTTAATATATTATTACAAATGCAGTTATACTACAAGCACAAACAATGTGATAAGGCCAAAGTTACTCACCTGTTGTCTTTACTAAATTATCGTAATATGCTACTTGAAGTCCAATAACTATTCTATTTTTCCTATAAAATGAGATAACAGATATCTATTACTATACTGTTTATTTTATATAATGATATTGGCGGTATTCTTTCAGATCCTAGTTATCATTTTTAATATATTTTTATTTACTTAGTTAGGAGTCTTAACTTTATATAAGTTATATTATTTTGGTAAAGTTATAGAATTTATATTTATATAAGAGGAGTCTTCTTAATTTATAGAATATTTTGAATATTATTTAATAATTTTATTATTAAGTTTTTATTGTTTACGTGGTCTTTTTAGTATATCTACCTTAAGATAGCTATATTTGCTATATATTATTTATTTTCATTTTGCTTGCTTTGATCTTTATTGACATCTATATTTTATTTAGAGTGTTTTCTTTATTCTAATTTTATTTAAGTTTCTCTTTCGTTAATGTTTGTATTGATGGTGAATTTTTATTATTTATTCGTTTATCAACCTTATCTGTCTTATGTTAATTGAAATTTCTATTATTTATATAATTATATTTATTATTTAATTATTTTTCTAACATATTCTTAGTTTCTCAGAGTTCAAATATATATATATATATATATATCAAATATTTACTAAGCTTGAATTTTATTTTTATCGAATAATCATAGAGTTTGTGTTCAATAGTTTAGTATTTTATTATTGTCATCATTATTATTTTTATATTGTTCTTTAAGTTTGATCTCTTTATGGTAATTAATATTTATTTTCTATCTTTTATTTTCATTGTATTTTTCTTAATCTCATTTTATGTTATTATTTGTTATTTATGGGAATCATATTGTCTTTAAATATAACTTTTTAGTATTTTTCCATGTCGTATTATTTACTTACATAGAAATATTATTGGACAATTATCCTATTCTAATTTTTTTCATTTAGTATAATGAAAGTGTTTTCTATTTGTAATGATTATTAAAGTTTAACTCTGAATAATTATTTAAACATATCAATCTTAAAATATTCATATTTATTTATTAAGTTTATTGTTCTGTTTATATATATATTATATATGTATTTATGGTTATAGATGAAACATATTTCATCCAGGAAAATTTTACATGTATGCCGGCATCCAACACTGCTAGCGTTGCACTCCAGCCTGCCGGCATTCGTGTAATTTTTTATTTGATATTATTCCAGTGTACATTGGCTCAACAGCTGCCTGTTTTTCTACATATTGCTGATGTAGAGAATATACGCTGTCGGCGTTCATACATTTTTACGCGAAATAAAATTTTATGTAGCTTCACCTAATGAAGGCTGGCACGAAGGCCGTTGGCCTATCCACGTACCCCGCCAACATAGTGTTGGTGTAGGCATTGTTCATTATCTTCTTCATTTTTCTCATGTTCGTATCTCTTTTTTCTTATATTATATATGTATTATACTTAGGTTTAAGCTACTTCTAAATGTTTTTCCATGATCCACAACTATTTTTCATGATATTTCATCTCATATAACATCTCATAATCCTCATTACTTGTGATTTTCTAACTTCTACATATATTAGAATGTATATTAAGGTTTTAAGGTTAAATAACATTGTTTGTGTTGTTATGATGATATTATGCCCCCTTCCCTTAGTCTAACACGATCCTTGAATTAGCAAAAACATTAGTTAAGCTAATGTATTATGTGTATACTAATTAAAACTAAATTTCAATTACCTTTGAATCTTATATCCTTAAGTTTGTTTTGTATCATGTTCGAAGGAGATAAGTTTGTGTGTTTTGTGTTGTTATCTTGGGCTGATACTAAGTGTGTTAATGGCTTTGTTTTGTAGCTCATTAAGATGGTTTATATATGTAAGAGGAAGGCAAGTTGTAAGGAATGTTTTTTGCTAAAGATGAGCAATTTTCATCTATTGAATATCACTTGTCTTGCATGAATTTGCTACATTAAATGAACTGTATACTTGGACAATTTTATTGGTTTAGTTCTTAGTCAACTTGACTTGTTGGGTGCAATTTGGCCAATTTGTTTTATGATTTCGGTTGCTGCAAGAATCAAAGAAATCCCAGCTGTATATTCATATGATTTGCACTGAATTTGTGCAATAATATTATTTAATTAATTAATTATCTTAATTTTAGGATAGTTTATGAAGCCAAACATGTATATTTAGATCAGTTACTTAGGAGTTCTCTTTGCGAAAATTTATTTAAAGCTTCCATAGATTTTCTAGATTATCTTTAGGTTCAAACCTGTGTTTAAAGTTTATGCCATTAATTATTTTTTAGGTTTTATCTTACACGATTTACGTTTTATAAGCTTAATAGGCCAATTTTGCTTTCGGTTTCTAAGAGCTTCAGAGTTCTTTGACTAGAACAATGGTGTGATCCACACATTTATTTGGAGCCTAGATTGTTAGTTGTGGATCTGTTTTTGTTCTTCGTGTGTATTTATAATCCTGATGTTCATCCTTAAATTGTCGTTTTCTAACTATAAGCTTTGTCGTTTATTTACTTTCTAATGTGTTTGAAATCGTATCTTAATTATTTCTATATTTTGAGTTTTTAATATCAGCTATGAAATCTTGTATTTGGTCTCTGTTAAGGTCAAAGAAATTTATATTCTGGTTTTTAGATTATAAATGAGTTTATTATTACTCATAGGTTTATTCTAGAATTTTTATTGGGTCATAAGTTTGATATTTATTTTACATTTTTTATTTAGTTTATTTTATTAGTTATAAAAATTCTTAAGGTTTCAAAATTAAATTAGAATTTTATGCTCTATAGACTCAAAATTTTCTAACTAAGATATTAATATAATCCAAATATTTAATTAAGGTTTAGATTATTTAGTATTGATAAGTTTTTTTTTATCTTTTTGCGTATTTTATAATTTTAATGATTTGTCTTTAAACTATCTTTTTATAACTAATAGGTTCTAAAAATTAATCGTCTTTTATTGTAATTGAAATTTAAGGTCAACTATGATTATATGTTAAATTATTGATTCTTGTCACAAAACATTATCTTTTACTATATAGGAATTATTTATTCTAATTATTAATAATAGTAAATTTTCTAATGCTATTTTATATTTTTAAAATATTAAAGATAATTTGAAAATCATTAAATCATTATCAAGATCTTATTTCTCTAAGTATTGGACTTAAGGAAATTGATTTTGAATTTTACAGTAATGATTGGTTTATCATCGATCATTATTTGTTTAAAGTTATGAAAATCATAATTTGCATTTTCAAATTTTATTGGCAATGATTCTAACCATAATCGAATTTGTTCGCACTTTAATAATTTTAATTCATAAAAAAAAATTAGGAGTGATTTTTGCTAATTTTTATTATAGTTATTTATGATTCTAAATTATATTTTTAATAATTATTATAATCATATTATGTAAAATGAGTGGGCTACAGTGGTGGGTAGCCTTGTGCCTTTTGAGGATGATGATGTCACTAGCATAGCGATTATTTATGGCAACATGCTATCTTTAGGGAGTCGAAACTGGCTTAGGGAAGTAGGTCTAATGTGAGTATGTTTGTGATTAATAAAAAATATATATTTTTAAATATTATAAAAAAGTTACTTGATGACACATAAACATCAAATCAATCTAGTTCATATGCCATTGCCACCTCGACTTTTTAGGGAGCATTGGTGTTAACTTTTGAAAAAGTTAGGTGCATGCAATTTTTAAAATATTTAGGATATTTATCTTTAAATGTGCATCATGGTGTATAGATAGACAAAGAGAACAAGCAAATACAATCTTGGATTTTCTCAAATTTTACTTTAATTTTTTTTTTCAATTTACAAATAATTAGATTTATTTAATTTCCTATACTATCATATTCTTTTTATAATCTTAACCATTCTCAATATATAATTGCATCCTTTAAGATAAATTGAAATAAATAAATAGAGCTAAACATAGACAACTCAATTATTTGAGGAAAATAGTTATAAGCTATCATTCCTTTTTTTTTTTTTTTTGTTCTACATAAGGTTGCTTAAAACTAATATTACAATATTTTACTTGAGAAAAAGGATAATTGATAATGCATTGCTATTATCCAAAATAATAAATGACAATTTATGTTTATATGAATTCTGATTAGATGACTTATTTCCAATATTTGTCTTGAAAATATCACATCCATAATTATTGTTTTTATTTTAATAATTATTTATTTTATTTTTTATATCAAATAAATATTTTAATAATTATTACAAATTTATTACATTCTTATTCAATTAGAATTCAATTATTCAATACCCAAACCCGCCCCTACATTGTTTGACCCTGCCCCGCCCCGTCCCGTCCCTCAACCTGCTTCATTTCTTTTTTTTTTTTTCCCTTTTTCAACTCTTAGTTAAATTCAATTGCATCTTCTAACAAAATTTTGGGTGGTAGGCCGACAACTAGACTTCAGTATGGTCTAAAACTAGCTAGGCTAGTTACAGCACGCTCGTCAATTCACAAGCTCATAGAAATAGCTATTTTATTTGTTAAAATAACAAAATTAATAATATTATAAAATAACTTTTTAAGAGATAAAATTAAAAATTAGAAAAAAAGACAAAATTAAAACTATCAACAACCATTCTTAAAGGCAAAAATTAGTAGGGTTTTTTTTTTAAAATTTCAAACTTAATTTTTTAAATTGTTTATAATATGGGTTCGGATTACCCATCGAGTTTTTTAATGACCCGAACCCGACTCTAAACCCTATAGGGTGGGCATGTAATTTTTCAAACTCGTCTTGCGACCCTATAGAGTTTTAAATAGTTCGTACAGGCCGGGTACCCTATAATAACTCGCCCGGTTGCATCTCTAGCTATAGTGGTGGGTAGCCTTTTGCCTTTTGAGGATGATGATGTCACTAGCATAGCAGCAACATGCTATCTTTAGGGGAGTCGAAACTGGCTTAGGGGATTAGGTCTAATGTGAGTATGTTTCTAATTGATAAAAAATATATATTTTTAAATATTATAAAAAAGTTACTTGATGACACATAAACATCAAATCAATCTAGTTCATATGCCATTACTACCTCGACTTTTTAGGGAGCATTGGTGTTGACTTTTGAAAAAGTTAGGTCCATGCAATTTTTAAAATATTTAGGATATTTATCTTTAAATGTGCATCATGGTGTATAGATAGACATAGAGGATAAGCAAATAAAATCATGAATTTTCTCAAATTTAACTTTATTTGTTTTCAATTTACAAATAGTTAGATTTATTTAATTTCTTATAATATCATATTCTTTTTATAATCTCAACCATTCTCAATATATAATTGCATCCTTTAAGATAAATCGAAATAAATAAATAGAGCTAAACATAGACAACTCAATTATTTGAGAAAAATAGTTATAAGCTATCATTTTTTTTGTTCTACATAAGGTTGCTTAAAACTAATATTACAATATTTTACTTGAGAAAAAGGATAATTCATAATGAATTGTTATTATGTAAAATAATGAATGGCAATTTATGTTTACATGAATTGTGATTAGATGACTTATTTCCAATATTTGTCTTGAAAATATCATATCCATAATTATTGTTTTTATTTTAATAATTATTTATTTTATTTTTTATATCAAATAAATATTATAATAATTATTACAAATTTATTACATTCTTATTCAATTAGAATTCAATTACCTTTTTATTTCATGTGACAAACTAGCCTAAAGACTTTTTCATTCAAGTAAATCCAATTTTTCATATTGCATTTGCACAGCCACTATCGAAGTCTATTAGTTTTTAAAGGGTATTTGGATCGTTTATATTTTATTTATATTTAAAATATATTTGTATGTTATTTATTTTTTATTTGTTTGCTCATTTCATAATTAAAATATTTATTATATATATTTATTTCTTGAGAAGTTATCAATTTAAAAAAAAATCCTTAATTCCGAAATGTCCAGAACCAGAAGAATACCCTCCCTTGATGGTGATCCGTATTCAATGTAATGGGCCACAGGTCATCACGCTGTGCTTCGGCTTTAACAAATCTTGCTTTCTGCTTTTCAATAATTTTTTTTTTCTTTTGCCTTTTGCTTTTTAATTTTAGTACGATGTGGCCAGTGGGTAATAATATGTTTGTGTATGTTACAGATACAGCCCACCAACACGTGTCTAATTGGTGGTTTGGTTTGAATTTTGTTGCAACGTCACGTGGCTACTCTTTTGGATTTTTCCTCTGCTGTGCTGGAAATGATGGCTTTTATCTCTTCCCTTCAAATCTTCATGTCCTTTTCCAATCCCAAATTCTTTTTCCAATTTTCTCCACGGATTTTACAACGACCGTCTTTCGCCGAGTCCTCTCACACCATGTTTGGATTGATGTGAAAATGAAAACGCTGTGGCAAGAAAGTAAAATTATACATCCTCTCATGACATGTCATGCCTATCCACAACCAGAACCGACCTTTTCTTTATTTTTGTTGCTTTCAGACGTTTTTACTATATTTAAAGAGAGTATTAAAAAAAAAAAAACTAAAATATAAATATTTTCTTCCATTTCTACTCGATTGATTCCAAATTTTGTTTTTCCTCTTGATTAAATTAGCTAAGTATACATTTTCCTTTCAAATTTATTGATTTCCTCTGATTTTCACCAATTTTGCACCAATCCAAACAGACTGTCAGTCTTATCTGACCATGGTTGTGCTGGACCATCCTAAAGTTCTCTCGCAGATGTTTGTTTGGGTAAATTATTCGACCGAAACTTGACTGCACTGCACCCCGTTTACGCTTGCTAAAAATTGAGAAATTTTATCATTGATCTCATTACTATCCAATGACTCATATAATATTTAATCATGATCGAATTATTAAAATTATTAATATTATAATTATTATTTTTAATTTAATAATTAAATGAATGGATCGTAAAAGCTCTAAAAAAATTTAACGTGCCAGTTAAAATGTTGCTAATTTGGTTAATATGTTTAACTAAATTTTGTTTAAAAAATTGAAAGAAAAGAAAAAGAAAAGGAAAATCAATTAAATCTCAACCTCATCTAAATCCTATTTTTCATGCGGATTTCTTTCCAACTTGCTTACACATCAATCCATTGAACATCGCATTCACACAACCTTGATATAACAGTAAAAGAGATTTTTTGATTTAAAGTTTTTTTTTTTTTTTAGCGTTGGTTGGTCCTTTTCCCGAGACAAACACAGTTGATGATGCATGCCTTACAAAAGGCGTTACCATTTTGGCAACACGAGGGTACAATGAAGGTTTTCAGGCAATCAAATGAATGAATTGAGTCTTTACCAAATGCTATAGGGATTGAAGAAGGAACGTTTGAAGTGGAGGAGTATGACTTAGGGTTCGCTAAGTCTTGCCGACAGAGAGTAAAACGTGATATGAAGTTAGAAGAGAAGTGTGTGTTCAAAACTGGAGAAGGAACAAAAGAGAGACCGGGCTTGATGACTGGTGGATTGGGCCAAATCAACGCCAACATCATCCTTGAAGAGCAAGCCCAATTAACTAAATAATATGACTAAGCCCAGTGAAATATTTCTTTAGATTAATAGTAATATTCTGTATTTCTTATGCTGATATGGCATTTTCTATTACATGCCAGAATATCTAGAATCTTTACAGTATATGATAGGAGCAATTAGTTATAACAAACTACCTGTATTACATCCATATATAGCTATAGTGTAATACTCATGAAAAATACACAAAAAAAAAAAAAATCATTTTGCTCCACTTGCTTGTATTCAAGCTCAAATTAGCTGAATTCGGCTAATTTTCCATTTCCATATTGTTCATATTCGAGCATTCTTTGCTGTATTCGACTGAATCACTATTTCCATTTAGATACAATAGCTTCCCTGTTGCATTTGATATCAAAGCCAACCAATGGAGACGAGAGACTACAAGTGCATGGAAGAAGCTATGCGAGCTATCTTGAAGGAGCAGATGGAGAAACAAGAAGATATGCTTAAGGAACAGTCTAAGAGACAAGAATCCTAGGTCAAGATATTCATGAAAGCTCTGCAACATCAGCAAATAATGATTGATAAACAAAATCAAACCATCGATTCCTTAAAATCATACATACAAGGAAAAAGCAACGATGATAGAGGGGTCCAAAACTAACGGAAGCAACAATGTCAGTACGGTTGCACTAGCTTCAATGGGAAGTTCGTCTACGTACCAAGTACCTACTAAGAACACTAAGATCGAATTTCCAATTTTTAATGGGGATAGTTTTAGAAGTTGGGTGTCAAGGGCAGAACAATTTTTTATCCTAGATGAAACCCCTGAGAACCCTAAGGTGAAAATTGCTTCAATGCACTTAGATGATAAACCTTACGAGTGGTATAGTGCTTATATCAGGGCTAGGAGTGATACTAACCATTTGACTTGGGAAGAATTAACCAAGGCATTGAATGCTAGGTTCAATGAGAGGGGTTATGAGGATCCTATGTCAGAATTGAAGGAGCTGCAGCAAACTGAGTCCTTACAAGACAATAATGATGAATTCCTACATTTGTCAACCCAAGTTCAACTACCATAACCTCATTTAATCAGCTGTTACCTCAGTGGATTGAAACCTGATATCCAATACTCTATCCGAATGTTCCAGCCTAAAACACTAACCTAAGCATACACACTGGCCAAATTACAAGAAGCCACTAACCTCTCATCAAAACAGAACCTCAAAACCTTCAAGACCCAAACTCACACCCCCACCCAACACACCAAATACAGTACCCTTTACTACCCCAGTTCCAACCGACCTGTGAAACCAACCCCTAGCCTAAACACTTATCCAAACTTTAGTTCTGGTTCCACTAATACAAACAGAGCAGCTTTCAATCGAAACACAAGGAAACTAATGCCTGAGGAACTTGAGGATAAGAGGCATAAGAAGATTTGTTTTTGGTGTGACGAATCGTTTGGACCCAGCCATTGATGTAAGAGAAATAGTTTAATCTGATGTTCCTAAAGAACATTGTATGAGAGTGAAAGGAATCTACAAGAACCGAGAACTCAATGTCTTGATAGATACCGGGAGTTCCTCTAACTTCATGGATGCCCAATTGTCAAGGAAACTTAGGTGCCATCCTTTCAATTTAACCCCGGTTTCAATAAGGTTAGCTGATGGTACTAAGATTCAGAGTACTCAAGTGATACAAGCATTTTAGTGGGAGATGCAATGTATTACTTTTCAAACATAATTTTATACTATACCATTGAATTCCTATGATCTGATTCTGGGAATGCCATGGTTAGTATCTTTGGGAACAGTAATATGGAATTTTAAGGATATGAGGATGAGCTTTGATTGGCAAAGACGAACTTGCACCTTACTGGGGATATGTGAAAGAGTAGAATCGGTCTCTAGTACAGACTTGAACACCCTACTGAGCAATGTTTCCAGCTCTAAGGGTATCCAATGTTGGATGATTATGAATGTGAATGAGAGGGAACAAGGTGTTTCTCCAAAACCATACCCCATGGTTATTGATTTGCTTGAGGAGTTTCATGATTTGTTTGAGGAACCAAAGGAGTTACCCCTAGTAGAGCATGCAATCATCGTATACATTTGATTGATGGGGTTGCGTCGATTAATCTAAGGCCTTATAGGTACTTAACCATACAAAAGATAGTTCTCGAGGAGATGATGAAAGAAATGTTATCAAGTAGAGTTATAAGGCCAAGCAACAGTCCCTTCACATCTCCAGTTGTATTAGTAAAAAAGAAGGACAATAACTGGAGGATGTGCGTCGATTTCAGAGATTTGAACAAGCTGATAGTTAAGGATCGGTTTCCAATACCCATCATTGAGGATTTATTTAATGAACTGCATGGGCAAGTTTTTTCAGCAAACTGGACCTGAGGTCCAGGTATCATCAAATTTTGATGCACCCAAAAGACATTTACAAAACGGCTTTCCGTACTCATGAGGGTCATTATGAGTTTCTTGTTATGCCCTTCGTCTTAACAAATGCTCCCTCAACATTCCAGGGTCTCATGAATGGAATTTTCGGATCATATTTAAGAAAGTTTGTTTTTGTGTTTGTTGATGATATACTAGTCTATAGTACTAGTGTTGAATAGCACTTGGAACATCTGAGGATAGTTTTTAATACACTACGAGCTGAACAACTGTTTTTGAAGAAAAGCAAGTGTGCATTCTGTGTCGAACAGATAGATTATCTCGGGCATACAATTACAAGATGTGGCGTAGCTACTGATCCTAAGAAGATTGAAGCAGTGGCTCATTGGCCTATTCTTACAAATTCACACCAGCTACACGGATTCTTAGGAGTAGCTGGTTACTACAGGTGCTTCATACAAGGCTTTGGAGCTATTGCTCATCCCTTAACTCAACTACTAAAGAAGGATCAATTTAAGTGGGGACCAGTGGCATAAGAGACTTTTGAAAAGTTGAAGCATGCACTGGTACATTCACTAATCCTTAGTCTACCAGATTATTCTAAAGTTTTTGTAATTGAAACCGATGTGAGCGAAGAAGGCATTGGAGCTATGCTGATGCAAGACAAGCATCCAATTGGTTTCATCAGTAAGACACTAGCTCAAAAACATAAGGGAATATCAGTGTACGAGAAGGAACTGTTGTCCTTGGTGTATGCGATTGAGAAATGGCAACACTACTTATTGGGAAGACACTTTGTGATAAGAACTGATCACCAAAGTCTCAAGTATTTACTTGAGTAATGTTTGGTCACTCCAAGTCAACAAAAGTGGCTGACCAAATTACTTGGACTCGATTATGAGATTGAGTACAAGAGTGGGACCACCAACATTGCAGCAGACTCACTCTCTAGGCGTGATACTAACCATTTGAATCATTTGCAGGTAAAAGCTACTATACCTAATATTCTAGAAGAAATCAAAGCCAGTTGAGAATTAGATGGAGGATATGGAGGACTCTTACTTCAATTGAAAGATGGAAGTGCAGCAGGCTATTTTTCCTTTGATGAAGGCCCGCTGAGGAGGAAAGGAAGAATTGTTGTGGGACCAGCACCAACACTTAAGAAGAAACTGTTGAAACTATATCATGGGGGACCATTAGGAGGCCATTCTGGTGCTCAAGCAACATATAAAAGGCTGTCCACAATCTTTTACTGGCCTAAGCTGGAGAGAGAGGTCAGATAATATGTGAGAGATTGTGACATATGTCAGAGGTTTAAATTTGAAAACGTGGCTACTCCAAGTCTTCTATCATCATTAAGGATTCCCAATGAGTGTTGGCAGGAAGTCAGCATGGATTTTATTGAAGGATTACCTAAATCCAATGGCAAAGAGGTCATCATGGTAGTTGTCGACCGCCTTATCAAGTATGTACATTTCATAGCAATGTCACATCCTTACAGTGCAGCCTCAGTAGCCCAGGTATACATTGATAATGTTTACAAACTACATGGTATGCCTGAAACGATCACTTGCGGTCATGACCCAATTTTTATAAGTTCTTTATGGAAGGAGTTTTTTGGATTACAAGGAGTGGAGTTCAACATGTCCACAGCTTACCACCCCCAGACCAATGGCCAAACGGAGGTGGTCAACAAATGCTTGGAGACCTACTTACAATGTGTAACTGGGAAAAAACCCAAGTGCTGGTACCAATTCCTTTCCTTAGTGGAGTGGTGGTACAACTCAAATTACCACACCAGCACTAAGGTTACCCCATTTGAAGCCCTATATGGTTACAGTCCTCCTTACACTTGCACTATGTTTCAGGCGACTCAAGGAACGCTTCTGTGGACTCTATGATGACGAACAAAGAGGACAGGATCAAATTCCTTAAGTTTCATTTAAGGCGCACACAACAAAGAATGAAACAAGTGGAAGATCTAAAGAGGAGTGAAAGGGAATTTCAAATAGGAAACTTAGTTTTATTAAAGCTACAACCCTACAAGCAGAATTCACTGAAGCAAGCTAGGGTTCAAAAACTTCTACCAAAATACTTTGGACCTTACAAAGTAATTAATAGAATGGGAGCGGCAACTTACCATTTGGGTCTACCTCCAGATGTAGTAATCCACCATACATTCCATGTCTCGCAACTCAAACCATACCATGGTCCCAGATCCAATGTCTCATCTAGCTTACCTGACATAATACATGAAGAAGAGTTAGAGCCAGAAGCTACACTAGGGAGAAAATTAGTCAAACGAGGAAATAAAGTAGTAACCATGGTACTTATCTCTTGGCGTCACCGAGATCCATCTAATGTGACTAGGGAGTTTTTCGATGACATGCAGCTGTGGTATCCTAACCACCCCTTATGGGCAAGGGATTCTAAAGTGGAGGAGAATGCTATAGGGATTAAAGAAGGAATGTTTGAAGTGGAGGAGTATCACTTAGGGTTTGCTAAGTCTTGTCGACAAAGAGTAAAACGTGATATGAAGTTAGAAGAGAAGTATGTGTTCGAAACTAGAGAAGGAACAAAAGAGGGACCGGCTCAATGACTGGTGGACTGGGCCAAATCAACGCCAACATCATCCTTGAAGAGCAACCCAATTAACTAAACAATATGACTAAGCCCAGTGAAATTTTTCTTTAGATTAATAGTAATATTCTGTATTTCTTATGCTGATATGGCATTTTATGTTACATGCCAGAATATCTAGAATCTTTATAGTATATGATAGGAGCAATTAGTTACAACAAACTACCTGTATTACATCCATATGTAGCTATAGTGCAATACTCATGAAAAATACAAAAAAAAAAAAATCATTTTACTCCACTTGCTTGTATTTAAGCTCAAATTAGCTAAATTTGGTAATTTTCCATTTCCATATTGTTGTATTTGAACATTCTTTGCTGTATTCGGCCGAATCACTATTTCCATTTAGATACAATAGCTTCCCTATTGCACCAAATCACCTTTTTTTTTTTTTAACAATTGAGTCTATGAAAAAAAAAAAAAAACAATGAGTCTCTGTTGTTCGTTGAGTGCCTCTGCGACATTGTTTATTGATTTTGTTGGTATCCAATGAAAGATAAAAAAAGAGACTCCAAAGTGAACATCTTAAATAGTTAGCGTATGCACCTAATTTTGCTCATTTAGGATTTTTATAAAAATCCTAAGATTCACCAAAATAATGCTGAAATCTCACTAATGACCTAAATTATTATAAATTTCTCATTCGGATTCAAATAAAAGCCAATGCTATTAAGATGCAAAAATTTGAAAAAATATGCACATGTTTTATTCAGGAGATATTACATTTTGATCATGATCTATTAGAAAATCTTGTAATCTAGGAAAGTTTTGAAAATGAATATCTCAATTTTAATTATAAAATCAAACAAATATTTCATTTACAAATAAAATATCAAATTAGACTATTGATAAGCATGTTTTTGCTTAGGGCCTAGTAAGCTCAACACTAGCAAAGTGAGTCACCCACAACTTCGTTTAAGGCCCATTGGGACCCTACATTGTCTTAGCTTCAGGACTTAAGACCATTGATCAATGTGGAGTCCTTGGTACGCCCAGAGATCCAACATGGGCTATTCCCCTACGGGACACTCCTTTTCCATCAAACTTCCTTCTAAACCATATCTCTACAACTCTCCATACCATTCTAGTAACACACTGCACCATCTCAGTTCCTCATATATCCAGGAGGATAACTTGAATCTCCCCAAGGGGTACAACAATGAAATCGATCGCTAACCTAATCCAACAACCCCCCTTCCCCTTCCCCTTCCCCCCCTCCAACACACACACACACACAGAGAAGAATCTACCTACTACCTCGGATCAAGTTAGCTATTAATCGAAGCCCACACTAGATAACAAAACAATTTCTTATGGACCTATTGTAGTATGTCCACTATTTGTAAATAGCATTCAAGGGCTCAAGGTACACCATTTGAACAAAATGAATTCAGCAGATTCTATTCCTTTGATTCTCTCATGATCCTACACTAACTTGAGCATTGGAGTAGCCATACCAAACAACCTCTTGGTGCACCACTAACGAGTCTTCTTTGGTTGCAAGCCCATCAAATTTAAGTTGTGAAATATCACCTGCAACACTTTGGCATCATTTGTGGGAAAAAAATCGATTGAAAAAATACCTAATGCGTTTCTTACCTAATATATTATTACATTACGTTTATCAAATCATTTGTTTGCGTTTAGTACAATGCTTGGACACTCTATGAACCAAGATCATCTCGAAAGTAGCAATGTTGTTGTTGTTTTTGTCGATAATCAACTGCTAGTTAATCCCTCCACACGTGACACCCAATGTTTGCTTGAGCTAGAAAACAAGTTGCACCGGGTTGTACATATGAACCAAGAAATCGAGCACACTAACACGCAGCTTCAAGCACGCATTATTGAACTTGAGCAAGCTTATAATGCCGATGTTGTTGCACATGCTTCTAGCATCAACCACCACTGTAACTCTCCCAAGTGGTTCCGAAGGTCTTCACCACCTACTGTTACTCAACATTTCGCATTCTGTTTGTAGATGGACAAATCTGATTACAAAGGCCTTGAGCCTAATTCTTATTTGGATTTAACTCTTTGGGCTAATGTGACATGGCTTAAAAAGTTAGGCCCAATTCAATTGGGATGATCATGGGAGAATTGGCATGGAAGGCTTGGAGTAGGGCCCGTTGGAATTGGCCTGCCCAATTCCAACCTTTCTCAAATTGGCTCACACACATTACAATGAAGGCCTCAATGGGCCTGGGTCCATAAGGGAGCCCACATCATATCCATAATGAGAGGGACTCATCTAGCCGTTGGTCGTCGGTCTCATCTGACGGACGACATCAACGGCCAAATTCTCTATAAATACCCTTAGTCCTTACCTCATTTGGACAAGTGAAAATCTTAGACAAACACCGTTGTGCTGTCGGATTTCCATTTTTGTGAATCGATTACTTGACTCACTCAAGAACGCATACGGTATTTGTGGTACTTAGTGAGGTTGATGCTCTTTAGCTCCCTCACCTGTCACACGTGTGTTAGAGCCTATTGAGACTGCCTACTCCTCCTCCCTACACGATTCTCTCTTGATCATCCTTGCACGTGTTGTTTCCCTAGGTCACGTGTAGCGCGATAGTCACGCGACACGCACGTGATCGTTGCATCCGGATTCATACCCACACATTTTTGGCGACTCCACTGGGGAAAGGGAAATAACACTGTGATGGCACCTCCAAGAAAGAGACCACCGATCCCACTGAGAGTACAACTCAAGAAACTAATGTTAATCTCGAGGCCGCTGAACATGACATGCCAGCACTTGAGGATGTGAACCAACCTACTGGTGCTCAAATCGACAATGCTGCGATCTTGCGTGCTGTGCAAGAAAATACCAAGCAAGTCAATCAATCAATGCAAGAGTCTGCAAAACAATTCCAACAATTCATGACAATATTTGCTCAGTACCTGCCTGGAATAGCTGCTATTGCTGCCACGCAACAAGGTGCGACTTCGTCGACCCCTGTTGTTGTTGCGCAACAACGCGCTTCTCAGGCACCTCAAGTTGCTCCACCTGCTAATCCTACTCTATTCCTGAACAAGATCCTACCAGAGTTGGAGAGCAAATCCCTCCATTAGAGCCTGTAATCACACAACCGCTTGCACCTCAGGTAATGAATACTGGAATTCACTTGGAACACCATCAACTTCCCAGCCTGCATTACATGCTCAACTTGGAGGATCTTCATCCTCACAGGCTACACCACCAATTGTCATTGGTGGACCCACTATGTTCAACCCAATGCAACTTTACTCCAAACGGCCACTCCAGCTACACCAGTTGAAGTTACTACTTCAACTCCTAAAGGTACTTTCGTCACGAAGGAAGATCTGGACATGTACCTAAGGGAAATACAAGCTAAGTCTGATGTGGGAGTATTGGATCTCAAGCTCCCATACAATCAACGTATTGCTGCTAAGCCATACCCTCAGGACTATGTGAGTCCCAAATTCATGCTATTCAATGGTAAAAAGGGAAGTGCCAAGGAACATTTGTTGAAGTTCATTGAAACACTAGAGGTTTATGGATTTGATGATGATTTAAAGTTGAAAGAATTTTCTAAGTCCCTCACAGAGAAAGCGTACACTTGGTACGTCAATCTTCCCCCTGGATCTGTAGATTCATGGGCAACCATGTGCAAAATGTTCCTAGAGAAATTCTTCTCCACACAAGAACGAGTGACCTTGACTGATATGGGACGAATCCGTCAAAAGCCCAAGGAAGACTTGATGGATTATATTGAGCGCTTCAGGGAGCGTTCACTAGACATCCAAGACATATGTGGAAAGAGAGCTAGTGAAAATTTGTATCCAAGGCATGTTCACTGAGTATGCAGTGCATTTGGAAAATCTTCTTAGCTCATTCTCCACTTTGGTTGAGAATGCGCGAAGGACCAATTTCGTTGCACGACAAGAGGAGGAAGTGAAGTTTAACAAGAGAGAACCATCGGTGAATTTGGCTCAAAGTGAAGATTTCAAAGAAGGGAAGAAACCAAGAGTTGAGAAGCCCAAGGGTGAGAGGGCAAAAGAAGCACAAACATATCCTTGCTCAATGGGAAAGGTGTACGCTGTGCTAGATCAGTGGTTAAGAGATGGAAATCTCAAACTCCCAAGAGTAGAACGTTTGCCAACTCAGGAAGAAAAAAATAATCCTAAATTTTGTAGATTTCACAGGATTGTGGGGCATCCTACTAAGGATTGTTTTACTTTGAAGAGGATCTTTAATGAAAGAGTTGAGAATGGTGAACTTATCATCGAGAATAATGATGTCAGGAATAACCCACTTCCAGCTCATGGCAATCAACGTGGTGCTGTGAATGCCATTACCCATGATCCTACTATAATGGAGTCAACAGACACACAGCTAGTTGGGGACATGAAGAAAATGACAATACACTCAAAATTGAAACTCATGGGGATGATAATGTCATCTTTACTTTACTAAAGACTTCAAATTTTAAGAATTTCTTTGATCTCCTTGGATTTGATGATCATGCACGATTTGCAGCAACGACTGTACTTAACCAAATTGCGCAAGGTCATTATAGTGGATGCGACATAGTTCAACCTAAGAAAGGAGTGGTCTCTACAAGGGATTATGCAATTACATTTACTAGAACTGATGCACACTTGAAGAACTTCAATCACAATCGTCCTTTGTATGTAGAGAGTATACTCAATGGTTACCCCATCAAGAGGACATTTATCGATAATGGATCCTCACTCAATATCATGCCCATGTCTACTTTCAAAGCTGCAAGAATAGATATCCGATACTTGATGAAGCATCCCATGCAGTGAATAGTTTTATCGAATCTTCTACAATGACAATGGGTTATGTCAAAGCAAGTTTTAAAGTTGGGCCCATTCATAGCCTTGCTACATTTCATGTAATTGATGCACCGGTGTCCTATCACCTTCTCATAGGAAGGACATGGCTGCACGAGTACAACATGATACCCTCAACACAACATCAGTGCATGAAAGGTCATTGGAGTGGAAGTGATATCCTAATCCATGCGACAAAGAATCCATTCAATCGTAATGAACTCCACTTTGCTGAAGCTACCTTTTTCTATGAACATGAAAATGAAGCAGATATGACTTTAGTGGAATCCCACGCGGAATCACTACCCACAGGAGAAGAAATTAAGACTCAAGAATTTAACAAAAGAAAGAAGCGTGGTTGTCGTGGAGGTGTAAAGAAACACAAGAAGGCTTATGATAGGATGGAAATGTAAAGCAGTGCATGAATTGAAGAAAGAGCTGTTTATGACCAAGAGTGTTATTATCATATCTCACTCATTTCCTTTTGTTTCTGTGTAAACAAAGCATTAGATGCTTTTACCTAATGAATGAACTGTATTACTCAATCAGTCAGTATTGTTCGTGAAAATATGATGGTGTGATCACTTATTTCCTTTTCATCGCTATTGTCGCTGCAAAGTAAGAAACTAATCTTCTTAGCGCGCAAAGCTAGTTTAAAAAAAAAGGGGATTGACATCAAATTAAGTAAGATTACCCTTTAGTAATGAAAGAAAAACAATAATACATATAACATTTGATTTATACATCGTTGCTAACGGGTCAGAGCTTAGCTCCCAGGCGCACGATGTTGATAGCTCATCACTGCTTTCTTCTTGGTATTTCTAGTTGTTAAGTAGTGGAGATAATCCCCTTGACAACCCCTATTGAGCAAAGTAATCATTGGCATATGGTATTCTACACAAGTACTATATAGTTGAGTAGCAGGAAATACCCTCTTGACTAATAAAAATTTATCAATAACAAATGCTATCGCAGCATGAGCGCGATTGATAACAAATGTTACTATCGCTGCATGAGCGCGATTGATAATGAATGCTACTATCGCTGCATAAGCGTGAATGTTCATTTTCCTTAAATGGATTGTCAAACATCATTGCGAGGAAGTAGCAGTGCTACTTCAATGCACATGATAATTCACTCATCTTTATATTAGATAATATTGCTGCTTGGTTGAAGCTTTGCTCCTAAGCGCGTATGATCACAAAAAAAAAAAGCATGTTTTAAAACTAAGTGTTGTTTCAATGACAATCCTTGTTATCTAGACATGCTCTTTGTCTGTGATGCCTATAATAACTCTACAAGTGTCAAAGGGATTGAAGTGATCCTATTACTACGTCTTTCATGTGTTGCAATCATATGAGAGCTACTACTCCAAAGCGCATGATGACTAGATATATCACCAAGGCGAAAATGAGTATCAAGATATAAATGGATATAGAGATGATGAGTTGATTTTATTGTCCTGATTAGTTTCACATATTCGATACAACTCATATTGAAAGGAAGAAGGGAGACAATATTGCATGACAAGAAGATTACAACAAAGAAAGACACGAGTGGATGCCTATCACAAATCAATAATGTGTAGTGCACATTTGTGATGCTTGAAGTGCAAAATGTTTGTTTGTACGTGATCCTCACTTATGCAACAATGCATGAAGTTCATTTGTGCAATATGCTCGAAACATGTACACGCATGTGACACCAGCTTGCTCATGATGCTACATCGCTCTTATATAATGATACTACAATTAGTCAATTAAAAATACATGCATAAAAACAATGCTTGTCTTCAAACAAAGTAGATGCGTTCCTTCAAGATATTGCGATGATGGCCCAAGCAAGTTCAAAGGAGCATGGGAAATGACATACAAACTTGATTACAAAAAAAAAAAAAAAAAGAGTATCGCATACAATATGAGCTGTGACAAGCATGTATGCCAGATTTATAAAAAGCAAGGGAGGCAAGGATATGTTACAAAGTCTCAATAAGCTTTGGTATAGGATTCATTATATATGATGATTCATATTTAGAATGAAACCATCATTCATTATTCATATTATTGAAGTGAAGGTCCCTGAGTGCCATTTTCTGAAACACGACACGAGTCATCAACAACTTGTCTCCTATCTCTATTTTTCTGGCAAAGTCAATGATACATATCAGATGGTTGTTTACTAGAAGTTATCAACTATATAAATCAATAAGTAACTAAATAATAGAAGTAGATTAATTAATAAGACAAATGGAGAAGAAATATGCATAAGTTAGAATACTAGAAGTTAAATTCCAAAATCTATCTTACCTATAGATAACATAATAATTAAAACATAATATAAAAAATGTAATTTTATTTTAATGAATAATACATATCTGAGTCAAAATTTTTAAAAACAATTAATTTTGATATGTATCATTAATAAAATAATTGAGAGTAAAAATTATATGTTTAATTTTTTAATATATAAAAACAATTTTTCGGTTCGGTCGGTTCTGTTCGGCTCACGGTTCGATCTTTTTTTCACGACCCTAATTACTACGGATGTCGTACTCTAGGATCTGGATATCAGGTACTATTATTACCATTTCTCTGCTATTTAACCTAATAATTGAGATGATATTATGAATACTAATTATCTAATTAATAATCCTAATAGTTAATTATGTGCCTTCTTGATATAATACAATGACAAAACAATACCCTTTATCTTGATCCACCCTAAACCTTAATTTCTTATAATAAAGCATTGATTAATGAATCATCTATATCTTGAACAGCAGTTTTCTAAATTCATCAAGTTCTCTTTCAAGATAATTGAATCCTAACCCTACATAATTAATGAAAGTGTCTTTCATCATTAATTACATATAAAACTACATTATTGTTCCAGATTCCTTAGAAAGATTCGATCTTCATGTAGAAAATTCAATTTTTGTACAAAAGGTTCATGCTGTCTATGTCTAGATCCACATTCAAACCTCTCTATTTATGTAGATCTATTCTATTAGATGAAATATCTTTCTATTTGAAAGAAATCAAACATGTAACCAATTCTGACCACAAATCACTCACAAGACAATTAAAATACATGAATAGATTCAAAGGTATAAACTTTCATTAACCAAATAAAGTTTGACACATAGATCTAGGATTTAACAAGACCTAAGGTAAAGAAATCCACTCTATGGATTTTACAATTAGAACACAAATTCTAGAATAATAGAATGTAAAAATGATAAAAATAATAAAACCCGTTTTTGTTTTGTGATCTTCAATGAAGCCCTGACACTTCTCCTCTTGAGGCTGTCAAGTTTCTCTTTAGAGTTTCTAATAGAATATGGAATATATGACATGTAAAAGACAAGATAAGGTCGCTATTTATAGAAAAAGGGAAAATTGGTCCTACACGGCCATGTAAGAAGGTCATGTACAATTAAAACTAGTGAAAACATCAAAATCTGAGGCCACATGACCCCGATCACAACCTGTATACTTTGATCATGTACTTTCAAAAACGCTTTTGATCATTTTTCAACTCCCACATAGGCATTCTACATAGCTTGTGTAGCCTCCTTATGTACTTTAAAATTGCTCGCTGAACTTTTTTTTATCTCCAACACCAGTAACCTACACAACTTGTGTAAAAAGGTTATGTATGTTGTAAATCTTCTAAATTCCTATTTCTTCGTTAAAGTCTTCCTTAACCATCCAAAAGTCTTTATTAAGCTTAATATTTTCCTTTATTCCTAAAATTGACATTTTACCCAAATAAGTATCATTTTCTTTGATAATTCACATAAAATCTATACATTATTATGTCAAAACAATGTGAATAATAAGGGTCTCTAGATACTTATCATGTATCATCATATAAGAAAAATAAGGTAAATAACTTGTTCTAATTTTTTTTTAATAAAACGGTTTGTACATATATTGTAAATAAGACTTTTAGAAAATTTTACATAATAAAGAATCATCAACATTTATTTTGTCAGGAAAAACTACCTTATCAACCTAACAACAATTTTTATATTTTTGAAAAACTTCATTTTAGGCATAGTAACAACGTCACTAAATGAACATGATTCTAGGAATTATTATGTAGTAAAGCAAAATTTTAAGAACATAAAATCATATCAAGAATAAAGAAAATAAGTAAGAACATAAACAAAAACATAGAAGTCTTAGCTCGTTATCAAAGCTTTATCGGGCCTTGCATTTATTCCAATCACCATGATATATAAAACAATGCAAGCATAAAGAAATAAAATATGGAAGTCTTAGATTTTATAAAGCTTCTTGAGACTTGAAATAATTTATAGTCTCATAAATAATAAAAAAATATCAAATAAATAAATATGGTAGTCTTAGATTTTACCAAGGCTTCCTGAGACTTGAATATTGTCTAGTGTCATGTAAATAAACAAACAACAAAGCAAACTAAAATTAAGGTGGGTCTTAGCTTTTATTTTAAGACTTCTTAGGACTTAGAAATGAATAAATCTCCTTTTATTTTGACTTAAAGATAGGAAACTGCGAGACTTCGATTAAGGACAACTTTTAACATATGAAATAAATAAATTTTCTAGAAATATATAAAGTGCATGAAAAAAATAAATGTTATATTAGTGAACAATAGGCTCAAGAGAATATAAATATTATATATACATATTAGAATAGGGTAAATTACACTGAAGGCCACAACATTTGAGACTAAGTTCATTTTAGGTCATAGCATTTCAAAAAGTTCAAAAGAGGCCACAATGTTTAGAAAGTAATTTCAATTTAGGTCACAACGTTTGAAAGTAAGTTCATTTTATGTATAATGTTTAGAGAAGTAGGCCAATTGAGGTCATCATTACTATATGGCAATAAGAAAAATATTTAATTAAAACTTAAGAAACTCCTTTTTTTAAGGCCTCATTGACATGTATCAATAAGAAAAATATTTAATTAAATCTCATAAGACACTTTTTAAAATATTATGACTCTTTTGAACTTTTCAAAACGTTGTAACCTAAAATGAACTTACCTCAAACATTGTGACCGTTAGTGTAATTTATCCCATAAAAATATAAAAAGTTAAGTTAGCAACATGAATATAAAAAGAGCATATTATGATCATGAATATAACATTGTGGCATGAATAATATGTGTATTACATTTCCATTCCCTAGCATATGCATCATAGGGATTTCATATGAAAATTTATTAAAGACATAAACTTTTATACCATTTGCATAAACAATGTGTATGAGAAGAGTGTTTAGTGTTTTTACCTAAAACAAGAGATGAGATATATGTACGGATGAAAGAGGGAAGAAAAGTGTTTGAGAGAAATTTTAGAGAGAAAAGTTGTGAAGAAAAATTGATAAAATTTTGTTCAGATAGAGAAATGAAAGTGAAAAATGAGAGGGAAGTTATAGGTATTTATAGAGAGAAAAAAAGAATGGAATTAAAGATAAAAAAATAAATGAAAAATAAAATAACTATGAGGGAAAAAGGAAAGGGGTAGAAGCTGCACAGGAAGAGAGAAGGAGGGAAAAAAATTAATTTAAGTAGAAAAAAGTGTAATGAAGCATAAGAAAAATTAAGTAAAAAGTGTGGTGAAGTTTGATGGGAAAAGATAATTGTAAGAGATATAAGAAATAGATGTAATAAAAAGTATAGAGAGGTGAATAATAGTAAACAGTAATAAATAGTAAATGAATAGTAAACAAAACAAATAAATTCCCAGTAGAGATAAAAATATGCGTAAATAAGTTATAACTATCGTTTTATGAGCCATAAAAATTGTATATAATATTTTTATGAATTCTTACTATAGTATGAGTCTAGATTTTTTGTTGGAATTTTTTCTCATTTTCCATATCAGTGCCTTGATTTTGGAAACTGATCCCGTTTAGGTTCAAAACAGACAAACTTTTGGCAAATATGATCTTTTTAGATTATATGACATTATTCTAAATTATAATCTAAGGTTATATCATTTTTATAGTGTTAGGGTTTCAGGGGTGATCTTGCCGGATATAGTGTCTCTAGAACTTATTATTAACCTAGGTTGGCTTTTAGGATTCTGATTTGAATTCCAGCTTAAAAATTCACTTGTAAGATTATAAAATATCGGGGGTTATATTTATACTATATATCCGGTTTGTAATTTAAGTTTAGTATACTTTTATGATTTATTTAATATTTTATAGTCCTCGAAAATTGTCTAATTAAGTTTGGCTTCAAAGGTTAAACGCTGGCTTGGTCTAACTTTAGGCTTTTAGTTTTATTCCTAACTCTAAGATTCACATATAAAACTACTGAAAAATCTAAGGGTTTAAAACTTTACTGTTGATTGTTATTTGGCAATGTTATCTTGATTTAAGTGCTAGCTATCGGGTATGGAATGGTTTGGCTTAATTGAAGGAATTTTAACTCGATAATATATTACTATATTATCAAAAATTATTTCATATCATTTTGTTATCAAATATTACTTGGATGTACTATCTTGATTTACGTGTTTTTTAAGATCAGATAGATAAATTGTTTAGTGTAAGGATTTCGAGTCGAATGATTATTGGGTTTTCATTTTGTTTTTGAAGGTACTCTTTTTCTTAGAGTTACAAAATTTTGTTTGATCTTGTTTAGGGTTTCTAGAGTTCGGTTTTAACTTGGGTCGGTTTTAGGGTTTCGATTTCAATATTAGCTCTATGATTATTTTCTAAGAATACCAAAAAATTAAGGGGCTTATAGAACTAGCCCTATTTGGATTGGTACTTGTATATTCTTTTAGTATCTTATTGTCATGGTTTCATACCGTTATAAAATGAATACCATTGCCCTCTTTGATTTTAAGTTTTGCAAAAAGACCAAAAGAAATTCTCTCCTTCTGCTGCTTGTTTCACAGATATTATTTTGGCCAATCAGTATTTCTTCACTTCCCATCAATTTCAATTACAATTTGTACAGTAATTACTAGTTAACTTTACATATGATACAACTAAGACAACCTATCTAAATGCCATGTTTGAAGCTAAAATGGGTATCAAGGAATTTAAAAAGCTTTTATGTGCAGGTTGACTTACAGTCATATCTTCATCTTTAGTGATTTTGAAAGCAATTAAAAATAAAAATAAAGGAAGACAAACAGACCCATGCATTTGAAAATTAAGTTCCATATGACGCTTTCTTAACATACCTCTAGGGGAAGTGGCTATGTTACAATAGCTTTATTGATGGTACTACTCCTAGTACATGGGGATTGGCTTTAAATATATATTTGCTTTCCTACCTTTAGTAATTATTTAGATCTCGGAATGTCATCTCTATTGAAGGTCTAAGTGGCAATAAAACATAGGTAAAAATTGCAGTGTACAAACTGTACACTTGATAGATTAGCCAATAGCTTGTCCTTCACCTAATATTCTTGTTATGTGTATCATATAGACTTGGATATTAATCTGTGTATAGCTAATCTAAGATGTCGAATCTTGTAATGATAGACCACTTTGATGTAGTTTTCTAGTAATTGATTTAAAAGAAATTTAGTTAATGCAAGGGTCATGTTAGCAATGCCGTTGAGGCACTTGTTTTCATGCTTTCCGATATTGATCTCTCATTTTATTAAAAACAAGTTCATGGAAAGCTAAAAATATAGATTTAAAAAAAATTGCATCTTAAAAATGCTCTTGAGGGCATCATTTTACATTTTGCTTAGCATAAAATCTAGTTACATTAGGCTTTAAGCCATCTTCTAACCGTATATGTTGGTTGTTTGAGTTATTAATTTTGTATAGAAGAATTATTGCTCTGTTTATGCAATTTTTGGCCTTAATCTAATCAAATTTCATTTGTATGGCTTATTGTTAATATAATTAGTTTTAAAGTCTTCTTATTTCTATTAGTAGAGTTGTCTTATTGACTTCTCACATATTGACATATCCATTACCTAAGTTGTTTGGTATTGGATTATCTTAAATGAATATATCAGCTTGTAGAGAATACTGATAATGAAATCATTATGCTGCTTTCATGATGAATTCATCTAGATAGGTAGGACTAGAAATATGCTTATCAAAATCTCATGTGGATATCTTGCCAGATTTCACCTTAGATTTTTACTCCAAACTATGCTCGATATCCTAATCATGCCTTTGGATTTCTATGTTTAATAGGCTCTTCATGTGGTTAATTGGGACCATCACTTACAAAGGTCCTAATTTTTTGCAGTTCATCACTTAATCTTCAACTCGACTATAATACTTCGATTTTTGTGATTATTTCATTAATCACAAAATCGACCAAGATTGAATCTTACTGTAATTTTGCTATAAAATTATCTATTTGTTGCCGCGACACTAATTTGCTATAGGAAGTACGTTAGGTTAGCCTTTTCTATTAAGCTTTTAAGTGAAGGTGTCTCATCCTTTAGCAACATCATCTTTTGCCAAAGCTTTGGAATTAGTTTGAATTATGGATAATTGAATGGTAGCTTTATTTGTATTTGATAGTCCCTTGCTTCTTTTTACTCTTTTGTATGCATGGTTTGTTTTGTTTTGTTGTTCTTGCTAATTCTTAAGTGCAGGCTTGGAAATTTTGAAGTGGGGTATTAGCTATTGTGACTTAAAATTCCAGGTGGCTTGGCCTTAGTTACGAATGATGCTGGTTATTTTATCAAGCTTTTTGCTAGATCTTTTCTCAAAATTCGTGCTTTCTTTGGTCTAAATTTGCCTCAGTATTTTGTGAGTTTTTTTGTTGTCGATTTCTTTGATCTAGCTATTGGTTGTTGTGTTTTACTAGTGTTGTTTCTTTTTCTCTATTCTATCTAGTGCAATTTTGGCTCTTTAGTTCTTTGGATTTATGTTTTATCTCTATCCTAGTGAGTTGCTTATTGTGTTGTGTTGCTTCTTTGTAACACCTATTGGTTTTAGGGTTACTTTTGTGCTGCTTTGGCTTTGTTCTAGCAGCAAGTTTTGTCTTGTTATGCTTTGTTCTTGTTTCTATTAGGCATAAATTTTATGATTAGGGATGTAACCGGGTAAGTCGGTATGAGGTTTTCAACGCCCAATCTGGTAAAAACTCTATAGGGTTTTAGGGTTGGGTTTGGATATGGAATAAATAATCTATAGGGTTGTAGGTTGAGTTTGGATACAATAAAATACCTGAGAATAAAATTAAAAAAAATAAAAAAAATTGTAAAAGCGATGGCTTTATGTGATATTTAGAGTTGAATTGATGCATGAATGAGAACAAACTCGTCTATTTATCTTCTATTTGTTTAAAACTACACAAATATGAATTACGAAATAAGCAAAAATACAATGACATCATAAATTTATAATTTAATAGGGAAAAATAAAAAAAAAAGGGGAAAAACACAAACATGAGTATTTAAGGCTCAACCGTCTTAGTCCTTTGCTTTTTATTTAGATTACAATGTTAACTTTGGTGTTTATTTCTTCATTTATTTTTCAATTTTGCATATAATGTATGTACTCATTATGTCTGTAACTTTAATTCTTTTTAAATCATTTGTATCATTATTTTTTAAGTCTCTTAAATTCATTAAATAATATTACAAACTGAAAAAAAGTTAGGAAAGAAAAAGGGGTGATTTAAAAAAAAAATCATTCGAGTTTTTGGGTTACTAAGCAAACCATATAGAGTGGGTTTGGATATAATATAAAAATCATATGGGGTTAAAGGGTAAAATTTATTATACCATATAAGGTAGCGAGTGGGGTTTTGGTTTCGTATAATTCGTTTGAAACCCAACCCATTTACAACCCCATTTACGGTTGTAGAATTTCACTCTATATTTGCTATTTATTTCTGTCGAGATGTGATGAGTTGTAAATACAAAATTATAGATTAGGAAAGTTGTAATTATCTTAGAGAAATTGGTCAAAGGACAATATTAATTGTACTATAGAAGACCGTGTATACTCGTTGTTTTTTATGAATGAGAATTATAATTATTTTTCTGTTTTGTCTCATGGTATCAGAGCTCTAGGAATTTCCTAGGTTTTTTTTTTTTTAGGCAGCTTTCATTGTCACACAAATTTTTTTAGCCTTCATGGCTATTTTTTTTTTTTACTCTGCCTTCTTTGTTGATTTTTGTTCTTTCAGGCCGCAACGATTTATTTTCTATACATTATGTCTGCCAAATCACTCTTTCTTCCAAAGAAGCCAATTCTGTCTAGAAAGTTAGCGAGCTACAAAAAATTCGGACCTCCAATAAACTCAATGGGAAGAACTACCTCAAATTGGTCGCAACTTATTTGCTCATACATCAAGGGCAAAGGGAAACTTTCTCATCTTCTTGGAACGCCACCAATAAAGGAGGATCCAAAGTTTGAAGCATGGGATGAAGAGGATTCCATGATAATGTCCTGGTTATGGGATTCCATGGAGCTTGCAAATATTAACACCTGCATGTTTTAGCCTTAGCAAAGGAAATATGGGAATTCATTCGTGCACATATTCAAAGCCGGTGACGCTGCTCAAGTGTGTGAGATTAAGGTTAAAATAGCAACTACTAAACAAGGTAATAAATATGTCACAGAATATGCGAATATTTTGCAAAACTTGTGGCAAGAACTCGATCATTATCGAGTCTTTCGTATGAAATCCCCTGATGATGCGACTGTCTTAAAGAATTTTATAGAGAAGGATCATGTCTATGATTTTTTGGTCAGTTTAAATCCTGAATTTGATTAGGTCAGGGTTGAATTCTTGGCAAAGATGACACGCCATCTCTGGAAGAAACAATCTCACTAGTTTGAGCAGAAGAAAGCCAAAGGAATGTCATGGTGAAGCCCCAAAAATGTGGATGGTTTAGCTCTGGTAGCACGACCAAATCAGCAGAGAAAGGAAAAGGTGAATTTTCCAAACAACCAGAAAAGAGAGAACCAGTGGAAGGAAAATAAAGACAACCTATGGTGCACCTATTGCAAGAAACCAAGGTGTTGAGCCCGAATTTTGCTCCTTTTCTCTTAAAGGTCCCGATCCATATCAAACACGACCCATTTGATACAGACCACTCGACAAAGGAACCAATAGGGTTTTCATAAAAAAGCCCGGTTTTTGGAAAAATATTTTGATTGGAGTCGCCACGGCTAAAGCCGTAAAAAGGTGAACCAAAAACTAAATGGGTGGTTTGGTTTCTAGTTCGGCTACTGGTCTGTGGGAAAACCAGAAATTGATGAGTCCGGGGGCTGCTACCTTAAAACCTAAACGGTTATCTAGGCTTGGATGGGCTTTAGAAATCTTGAATTATATGGGCCAAAGAGGTAATTTTGGATTTTTTAATTTTCCAATTTTTTTTTGTTTGTTTATAAAAAGGAATCTACATGTTTACAAAAATATATACATTTTTTTGTTTTAAAAAAGATCCTAAAGTTTTTATTTTTGTGACCGCCCCGCAGGTGCCTACGTATCCACTAGCCGGAATCAGGTCCCCGTAGTTCGTTTTGATTTTATAAAATTTTTAATTTGTTTGTATTTTTTAATTTTGAAAACCCGCCAAGTTTAAGTATTAAACAATTTTTATTTTAGAAATTCCTAAAGAGATATAATTTTTATGTTTTTTTTTTAAACTCCTAAAAGATACCAATTTAGAAAAAAACCTGTTTATTGTTTTTGTTAATTTAGAAAATAACTAGATGATATAATTATATAAAGGCTAGGAAAATATTTTTTTTCTTTCTTATGATATTATGCTAAATATATATATATATTTTGTTTTGTGAATTTTTCTCTTTTTTTTTTATATAAATAAAAAAAATTATAGGGTAACTAAAACATGCTCAAGATATCACACCAACCATTTCGCGAATTCTAACAACTAATCCTTCAACTAAACAATCGCGATTTATAATTATAATACATAATATGACAATAACAATACTAATAACAAATGATAATAATAATGATATTAATAATAAATAAAACTAAAAAACCTATTTTTTTATAATTTGTTTTTTTATTGAAAATTATACTCTAAAATTTTATTTATTTACATCATCATTAGGAATATGTCACATAGATATAATCATACTCACGCACACACACATATTTTTTTTGTCTTTAGATCTAATTTATTTACCGATTGCATTTATTTATACTAAAACTCTTTTTTTTACCTAAATATGATATTACATATTAATACTAATAAAATTGGAGCATGCATCTCAACTATCTATACATACATATATTTTTTATTATTTTTTTCTTTTTTTTTTGTTCAGTTTCTTTTTTATTTTTATTATTTTCTAGTTTTCTTTATGCATTACATTAATATATTCTTATAGAAAAACAATAACAATGACATCAGCAACAATGGCAACAAACAACGACGGCGACAACAACGACGATGACGACAACACAACAATGATAATAATAATAACTAATAAAAAAATTTGGAACCTTGTCAAATGATCTAGTCGACTTCGTTAGAGGCTGGGACGTGCAATGGTGGTAGTGATTGAAGCGGCTGGTCACGATATGGGTTTGGTGTATGATGGAGATAGAGGCATTGAGAGAGAGAGAGAGAACAAGAGAGATTAGAGAAAGAGAGTTGCGAAAGATATCCTTTTTTTTTTTTAATCTACTTTCTATGTTTCGATCTCTCTCTCTTGAAGATGAGGAATTGGTTGTCATTTTATAGGAGCATGGAGGAAGATGGAGGGGTGCACGGCCATTAATGGCCGTTACAAGCAAGTGAAAAGATCGGAGGTTACGGAACTTGGAGGGTTGGGGGAGTTACGAATCCTTTCATTATTGATCTTAAATTCACATTTAAATGATTTAAATTCTGGAATAATTCACACTTTTAATGACATAACGGATGGAAATTGAAAGGGTACGCATGAGTGGTAATGCACGCTCCAAAAAAAAAAAAATTTCCATTGTGTTGCTTGCATGGATCAAACTCCGGTCCCCTCCCTTGCACTCCTCAGCCTTAAACAAATAAGCCATGCTTGGCTTTTTATTTATTTTCTGACCTAAAATTCATTTAAATCATTCAAACCAAGCTAAACGCATTTTCAATAAAAATAGGCCAAATTGATACAGGTCCAAGTCCAAGATCCAAATTAATTTTCAAAATAGCCTAAAACATGACAAACCTAAAAATCTCTTTTCTTTTTCTTATATATATTTTTTATTTTATTTTTTTAAACTTTAAAAGTTTATTTATTAAATTTTTTTTCTAAATTTCTTGATTTTCAAATTTTTATATTCTTTTCCAATTTTGTAATTTTTGTTTTTAATTTAGCTAATTTTTTAATTTTTATAATTTTCAATTTTTATTGTATTTTCTATCTTTTTTATAATTTTTATGATTTTTTGAATTTTTATTATTTTTTATTTTTCAAAAGGGGGCAAAAATGGGGTGTCGACACAAGGCATACAAAGGAGAAGTGTTGGGAGCTGAAAGGGAAGCCTTCAAGCCTAGAGTGCAGAACTCGTGGATGGTAGAGGAGGCAAAACCCAAAGAAATACCTACTGAAGGGGGGCTCAATAGTCATGAAATCGAGAGGACAAGAAGCTTGTTAGGGTCACTTGAGAAGGCTTCCGGAACTTACTCATTAGCTCTTTCAGGTATTCCTTCATTTCCTTTTGAATGAATGCCTCAGGAAAATTTTATCCTAGCTCTTAGATAATTGACTCCGGTGCCACAGACCGTATGACCCCTACATCTCAATTTTTCCATCCCTATAACCCCTGCCCAAGTAGTAGGAAGATTTTAGTGGCAAATGGTATGTTAGCTACTGTTGCTGGTTTTGGAGACATATATATTACACCTATTTTCATCCTCAAAAATGTTCTCCATGTACCTAAATTATCAACTAGCCTCATCTCCATCCAAAAACTCACCCATGATTTTTTTCCCTTCTTATTGTGTTTTTTAGGACCAAGACTTGGGGAGGAGGATTGGACTTGCTAAGGAAAGAAGTAGCCTTTGTTACATTAAACTATCCCAAAGCAATATTTCAATGTCTTTTCTTAGTTCCTCAAATAAAGATGCCATTTGGCTCCATAACCTACGTCTAGGTCACCCTTCCTTTGGGGTTTTAAAAGTCATGTTTCCTAATTTGTTCTATGGAATAGATGTTTTTAAGTTTCATTGTAATGTTTGTGAGACGGCAAAACACACCCGTGTATCTTTTCCTATTATTAATAAAATAAGTACCCATCCTTTTCATTTAATTCATAGTGATATTTGGGGTCCTTCCAATATATCTAATGTATCTGGAGCTCGTTGGTTTATGTCCTTCATTGATGATTGCACTTGACTTACATGGCTCTTTCTTCTTAAACAAAAATTCGATGTTAGTCAAGTCATACAAAATTTTCATACAATGATTCAAAACCAATTTGGAGTTAAAATCAAAAGCATTAGAACAGACAATACTAGAGATTACTTCAATCGTATTTTATCAACCTACTTCCAATCACAAGGCATTATCCATGATTCATCATATATCAACACACCCCAATAAAATAGGGTAACCGAGAGAAAAAAATGGGCATTTGCTTAACTCCACCCAAGTACTACTCTTTCAAGGGAATATTCCTAAATCTTATTAAAGAGAGGCTATTCTTATCGCCACATACATGATAAATAGACTTCCCTCACGAGTACTAGACAACAAAAGCCCCATAGAAGTCTTCAAAACCTTTTACCCACATTTCAAAACCTCTAATGGTCTCACACCTAGGGTATTTAGGTACACTGCTGATAAGTCTTATTTACTCTATCATTTTCATGGGAATTTGGATTAATTTTGCCCTAATTTTAAGTAAATTCCCATAAAACTCGTGCTTTTAACGAAAATTGTTGTTTTATAGCTCCTTGAATCCAAAGAAGTAGAATTTAAGTGATCAAATCAGATTTAGAGCAAAAACAACAAATAGAAGTCAAAGAAGAACAAAATCGACCCTGTAGGAATCACTATTGAGGCCAAACAAAGGAAGAAAAACAAGGAAAAATGGTTTGTCGTGCCTTAACTTCGAGCCCTCAACATGATCCTCAACTTTTGTTTAAGGAGATCGAGCATCATTCTATAAAAAAGCATCTATCAAGCCTCAAAGTCAAGCCTCATATTCGACCTTTGACAGGTGCCTTTTGAAGATCATTTTTTGTCCATTTTTATCTCGAACTTTAACCATACGAACCTCGACCATCTCAATTCCACCCTCGATAGAGCAATGGACAAAAACGCAAGGGCTCTTAAGTGTTTTAAGTGTCAAGCCTGATTTCTTATTTCTACGAGCACCTGACCACAACTCCCATGCGACCTGTGACAATTGAGCACGTGATTTAGATGCGGGCGTGAATAAAGAATCTACAACATCAGTAACAAAATCTTCATGATTTTTGTGCCTTGGGCCTATAAATAAATGTGCAAAGGCATGCAATAGGGTATATAGTGTACATATGTTAGAATAGTACTAATGTAGTGTAGAGAGAGAATTTCTGAAGCGAAAGAATTTTATTTCTTCTTGCTTTAGAAGATCTCGTAGTTTTCTAGGTAAAAATCATTTTAACCCATCATTTGTAATTTCTGCAAGACTTTGTCTCGAATTGTAATATCCTTTGATTAATTTCATTTTATTTCTTTAGATCGTGTTCTTAATCTTTAAACCCATGGAGAAATAATCTCCTATAGCTTATGCTTTGCAATTCCAAATCCTAATTCACGTGAAATCAAATGCACCTTTAAGTTAATTAACTGAGTATTTGTAACTAGTAGCTTGAATCTATTTGTACGTGCGGTGCACCTATTAAACCCATGTTTGATTTCAACTAAATATGCTGAGAGGTCATTCTTTTGGATAGATCTTCGGCTACTAGTGGAGTTATTCATAATAGCCTCGCGAGAGGGGTTGTGAGGCTTTCTGTCTCTCATTTTTAAAATGTATTAAGTTGATTTTTTAAACCAAAGGATTCTTAAACTTTATATGGGTCTAGATTGTCGATAGTTTAAGAAGAGATTTCGGTGGTCTGATCTAGATCTAGAACTACTGACTCCGAAAGAAGCTTTAGTTTAATACAGTGAATCCGACAGTACAAATACATCGGCAACAATTCTCTTAGAGCTTAGATTTGGATTCACATGATAAGGAATTGGTTTGCATTTTTACAAACCCTGGGCTATCATCTTGCATTTTTACAAACCCATCTTAAGTTTTTGCCCTGAAAGCTTTGTGAATATCTCTAACCTAGTATAACTTCTTTTCTTTTGTTATGTCTTGCTGAGCTCTTTTCTTGGCTAGATAAAAAGTGGAAGGTGAGTATAATGGTTGTCACCATTCCCTTAGGATCCGACCTAATTCTTTCTATACTACTTTGGTAGGTGCACTTGCCATGAATGTTGGAAGTCGCCTAACTGAAGTTGAACAGAACCAGTTAGTTTTATAAATTTTGAAAACTTCAACCAACCCCAACATAGACGAATTGCTTTTGTTCATATCCACAGCCAACATAGAGGCAAGTTAGACCCCTAAGCCATCAAATGTGTTTTTCTTGGTTTCTCTTCCACTTAAAAAGGGTATGAGTGTTACCATCCTTCATCAAAATAATTTTACATCTCTGCAGATGTCACTTTTGTAGAAAATACACCTTTTTTCTCCAAGACCTCTCTTCAGGGGGAGGATACAATAATGGAAGATAGTCTTTGTGATTCCTTTGAGCCTATTGACCTTCCTTCACTTGTCTGCACTATTGATGAGTCCTCAAAGTCATCTCCTGCTCAAACTACTAGCCCATCTCCTGAACCAGCCATTGACACTCATAATCAGCCAAAGTGCCCTCTGTTGTATTTAAGGAAAAAGCTTCAGAGGTCAAAGTAGATGCAAGTTCAAGAATCTACTCCAAAACAGACATAAGTTCAAAAGTCCTCCTCCTCAAGCCCTGGAGTTCAAGAAGCTTCCAACTCAAACTCTGAAGATGAGATCACAATAAGACCCAACCCTTCACTTATTGACCCAACAAATGACTTGGATATTCCCATCGCTCTTAGAAAACATACCCAAAAATGCACTAAACGACCACTTTACCCACTATCTTAATATGTCTCCCTTAGACACTTATCCCCAACCTACAAAAAGTTCATCATGAGTCTGAACACCATCACTATTCCAAATAATGTTTCCAAGGCATTATCAAAAAGAGAATGGAGGGATGTTGTGAGCGAGGAGATGAGTGCATTAGAAAAGAACGAGATTTTGGATATTGTTGATAAATCGAGAAGGAAGAATATCGTGGATTGTAAGTGTAAACCCCTAAAGTTTTACAATCAGTTAAGCCTAAACCCTAGTTAAAGGGTCAACTAGAAACCTTAAAGTCAACAAAACCCTAGTTAAACATAACAGTTTAAGTCTGGCAATCCCGTGTTTGTAACCATAACAGAATAAGTAAGAGATTAGTACGTAGAATAGTTCGTAATAATATAAGAGAGTTTAAAAATATCAGATTAGTCAAACCGCAATTCGTTTTGAACTCGATCGGATACAGTTTTCGAAAAATATGTCTTGGAACTCAAAATATTAAAAATATTCCAGATATACCGTTAGACTCGTAAAAATATAAGATTTCCAAAAATATCAGTTTTAGAATTTTTCGATAACTAAAAATATCAAATATAAGCTTTTTGTGTGTATTTTTATTATTACTAGTAATTTAATTGTCTTGTTTACCATTCATTACTATTCTCTATAATTCATCTATCTCTACTTTTTCTTACAACCTATACACCTATTTTCTTACAATTTTCATTTTCAATACAACTTCACATATCTTACATCTTACGTTTCATTAATAAAAATACAAAAAATATAAATACTTCTCTCTCTCTCTCTCTCTCACTCAAATTTGCGCCGAACCCTTCCCCTCTTATGCTCATATTTATTTTAATTTTTACTTATTTAATTAACACAAATTATTCTCACTTTTTCTATAAATACCACCCTTTCTTCCATTTCCTTCACACCTTTTTTATACACTACCAAAACTATCACAAAATCTCTCCAAAGTTCTCTCTATTTTTCTCTTCTTCTATAGGTCATAATCTAAGCTCTCAATATATTCATTTGCTTAATATGAGCATAGTGTGTGTTTTCTAAACCCACGGAGGTTAGGAAAGCAACAATATGTTTATATTTTGTTCTTGTTCATAAATTATTTTTCTTTTATTGTTCATATTTATATCTAACTAAATATATCTATGTAGGTATATATATCTTTTAGAGCATATAAGCTCACTTGTTATTGCAATTTATTTATTTTCATTGAAATTTATTTACCTTCCTTGTAATTTATCTACCTTCATGTTATTTTAATACTAGTCTTTCTAGTCTTAGACTTGTCCTCATCAAGTCAAAACAAATTTATTTTTCTTTTGGGACTAGTCTATTCTTAGTCTCGGGAGCCTCGAAGAAGTTACAGCTCACAATACTTGACTAGGAAGTCTTGATGAAGCTAAGGCTCCCAATACTTGACATTTTTATTGTGATTATTTGTTTCTTATATTCCTTATTACCTTATCTTGTAATATTCTTATCTTTTATAAATTACATAACCATATTCATGCATGGCTAATGTGTTGTTGTCCAAATAAAAAGGAGATCTTTTTATGAAAGACTAAACTCTTAAAATTTTGTCACTTGACAAATATTTTTCACCAAAACTTAGAAGGATGTTTTCAACAAATTCCTTTAAAAAAATTATAAGCTCATCATGAAATTTCAAACTATTGGTAAAGAAATTTCTTCAAAATACTTTCTTTTCAAATGACAACATGGAAACTTTAATATAAAATGATAACTCGATAATATTTTTTTTTACCAACTTTCTAAACTAAGAGCTAAACAAGTTTTCAAGGAAATCGACTTACAAGTCTTAAGAGGAAAAAAAAAGGAAATTGTCAACAATCTAAGAAAATAAATTTTCAAAAAATCAACTCATTAAGTACTACCAAAGAAAACTTTTGAAACTCTATTTTTCAATTCCTAGAAATAAAATTGGTAAATAACTTAAAAAGACCAAAATTTATTTCAACTCACTTTTGATAAACTAAAGAATAAAAATATAGAACACTAAATTATGATCACCTAAGAATTTATAAGTTATTTCCAACCACACAAAGAAAAGCTTAACAAATCCAATTTTTCAAAACCTAAGAAAAGTTGTTTTAAATGATGAGACAACACCTATAGCATCATGCATAAATTATGAGTCTATTTATATACTAAATAAATTCTTTTCAACCATATATATACTTAAGTTTTGCTTAACAAGCTTTGAGTGAAGAAAGGATTAGGAAATGTAGTTTTTAAAGATGGAAAATTTGTGGTAAATATGTACCTCTCTAATCCAAGACCCAAATGACTAAAAATAGTAGAACTTTCCAAGTAGGTAGAAACAATATATAATATGCGAAATTCCGAGTTAAAATAAGCAAGTATGGCCATTTTAGTTGGAATTTCTACCAATTCGATTTTTACCGCAGTTAGAAGATAAATTTAGAATCTTTAAGTAGAAATTCTATGAAATACTCATTTTGGGTATTTTATCTTGTTTAGGTGAAGGAGAAACCGATATCGCTTTCCCGAGGACTACTTCGATTAGGATTGTTGGTCCCAAATAATAATCAAGAAGGGGGGTTGAATTGATTATTTAAAAAAAAATTTCTTTAAAAAATTCCTTTGAGTTTTTAAACACGAGAACAATATATCGATTAAACGAATTAACAAAAAATTTCTAAAAAATAAAAGATGAGGGAAAAAGAAGATCAGGCAACTATTTATAATGGTTTCTCCTTGTGCGTCATACCACTCTTCCAGCTCCAAGCCAAGGATCCTGTTATCTTGCGGGTTTTGTTCTACTATATCCAATAAGTTTAAATTACAAGCTTGTGCAATCCTCTCTGCTTGATTCTCACAACTATCTTCTTACTACAACCAATCTACAGAGTCTAAACTTGTAACTAAACTATCAACTAAGAAGGTAACAACACGTTCCTTCTTTACAAAATAAGATCTTTAAATCAAATAGCTAAAGAAAGTATGCTAAAATATCAGCTTGCTATTGCAAATGTAGAGAAATTATGAAAAATCTCAACGAAGTGAAACTTCTAGATTTTGTTCTGTGTTTTATTATGTATCTTTTGTAAAGGAAAGTTTTTTGTTTTCTTGTGTGAATAGTAAATAATTCTCTTTTTCTCTCTCTGTCTTGTAACACATTTATCCTTCATCTTCTTCTAACGTTCAAGTACTTGTTTAGAGGATAGATTCATATCCCAAATATCTCGGATAAAGATTTGTTGTCCCTAATCCTTATTTTGAATTTGAAAATAGCTGCTTGCCTTGATGAACTGAAGATGTTCATTTTATCTTTTGCAAATTTTTCTTGATTTGAATTTAAATAACTTGAAACGTTGAAATGAAGATAAGGTCTGCTTGATTCTCGTAATTTAATCTGGTTGTATCTATTTTGAAAATCCTCCATAACGTTGTTCTGCTGGAGATAGATAAATCTGTTTCTGATATTCGGTCTTCATAGTGATCTTCATTTTCAAGATAACATTTTATCTTGATTTGATCTTTTCAGCCAAATCCATGAAAATAGATAATAAAAATTCTCATTCTTATCTTGAAATGTATCAATTCAAATAATTACTTTATCTTGAGATGAATCCCGTAATATATGACTTTGTCTTAAAAATACTTCCGTTGATGATGAGAGAGAATCTGAAAAACATTTGAATCCTCAAGGATATAATTCCGACTTTAGTGAAATCAAATAAGAATATTATTCAAATATACTTATTATCACGAGATAGGTCTTAAAAAAATCTTTATATTTTTTTGAAAAAGTAAATCTTCTTGTTTGAGAAGATGAACAGTTACTTCTAGTTGAAAATACTTGTTCTTCGAAAGTTCTAGTGAAAGTTCTGGAAAGTTCTAGATTTCTGGAAAAATACTTTATCCTTAACTTAACCTTCTGGAGAACATTCTGTATACTTTCTATTCCTTGAAAAACTCTTTGGTAATGTTGTTGTTTCTCTCAATCCTTATGTATAAGTAAAGCATGTAAATCATCGATATACAACGTCATTTACCCATTCATCTTAAACTCATCATGTTTCTCTAAAGTTTTGTGAAAGACTCTGTAGGTTTTGTCTACACACACATACACACATATATATAAATTATGCACACTAAATCTCATAATTAGTTTCTTGATTATTTTTTTATCATCAAAACTTTAGTTAATAGAGAATCAACAAGAGCGATCGACATGGAGTAAGTTAATCCCTTACTAATTATGTTTCCTTAATGTACTTGTAAGTAGTGGTAGTAGAGATTAAGGAAAGATATATGAATAAATATTGTGTGAATTTGATTCATGATTGAAGGATGTGGTTGTTGAATAAAAGCTAAGTATATCGAAAGAAGATTTGATGAATAATTTATGTTCTTTTGCAATAGTATGATGAATATTGTTTTGGTCACCTTTAACTTGAAATTAACAATAATTGGATAAACCAATATTAAAAATGACTCATGCATGACATATTGTTATCATATTCATTTTCGCTACCATTCTTCGTGTGGGAAACAAGGAGTTGTAGTGGTGGCCAGTAGTAGCCAGAAAGTCTACATGGGCAAGTAGGAGCTGGTAAATCTGGGAATAATGTTAGTTGAATAGGCTAGTACCACTCAACCCCTGACATGGAGGACGTAAAATCCATGCTATACATGGTTTCCAGTTAATCATGTGTATTTTGATTGCTCATGTGATTGCCGCATTTACATATGATTGTCAAAAATACTTATATGTTTTATGAAAATGTTGTGAAGAAGGGAGTTATCTCGCTAATACCCCTATAGCTTTTTATTTCAATTTGAATACTTATGGTTGGCATCAAGGAGCCCTTTTTGTCAGGTATGAGCCAAAGTTACTAGGAGTTTTTAGAAAGAAGTTTGCTTATTTAGTTTTTGGTGTAGACTTCTAAGAAAAATCTCTATAGTAGCCTTTTGATATATATTATGTATGATGCTTTAAGAACGGGGAATGCCCCTAAGAAGTTATAAGAATTTGATCTTAATGATTATTACATGTTACTCTTATAAATTCTTGCATGCTTTTATTTGGTTAACGTAATACCCCTTTGATTTTCCTACTATCTTAGAAGCCCGCCTTGCATGTGATATCAAAACTCTTACATGACTAAGGTTGTCATTCATTAGCTTTAATATTTATGTGCGGCGGACTACCACGTTTAGGGTACCCTTCAGGGCGTGACAGTAAGTGGATTTTCACATTGAATTATAAAGCTCATGGATCTCTAGAAAGATACAAAGCAAGATTGTGGCTAAATGATATATCAGACTTATGGAGTTGATTATCAGAAGACTTTCGCTCTAGTTATGAAAATGAATACTATAAGAATTCTATTGTCCTTGGCTACTAATTTCAATTGGCACTTCTACGGTATGACATCAAAAATGCTTTCCTTCATGGTGACTTAGAATAAGAAATATAAATGAACATGCCACCCGGTTTTGAGAAAAACACGAGTAACAGGGTGTGCGAATTGAAGAAAGCTCTTTTATGGGTTGAAACAATATCCTAGGGCATGGTTTAGGAGATTCACAAAAGTCATGAAGGATTTTGGGTACAAACAAAGCCAAGAGGACCACACTTTCTTCATTAAACGTTCGGCTGTAGAGGGAGTAACTGCTTTATTAGTCTATGTAGATGACATCATAATAACTGGAAATGATGAAAGAGAGAAACTTGAATTGAAGCAGAAATTAGTTAAGGAGTTTGAGATCAAAGAACTAGGGAAACTAAATTATTTCCTTAGTATTGAGGTGGCCGATTCCAAACGAAGCATTTTATATCTCAACAAAAGTATGTGACTGATTTGTTGATAGACAAGGAAGATTGGGTATAATCCAGTTTCTACCTTGATGGATCCAAATCATAAGCTTGGAGAAGCTAAAGAAGAAGCAGCTATTGACAAGATAATGTACCAATGGTTGGTGGGAAAACTTATATACCTTGCTCACATTCAACCTAACATTGCATACTTGGTCAGTGTAATTGGTCAATACATGCATGATCTAAGAGAACCTCACCTTCAAGCTGCCTATAGAGTGCTGCATTATTTGAAAGGGAACCTAGGAAAAGGGGTTTTATTCAAGAAGAATGATACTCTTACTCTAGAAGTGTATACCGATGCTGACTATGTAAGGTCTCTAGTAGATAGAAGATCAACTATGGGGTATTGTGTCTTTCTTGGAGGCAATCTAGTATCATGAAAGAGCAAGAAACAAAATGTAGTGGTAAGATCACCAACTGAGTCGGAATTTAGAGCTGTGGCTCAAGGATTGTGTGAACTTATCTAGTTAAAGATCATCTTGAATGATTTGAAAATTAAATAGGAAGGTCTTATGAAGCTCTATTGCGACAATAAGTCAACAATTAATATTGCTCATAATCCCATACAACACGATAGGACGAAGCATATTGAAATTAACAGACGTTTCATCAAAGAAAAGTATGAAGAAAGGTTAGTATGTATGTCCTACGTTCTATCAAAACATCAATTAGCTAATATTCTAACAAAGGGGCTAAACAGTTCAAGCTTTCATGTACTTATGTTCAAGCTAGGAATCAAAGACATCTATTCTTCGACTTGAGGGGGAGTGTAGAGATGTGATGAATTGTAGATACAAAATTATTAATTAGGAAAGTTGTAATTATCTTAGGAGAAATTAGTCAGTGGTTAATTGGTCAAAGGTCAAGATTGATTGGAGGGATTCAATTACTAATTATTTCCAGTCTTAAGGTGATTTGTTTTTCCTTTTTTGGTTCTTGTTTTGTACTATAAAAGATCGTGTATACTCCTTGTATTTTACGAATGAGAAGTATAATTATTTTTTCAGTTTTGTCTTGATTTCTTAGTTTGACATGTTGGCATTAAACTTTTGGTTTAGAATTTTTTCCTATTTCTATCTAACTATGTTTGTTTTCTTATTGTTTAAGTTGCTAACAATTAAGGTGCGGTAGCACAATTTCCTAGAAACATCTATTGGTGTATTTTTTTTAAGTGAAAGTAGAATATTTTTTTAATTTTTTTTTTTATAGTAGAGTAATTAACGAAAAGAAAAGCAAAAGCAAAGAATACTTAAGTAGATAATTGGGTTCGTACTATTTAGTGATTTCATTTTAGTATTGTTGTGAAGAGATATGCTATTTGGCGCATGAATGAGTGTATGTTACTCTTTGCATAACAGGATAATCTTCTTCAAGGTTTTATTAAAAAAAAAAATCATTTTGTTAGAAGGGTGAAATTTTATTAAATAAATATAATTGTAATTTTTTTTAAAATCTGGTCTCGCTGGTGCTGCCCTCCTATACCATAGAATGAAAAATTTCAAACTTGTAATATTAAAAGGGGTGAATTTACAAAAATTGAGACAAAAACTAGGAGTAATACCTAAAACATATAGACTTAGCAATATTAGCTTTGAAGGACACAGTAGCATGGTCTATGCTATTCACGTGAAGAAAAGTTAATGGAGTTAAAATTTTGTTAAATACATGACTTGAAAAGCAATTGAACCATGACTGAATAATATAAAATGCTAATCGGTTAATTTAAACATACACATAGCTGTATTCCAACAAAGTAACCTAGAGGTCCAACAATTGCACCATTATATGAGGTAAATTCTGAATAGCTATAAGTACGGTCATTAATGTAGGCATTATTTTGGTTTGGTCCTCCAAGAATGTGTGATGTTGTTGGTAATTTTTTGTCCCATTCAAGTAGTCCTTTATCATGATGTATCACATCGATGGAAAGGAGCATGGAAAATTTCTCCCTCGACTTTATGGTTAAAAGACTTAAAACCTCTCTTTCTAATGCTATTCAAATCATGAAAGGGTATGATATATTAAGGACATGTCAGCAAAAATAACTATCTAACAAAGTCTGTTTGTGGATCAAGTGGTTAGTTCATTTGGCTTATTTTACGTAAAAAATGGAATATGGTCCTTGTAAGTATTTTTTATGGATGTTTGTCAAAGCTGGAGAAAATTAATTTGTCATCAGCATATTGGTATATGTGCTTTACAGCTAGCTAAACTAACTCAAATGGTACAACGACTTTACTCAGATTATCCCAATACTTCAAGTAAGTTTGTCATTAAGCTTCCATGATGCTATCTTTCTTTGATGATTACTTTTCCAATAAGTACATCTACATATCTTATATTATGTCACATATCATGTTATAGGAAATCCAAGTGGACAAGTTTGTTCCAATACCATCTGATAATGAAGATAATGGAGAAAGTGAAGGTGAAAATTGAGGTGGATAATAATTTTGCAACTATTTCTAAAAATGTCTCTAATTGAATAAGATGAGGTTTTTTGACACATTCAAACAAATACACTTTACAACTTATGTTTATGCTTGTATGGAGGATATTAACGTACCAGACTTTTTGTTTGTATGAATTTTATCCATTATCGCATGTTTTGTATCTTGTTTGATTTTTGAATTATGTTATACAAGATTACTACTTGAGTTTGCACAAATGTGCAAATTTAGTCATATACGGTCGAACAAATTTATATTAACAATATATACCACGACAAATGTATCGACATTACGCTGGTATACTTAAAGAATGGGTATTTATAAACATTGCTAATTTAGTTGAATAGCCATGTTTAAACACATATTAAGCAGGGAATAGTAGGTGTATAATATAGCTATTACAAACACATATTAAGTAGAGTATATAAATTTTGTGATGAGGATCAATTTCCAGTAGGGCCAATTACAAGAGTAAGAGCTAAAGATTACAAAACTTAGTTATAAGAATTTTGTTGAATCAACCTCAAGAAGATGAGTATGATTTCTTACCTAGTTATAGAATGCATCATACCAATGATCATGCATCAATTTGTAAGAAATTAAAGGAAAACATGAAGAAAATAAAGGAAACAAGCCAATCATAACCGTGCTTTAGCCCGTGACTTCACATGGAGGAAACAAGGGAGATAATGGTGAGATTCACACCCGTGATTTTAGCTAAAATAAGGACCAAAGGCCACTAAGGGCATGATCACACTCGTGATTGTTAAGAAGTTAAGACCAAAGGCCACCAAGGGCATGATGACACCCATGATTTGTCGAGAAGCAAAGCCAGAGGCCTTTAAGGGCATAGTTACACCCGTGATCCTTGCAATCACACTAAAATCACGCCCATGATTTTATTGTTTTGTCCTTGCATGAGTTTCCCTTTTATGAAGTTATATTATTTACCATTTTGCCATTAATGAGGGTCATATAAATACCATTTTGTTTACAAACCTTGCATTAGGACTTTATTATTCCACACCATTTGTATTTGTCTTTCATTTAAAGGGCCAAAACATTGGGTTCTTATCAATCTATTGTAACCATAGCAAACAACCACTGAATCTATCTATCTTGTGCCCATATCACAAATGAGAGAGTGTAGTTCAGGTTACTAACGATGCATAATATCTGAGTAACACCGTTCATATTCTTTATTTTCATTGCACTTCAAAATATTGACACTACAACACCATAGCACGTGTCTGGCGCGTAGGATTTTAGGAAATGTAATTGGGTGGTAACTTTTAAATGTGGCTAATTTATTAGATTAGTCACACTTAAATGTAACTAGTATAGTAAATGGTAACATTTAAAAGAAGCCAAGGTAACTAAATGGCCACGTCTAAATGAGGCTAATCTACAGGGAATAATTGCATTTACACATTGCAAATTTAGTAACACGATCACTTTTAAACGTAACTAATTTACATGATTGGTCATGCTTAAAACAACAACTTAAACAAATTTAACAAAATAATTACTTTTAAACGTGGCTAATTTAAATAATTGGTCACATTTACACATTGCAAACTTAGCAGAATTGTTACGTTTATTTATAGTAAATTTAGTTGGTGGGTAAAGTTTGCTGACGCATATTTAGTATAACAATAATACTTAAATGTGACTAATTAACACTATTCACTACATTTAACAGTGGGAAAATAGTGCAATTACAATTAACTAACTTACATGTGGCATGTACCTTATGATTGGTTACGTTTAAATGTGGCACAACATGCATTAAGCTTTTTAAGCAATGTGTACTTTTTAAACGTAATCAAATCAATATGTGACACACCTTTTGCAATCTCTATTAACCACATTTATTAAAACATACCAGATTGTGTATGGCCATGTTTAAAAAAACGTAGCAAAATATCATTTTTCGTTATAACGACATTGTTTGACAAGATTGTTGAAATCAAATTTGATTAAGATCTTTGAGCACATATTAGTTGTATGCCCAACATATGCCCCCTAAAAATTGTACAAATACATGAGTGACCATAAATTGCAATTCTTGGTTTGAGTATCATGTTGAAAATGAAAATGGCATGATCCTATAGTAACACTTTTGCTATAGGCTTCTTAGTTGCTATATTAGCTATCAATTTACCATTGTTCTAGTTTGTTTAGAGTTATGAACTTTCCTTGATACTTCACCATTTACATGCAACCTACCTCAAGGATCTCATTAGTTATTATAGGGATGAAATCTTTCAGCACTTATGGCTTTCTCGAGTTTAAGGTCAGTTCCTTATCAATATGGAGTGCCCCATTATCTCTAAAGACCTAAACTCCTGCATTATTCAACTTTTAATGGAGATGATTTGATGATGTTTTTGTGGGTTTCTTTGCCTCTAAAGCTTAAGAACACTTCATAAGTTTCTTCATTAGACAAATCAATAATGTATGCATTTGAGCTACTTAAGGTATAACCATTTTCATTTGCCTTGTCATCCTCATACAAGGACTCTCATGGCCTTTCTTTTGAACAAGATATAAGCGAATAGCAATATGGCTGCCATCATCCCTATAAAAGCTATTGTGATCATTACCTTATATGTGTTATTGTTTTCTAGCCTAATAACCAAACGAACTTTCCTCCATTAGATTTCGAGAATTACTAGAGAATAAATGGTAGATGGGGGATTTATCATGTGATAACAATATTATTATGGGTTGAGATATGCCTTTTCTACCCATTCATAAATTGATATGGTCAAAAAAAATAATAAAAAAGGAAACTTGACATCACCTAGAAATAAAATCTTGTGGCTTATAGAAGATGATATGGTGAGAGAACTTTTAAATTTCATTTTTTACAAAGAAACATTTGGTCCCATAATAGTATAAGTGAATTCATCGTTCTTGGTGCAATTTCAATACGGTAAGGGGAATTGTCATTCCAAAGGTCATTTCACCACAATATCGTTTCCTCATTCAGGTCATTTTACCACAGTGAAAGCCATTTCTTTATTCCATGGGTCATTTCACCACTTAAAGGGGGACTTCCTTATTCTAGAGCCATTTCACCACAACAAGGGACATTGCTTCATTCAATAGGTGATAAGTGATTTTACCTCTATTCAAATCATGAGAATTGGTGCTCAATTTGATTGATCATTTACAAATTCCTATAAGATCATCCTATTATTGTTTAATTGTTGTTTTCTAGCTTCATTGAGCATTGAATGAAGAAACAAAGTCATTTGATAAGGAATTAGAGTAAAAATAACAAAGATAGATACTCAAAGATCAAACGCGATAACTTAAGAATTCAATCGAAGGCAAGTGAAGATAAGTAATAAAGTCAATTGTGCATGTGATTCTCACCCGATGAAGATTGAACAAAGGCATGATTGAAGGATTGCACATAGTGCCAACAATGCCCATCAACCAAAGCCACGATTCAGGCCACAACTCGACCCATGACAAGCGTATGTAGGTTTTGACAAAGTTTGTTTTAAAAAATTTGCCACGTCAATGAATAAAATTTCATGATTTCCATCCTTAACACGTTTAAATAAGCATGCATAGAATTATAACATATTATGCCATATTGTAAAAAAATTACTAACATAGAACAGGCACGTAAATATTAGAGAGAGAATTTCTAGTGAGAGAAACTCTACTTTCACTGGGGATTCAAAGTTCTTGTGGAGAATATGAGCTAATTTGAAGTTTGTTTTGTAAGAATCTATGCTTCAATAGGTGATATCCATCTTCATTTGACATTGTTTCTTCTGAATTCCTGCTTAAAGTTGGAACTTAAGGTATAGTTGTTTAAACTTAGGTTTTTGATTCATATAGTTTCAAATGTGCATATTATTGAATACTATTGGGTACTATAATTAGTAGCTTAAGCTTAAATTTTGTGGGTTTGTGTGTGTGCACATGTAAATTCATGCCTGATTTCAACTAAATAGATTAAGAAATTCATTCTTTTGAATAGATCTATGTTATTAATGAAGATACCCTAACTACCTAAAGATATGAATGATGAAACTTTCTATCACTTTATTAGAAATTCATTGAAAATAGTTTTTAATAAAAGGATTGTTGAACTTAATGTAAATCTAGGTTGTTGATAGCTTGCGAAGAGATTTAGTGGTCTAATCTAGGTTTAGAGGTTCTTGACACTCGAATGGGGGCATTAACATAAACTAGTGAAACCGACAGTACAAGTATACTTGACAAAGAACTCATTAAGTTTGTGTAAATAAATCATGTGATAAGGACTCAATGAAGCAAGCCTAAGTCTATTCTTGCATTTTAAACTTATCTATTGAATATGTGCCTTGAGAACATGTATATAAGTAGGATTAACTTTAGTTTAATTTGCAAATATATGTTTGTCATGTCTTTTTTGTTCAAATTTTCTTTGGCTAGATAATAGATTACAAGTGAGAATGATAGGTGCTAACACTCCCCAAGGAATACGAACTGATATTTCCTATGTTACTTCGGTAGATACACTTGCCTAAGTTGATGGTTGTGATCGAATTTGAACGGAACATATTAGCATTTTTATAAATTTTTAAAACTTAATAGCTTCATGTCTTTTGAACTGACAATAATTACCAAGTTTTATGGTGCTATTGATGGGCATTCGCCATTATTCATTTTATAAGCTCAATGTAGCACTATTTGAAAGCTTTGAGTCTATTAATCTAGTCGTTTTTGCATATTGATTGAATTAGTTAGTTTGTGTCTTTTCTATTTGATTTGTTGTCTTGTTTTGTTTTATTTTTTACATATTTGAATGGCAAAGTTGTAGTCATTATTCAAAAGCTTTAAGAAATCTCATAGAGGAGTTGTAGAGAAGTAGCATGGAACTTTTATCCAAATCATCTTGATCCATATGGAGGCCTCTATGGAATTTCTAATCAAAATTACATGATGTCTTGTTCGGATATGGCATGGGATTATCAACAACACTGGAACTAATACGAACTGTACCTAAATTTGTAGTAAGGATGTTCTTATTATGAAGTTCATCAACAAACCTCTTGCATGGAGGAGCACTTTCTCTCGTTTATAAAGAACTTCGAGCTCCATTGCCAACAGATAGAAATGGTGCTTAAAAGTCATGAGAACTCACTAAAGAATTCGGAAATTCAAATGAACAAAGTTGCTACAATACTTGTCGAAGAAACTTAAGAAAAAGTTCAAGTGATTACTTTAAGAAGTGGGAAAGCGCTACAAAATCATGAGAAAAATAAAGAAAAATAATTTGCTATTAGGGATAGAAGAGCTGATAAGCAAAAAGATGAAGTCATGGATAAGAAAGAAAGTGAAATGATTGAGATGAAGGAAAAAGAAGGAAAAAAAGAAAAAGGTACTCTGATTAAGGGTTACAAGCCACTTTGACCTATCCAATAAGAGCTCAATAGAGGAGAGATGAAGAACAATTCTAGAAGCTCTTGGAGTTATACAAACAACTCCATATAAATTTGTCATTAGTTGATACTCTATGACAAATGTTGAAGTACGCTAAATTCCTCAAAGAATTGTTTTCCAACAAGAGGAAACTCGAAGAAATATTCATGGTAATTCTCTGTAAACAATGTTTGACTGCACTCCTTAATAAACTCTTAAGGAAAGATGAAAGATCTAGGTATCTCCTCATACCCTATTTAATTAGAAATTTACCTATTGAGAGAGCTTTAGCTGATTTGGGAGCTAGTATAAATTTGATGCCATATAGCATATTCAAAATAACTAGGATTAGGAGAATTGAAGACTATTAGAATGACTATTCAATTAGCCAATAGATTCACCATATATCCATAGGGAATAATAGAAATGTATTAGTGAAGGTGAAGGATTTCATTTCCCCTATTGACTTTGTAATTCTTGATATGGATGAGAGCACTGATGTGCCTTTCATTTTAGGAAGACCATATTTAGCTATTATAGGAGCTGTTGTAGATGTAAAGGATGGGAAATTGGCTTTGCACATTGAGATGATGAGATGGTGACTCAATTGTCAAAATGTGCTAAGCAAACTTTAAATAATATGATGATTGTTTTACATTAGGTGTTTTGGATCCAGAAACTTCTAATGTATTATAAGAAGTAACACATGATGATGCTTTAGAGTTATTTGAAACGAGGAATAAAGATGAGTTGAATTCTACTCATGTAATGGAAGCAGTAGCTCAACTTTGAGCAAATGAAGAGGTAGTAAAATATCAAATTAAGGAAGATATTGATAGGGATGATATTGATAGAATTAAGCTTTCAATTTAAGAATTAATGGAGTTAGAGTTAAAGCAGCTACCTGAGTATTTAGGTATGCATTTCTTGAAAAAGACTCCAAACTACCTGTTATTATTTCATCACAACTCGATGATGAGTAAAAGGGGAAATTGTTGAAGATATTGAGCAACATAAAAGAACAATAGCTTGGAAGATTGCTAACATCAAGGGCATGAATCCCTCTTTTTGTACCCACAAAATTTTGATGAAGGATAATTTTAAACCAATTGAGCAACCACAAAGGCACTTGAATCCGAATATAAAAATGGCAATGAAGAAAGAAGTAGTGAAGTTGTTGGATGCATAGCTTATATACCTAATTTCAAATAGCTCATGGATGAGTCTAGTTTAAGTGGTGCTAAAGAAAAGAGAAATAAGGTTGTGCTAAATGAAAAGAATGAGCTTATCCATATGCGAACTGTCACAGGTTGGAGAGTAGGTATTGATCATAAGAAACTCCATGATGCCACTAGAAAAGACCATTTCCCATTAGCCTTCATTGATCAAACATTGGAAAGACCAGTAGGACATGCATTTTATTATTTCTTGGATGGCATGTCAGGATATTTTCAATGATTAATTACAAAAAGTGACTTATATGTTAGCGCTTTTACAAAAACATAACCTGTGTATTTTTTGTTTTTTTGACAACTAACTGACTTGTAATACCACTCATTATGTTCCGTCCATTATCCCATTAAACAAACACGTGGCTAGTCCATGTGACACTTGTCTATAATATAAAAACAAAAAACAAATTAACCCCTACTTTTCCCATAAACAAATCAACACTATTGTTTCTGTTCCTCCTTTCTCTTCAAAACAGGATTCTTTTTTCCCATTGATGTTAATTTCCTCATAGACTTCAATGGATATAGGAGTGTCTTGGGAATCTAGTTTTTGCAAGTGCTTTAGGGTAAGGTTACGAGAACAGTTCCTTAGTTGGAGTGATCTTATTGCGATTTATCTGTCAAAAGTTTGGTTTTTTTTTTTTTCCCTGCCTTTATCAAAAGTTTAGTTGACCTACATCTTTTTAGGTTAGGGATTATCTATCAAAAGTTTGTAGGAAAGAGAAGATGATTGGGATATAGGACGTTTAGGGATTAGGTTCTTGATTAAGAGGATGAGAAATTCATAACTTGTTTCTTCTGTTAGATGAGCGTATGAGATACAAGCACGAGATAATTTTGTGTGTTTATTTTATTAAACACGTGGTCTATTTAATGGGATAATGGATGGAACATGATAGATGGTATTACAACTCGGTTAATTGTAAAAAAAATAATAATGTCATATTTTTATAAAAGCACTAAAATACATGTTACTTTCTTATAATTAACCCTATTTTCAAATTCCAATAGCCAAAGATCAAGCAAAAGACTACATTCACATGTCATTATGGTACTTTTGCATATCAAAGAGTGCCATTTGTTTTGTATAATGCTCCAGCAACCTTTAAATGTTGTGTGATGGCTATCTTTGAAGATTTAATGGAAAGCAAATGGAAGTTCCATAGATGATTTCTTAGTCTTCGGAGATTCATTTGATGGTTGCCTTATGAACTTGAAAAAGGTCCTTTAGAGGTGTGAAGAGACAAACCTTATGTTAAATTGGGGAAACTGCCATTTCATGGTACGGTAGGGTATTGTTTAGGGCACAAAATATCGAACCAGGGAATCAAAGTTGATACAACAAAAGCTGAGGTCATTGAGAAATTACCGCCACCAACCTCAGTTAAAGCAATTTGGCATTTCTTAAGGCATGCTGACTTCTATGGAGGATTCATTAGAGACTTTTCAAAAATTGCAAGCCTTAACAAAACTTCTAGAAAATGATGCTCCATTTGATTTGAACAAGGATTGTTTGGATGCATTCAACTTGTTAAAAGAGAAGCTAATAAATGCTCCAATTATGGTGGTGCTAAATTGGAATTTACCTTTAAGCTATTGTGTGATGCCAATGATTTCGTTATTGGATCTATGTAGGGGCAATGAAGGGCACTTTTAACCAATCTATTATGCAAGTAAGACGTTAACCCCAGCTTAAGAAAATTACACAACAACAAAGAAGGAATTAGCTGCTGTGGTATTTGCTTTTGATAAATTATGATCTTATTTTATTTTATCTAAAGTTACTGTTTACATTGACCATTCACATTTAAAGTATCTTTTTAACCAAGACAATGCCAAACCATGCCTCATTCGATGGGTGTTGCTCTTGCAGGAATTTGATATAGAAGTAAAAGACAAGAAGGGATCAAAAAACTTGGCCGTCGTCCATCTTTCCAGGTTGGATAACCTTTCCTATATCAACTTGAAAGAAGAGAATATCAATGATGAGTTCCCAGAAGGGAGGCTTTGTTTTATTTGCATGATAAATAATGACTCTAAGCCATGGTTTACTAATATTGCTAATTATTTGGTCATCAAGAATTCCTACGAAATTGGTTATAATCAATGATTTTTTTTTTAGATTTAAAACATTATTTTGAGAGGATCCATTCTTTTTTCATATATGTTTCGACCAAATAATTAGACGATATGTTTCACATGAAAAGGGTCATAAAATTTTACATCACTATCATGACTAACTGAAGGCCATTGTAGTGCAAATAAAACAGCCCATAAAGTTCTAGAAGTTGTTTTTTTAGATATTGATTTTTAAAGATGCTCAATTATTGGTTGCAAATCGTGACAAGTGCCAAAGAGTGGGGAACGTATCAAAAACAGATGAAATGCCTCAAAAATTCATTTTGGAATGTGAGGTTTTTTTTATGTTGGGGCATAGATTTTATGGGGCCTTCCAAGCTCTTTTGGTAGCAAATACATCTTAGTAGGACTAATTATGTTTCAAAAGGATGAACGCAAGTATGGCCTTACAAATGATGCTCGAGTTGGCATAAAGTTTTTGGAAAGGTTATTTTCAATATTCAGTTGTCCAAGAGCTTTGATTAGTGATATGGGCACTCATTTTTGCAATGCACAAATTGAGAAAGTTTTGAAAACACATGGAGTGCATCATCAAGTATCTACCTCTTATCATCATCAAACAAATGGATAATCGAGGTCTCTGATAGAGAACTCAAGTGAATCTTAGAAAAGACATTTGCAACCAATAGGAAAGGCTAGGTTAAAAAATTGGATGGTGCACTTTAGGCTTATAGAACTGCTTCTAAAACTCCTTTTGGGACAACACCATATAGTTAGTCTATGGAAAAGCATGCCACTTACAAGTAGAGATCAAACATAAAGCATATTGGGTCATTAAGTTATTGAATTATGATCTCATCAACTGTTGGTAAACATAGACTTTCTCAATTGAATGAATTAGATGAACTGCACTTGGGTGCTTATGAGAGAAATAGGTTATACCAGGATAAAGTAAAACAATGGCATGATACAAAAATTAAACATCCACATGAGTTTAAGGAAGGGGATTTAATATTACTGTTCAATTCTAGATTGAAACTTTTCTTTGGAAACTAAAATCAAGATGGTCAAGTCCATTCAAGATTAAGAAAATTTATCCCCATGTTGCAATGGCAGTGGAACACCTGATAAAGGAACAGGACAAAGGCATAAGCTTCCTTAGGAGACATTACAAATTTGGAAAAAATGAAGGAATTGCACTTTGGGCAATTTCCCTAACTTATAAAGAAGAATTTGTCAAGCTAACTATGCTAAACAAGTGTTTGATGGGAAGAATTTGTCAAGCTAACTATGCTAAACAAGTGTTTGATGGGAGGCAACCCATATTTAACTTGGTACTTTTCTCACTAACTAATGGGTGTAACAGAGGTCCAATTTAAGGCCATGCATAAAATCATGGTTTACTTTGTGAATAAATGGACAAGTGCAAGATTCAATACACCTAACAATTTTGGGTATAGTTTAATCCACAATTTGCTTATCACTATTTTCAATGTTTTTCACAGTTTCAAATGCGGTGGAAGTCATGCTCGCGATTTGTAATAACATTGTTTGCCCCGTTTTGTCTAAGATAAACAGATTAAATTATACGATTCAAGGAAGGTTGTGATTTATCATACATGCAACCTGCGATTTGAAATAGAGAAACTTTTCAAAACTTCAATTTTTCAATCTTGTTTTGCGCGTTAATTTATGAATTTCCTGAATTGTTTCATGATTATCAGACATTGAGGACAATGTCCACTTTAAGTGTAGGGGAAGGGTTAAGCAAGATTGAATTGAACTATTGGGTTGAGAATTTGAATAGAGTAACCTGCATTTAAATGATCAATGTTTCTTCCATAACTACAAGATAATAATGAAAAGGTACAAAAATTTGACCAAAAGTTTTCGATTTTTGAAATGAGATCGCCTTATAACTCAAGGAAGTGTAGTGTTGAACAACACTATCTTGCATATGAGCAGCTTTGCTTTATTAGAATCACTTCTTGCTTGTTATTTAATTCAAGAATCTAGATTTAGGATTGACTTAAGGTTCATAGTAAGAGTTACTCCATTAACTTTTTTAAACCTTAAATGGTTTGTATACCTTCTAATTTAGTCACTTTGAGAGCTTTATAGTCTTTCGTGAAGGTTCAAATGATACTTGTAACTTGATAATTTTTCCTTGCACTATATTCAGGAAATGAAATGAATTGAATAAAAACAACATGAGCTTAGGTTGGTATGGACAAGGGTTAGTCCCTCAAAAGAGTAATTTCTTGACCCCTCCTCCAATTTAGATAAGGAATGAAAAATCATGTTCAGTTTATACGAGTAGGACTTCATCCCTAAAAAGCAAGGACTGACTCCTCTATTAGTTTAGTCGTGAAAGAAAACAAATAAAATAAAATAGTTGTTAGTATGAGCAGGCTTGGTCCTAAGAAGAGCAAGATTTGCCTCATCTATTAATAACTCAATCAAAATCAAATTAAATGCGCTTAAAAAGGCTAATTGATATGAGTATATCTTGGTCTCTTAGAAGAGCAATGATTCATCTTCTCTATTAAAAGCAAAATGGAAAAAAAAAAAGAACAATAATTGAAAGCACAAACAGGGAAAGTGATTTAGGAGATACGTCAATCTATATGCCTTTACTCTTGGGTATGATGCTTAGAGAGATGTCTAAGCGAATGTATAATTATAAATATAAAAGAATAAAGTTGATTGAGTCTCTCTTACTTTGTTTAACCTTTTGGATAATTTTTGCATTGCATTATGACTTAAACAGTAAGGGTAAAGGCTGATCTACTTGAATAAGTTTTGGGATTCTAACAAAAGTGATCTTAGCACATGATTTAGTAAGATAGAATGGAGTAATATATGCAATAGGTTTCTTGGTTGCTAAGGTTACTAAGTGATTTAGCGAACTTAATTAATTGAATGAAAACTTTGAGCTTGATTGATCAAGTACCATTTATGGTTTATTTTCCTATTTAATAAGCTTTACTTTGTTTGTTTTGACATGATGTTTGCTTGAGGACAAGCAAAAGCTTAAGTGTGAGGGAATTTGATAAGTGATATCTACTCTATTCAAATCATGGGAATTTGTGTTTATTTGATTGGTAATTTTACAAAATTCTTATAAGATGATGCTATTATTGTTTAATTGTTATTTTCTAGCTTCATTAAGCACTAGAGGAAGAAACAAAGCCATTTGATCAAGAATTGAAGCAAAAAAGAACAAATATAGATACTCAAAGATCAAACTCCAGCAACTTGAGATTGCAACCAAGGGCAAGTGAAGATAAGTAATAAATCCAGTCGCGGCTAAAATCATGCTTATGATTCTTACCTACGATGAAGACTGGGCAAAGGCGTGATTGAAGGGTGATACACGATGCCAACTACCCATCAATCAAGGCTGCGATTCAAGTTGCAACTCGATCACTAACATAAGCGCGTGGGTAGTGACAAAGTTCCTTATAAAAAATCTACCACACGGTGAATAAGATCTTCATGATTTTTGTGTCTAGCGCATATCAATGAGCATGCGTAGACACCATAACAGATTATACCGTGTTGTAAAAAATTTACTAACATTAGATAGACATATAAATATTAAGAGAAATTTTCTAGTGAGAGAAACTCTGTATTCACTAGGGATTCGAAGTTCTTGTGGTGAATATGAGCTAATTTGAAGTCTGTTTTGCAAGAATTGGTGCTTCAATAGGTAATATCCATCTTCATTTTACATTGTCTCTTTTGAATTTCTGCTTAAAGTTGAAACCCATTGAGAAATAATTATTTATACTTAGGGTTTGTGAATCTAAGACCTGATTCATGTTATGTCAAAAGTGCATCATTGAATAATGTTAGGTACTTATAATTAGTATCTTTAGCTTAAATTTCATGGGTTTGTGTGTGTATAGCGTGTAAATTTACATCTAATTTCAACTAAATAGATCAAGAAATCTTTGTTTTAAACAAATCCACGCTATTAGTGAAGTTGCTCGTAACTATCTAAAGATAGAAGTAGCGAAACTTTCTATCACTTAAACTTAATGCAAATCTAGGTTATTGATAGCTTACAAAGAGATTTCGATAGTCTAACATATGAGGTTCTTGACACTCGAGAAAGGCATTAACACACACTAGTGTATCCGACAATACAAGTATACTCGACAGAGAACTCATTGAGTTTGTGTAAATAAATTATATGATAAGGACATAGTGAAGTAAAGCGTAGGTCTAATCTTGCATTCCAAACTTATCTCCTGAATATTTGCCTTGAGAACATGTATAAAAGTGAGTATGATAGATGTTAATTATCCCCAAAGAAAATAACCTAGTATTTTTTATATTATTTCAGTAAGTGTGCTCGCTTAAATCGGTGGCTATGACTAAAGTTGAACATAACATCTTAACATTATTATAAATTTTCAAAACTTCAACAACTTCACGTCTTCCGAACTAACAATAATTACCAATAGGCCATTTTATTATAATAGGGGCTATTTTTTTGTTCAATAGGCCATTTCATTATGGCTTTCATTTCCTCATTTTAGGGGCTTTTCAACTTAATAGGGTCATTTTCTTGTTCCAGGGTTTGTTTCACCACAATAGACATAAGACTTATTTCTCTATCATAGGATCAATATCTAAGCACGTGAATTATTTAACATATAAGATCTATTTTCACTACACTATGCCTTAATTCTATTATTTGATGTTTACCAAATGCAACACTTTTCATAATAACAAGGATCAATTCATCTACGTAATACTAATTTCACTAAACAACTCTTACCACAGTGTTGAGCTCCTTATTGTAATGTTCATTTTTTCATAACTCGACTCAATTCATTGTATTAATACACATTGGTTGGTGCTTCTATGATAAACAGGAAGTTAAAGTTTTCAAAAATTTATAAAGATTGTTGCTAATAAGTTCTGTTCAACTTTGGTCATAATCACCAACGTAGATAGACGCACATATTGAAGTAGCATAGAAAGTATCAGGTCCTGTTTCTTAGGGATCGTTAGTATCTACCATAATTACTTTTAATCTATTATCTAGCCAAAGAAAAACTTAGCAATACATTATGAACAGAAAAAGTAAGCTAAGGTTAATTTTAAATATATACACATTATCAAGGCAAAATTATAAGATTGTTTGCTGATGCAAGAAATAGCTTAGGATTTGATTCACTAAATTCTCATCACGTGATTTCTTAATAAACTCAACGAGTTGTTTGATGTGTATTCTTATACTGTTGGATTTACCAAGGTGAGTTAAAGCCTCTCTCAAGGTTAATAACTCTAGATCTAGATCATACCATCAGAATCTCTTAGCAAGCTTTCAACGATCTAGATCTGCATAAAGATTAAGAATCCTTTCATTAAAAGTCATTTTGATGAGATTTAAATCAAGTGACAAAAAGCCTCACTGTCCCTATATGTAGGCAATTATGAACAACTTCATTAGCAGCCTAGATCTATCTAAATGAATGATTTCTCAGTTTATTCAAATGAAATAAGTCACGAATCTACATGATGCACTCACATAAACTCACAAATTAGGATTTGAGCTACTAATTATAAGTACCTAGTTAGTATTCAATTAAAACACATTGAATTCACATGAATCAACTCTTGGATTTACAAACCTTAAGTTGAAATGATTATTTCCACGTGGATATGGACATTAAACATAGATCTAGGAGAAACAATGATAAACTCATAATTTATACACTTTTCATCTCTTATTTGATAGTTAATTGTGTTTATGCTTGTGGAAATATGAAAAAATTGGTACTTGATGTGGAAATTTGGCTGATTCAGGTTATAGAGGACTTAGAGAATCAATCATTGAAGTGAATAAACTTTGAGCTTGTAATAGGCTTTAAAACAAAGTAAACATAGCATAAATCAACAAAGGCTGGCAAATTTAGGAGCTACACCGCCGACGTTGCAAGGCTAAATCAAGCAGTGTGAAAATCTAAGCAACGCCGGCCAAATATCGTTCAACCCCGCCGGCGTTACAAGGCAAACGCTGGCCAATTGTCAATCAATGCCGCCGGCGTTTACACCGGCATTTGAATCCATAGTTCAAAAATGTTTAATGCTTGCTTCTACACTGCCAATGTAGAATTTGAAATTGCAGGCGTTGAATTTGGAATTTACCAGATGTCGTATATGTTATTTTGTTTTAAAAAGGGAAAGTTGTAGAAGAAGGGGGATACGATAGTTTTTTAGACTTTCTTTAGAATAGAGAGAACCATAGAGCTTTAGACAAAAATCTTAGATCTAGAATGTATCTTTGTTATTAATTGTTCTAGATTTGTCAGAATTGTGGTGGATCATTGTTTTAGACTCATTTGCACGGTGAGATTATCTTCTCAATTCAAGTTTCTATGTTTTTATGATATGAATGTCTTTTCTTACGTTCATAATGAGTCTAGTTTATGTGATTGAATTATTCTTTGTACACATTTTAATGATTTGCTAAACTCTAACAGTGAGAATGTGATTTAATATGAGATTTTACCAAACGATTGTTGGGATATGTGAAATTAACCTTGTATGTGGAAGTAACTTAGTTAATCATAAATTGAGATTGCTCGAGAGAGATATCTGATTCTACTGGATTTCATAAATGAGGATATAATAACAAGATGTGTAAGCTGAGATATTATATCAGATTTGGGAACTGTATTTGTGAACAATGCAATGTAATTAAGTTGGATTCTTGTTAAGGAATTAGGAGAAACACAATTTATGGCATTAGGCGATTAATGAGTCAGGAGATTCTTAGTTGCAAATTTGACTCCTTTGATAATTCAAGCAGTGGAAGTTACGGGATTGTTCTAAGGTTAAAAAGAATTATTTAGAACTTCACGATGAGGTTGTAATCTTAATAGTTCCACTTGAATTTGCAGGAGATCTAATAGTCAATATAACTTGTTTTCAACTTGTTTAGCAAAAACTTAGATTTGATCTTAGTTCCCACTCTAGTGTCATATAAGTTTTTAGAGATTAGAAGTATTTAAGTAGATTAAGTATATTTTGTTATTAGATAAAGTAGTGTTCTTAAACAATTTATCTGAAGTCTTTTACCTAGATATTAAATTGAACTAATAACAGTTTAGTACTTAAACTTTCTTCGTGGGAACAATACTCACTCATCCTTTAACTACTTGATTCGATCCAGTACACTTGCTGGAAAAATTCACTTTTGAAATTTAACATCACTCAAAGTGGATCAAACAACATGAGATAAAGATGAATATCACTAATTAATCATAAAAATCTTACAAATACAAATTTCGGGTTAATATGAATTTACCCAAAAAACTTGAATTTCTCACAAGCAAAAAAAGTTTCTCTCTCTAGATATTCTCATTCTACTCTATTTTACATCATAAATTTCTACATATGATATAATATTGTTACAATGTCCGTGCACACTTATTTATAGGTGTCAGGGCATAAAATCGTGAAGATTTTATTTGCTAATGTAACATATTCTTTTTAATGAATTTTGTACATATCCTTATCCACTTGACAACAAAGCAACATATGCATAGCAACAAGGATAGGATTACTTTTTGTAGCTTGGATCACGGTCTTGAAAGTTGGTTGTGGTAGAAGGTGTGTTCAAGTCACCGGAGGTGCAATTTTTCTCAGTTCATATTGTAGCTATAACTAGGGGTGTGACTTGGGGTGGTTTGGCATTTTGCCCTTGTTTCTTCCCCTCGGATCATCCTTTGAACACGCCGTTGAATTTTGTCTTCAACTGTTTTAATTGTTTTGCTTCAAATCTAGTCCAAATCACTTCATTTTTTTTCTTTTCTTGATCTCAGGAGCCAAAAAAAAAAAAACATTTATACAATAATAGCACGGATTTATAGGAATTTATCTAATAATGGATCAAATAAAACATGAATTCTTATAAATTGAATAGAGTCTAGAAGGCTTATCACACATCAACTATACAACCTCTACTTTTACTAATATAGGGCTTAATTTTTTTTTTTTTTTTTTATCTAAGGCTCATGTTACCATTATACAGCTTAAGTCCTCTTTGTAAGCTCATTTCACCATATAGTTATCATTTTCACTATGATAGGATTGAGTCCTTTCTATAATTCCCATTTCACCACATATGTATCATATTCACCAAAACATGTCTTAGTTACTTGTTGTAAGTCTTGTTTTACCACACAAGCACCATTATCACCTGAGATGTAAATGAACTAAGTTGGTTCACAAACTATTTAGATTCGATTCGATTTTTACTTGGGTTTGATTCGATCATAGTTAAGTCGAACTTGTCACGATTCTAAAAGGTGCCTAGTAGAATTAATTTAAAGTTATCATACCACGTGTGCACCCGTAATATGAGAACCGTCTTGTAGGCCAAAGTTTACAAGACTTTGTTTATTCATTAATATATTGTTACTTAAATGATATGTATACATATAATATTATGGATGTCCAACTATGGAATCCAATTTTCTCGCATTCTACTAAGATCGCGGAGAATCAGTATCTCCTACCAAATAGTGAAAATTGAGTAACAACTAACAAAATTACAATATTTACTTGTTTATACAAACTATCAAATTTTGTATACTAGGTTTATCATAACCTACATTTCTAATTCTAGTAAAGTCTGGTGGAAAAGCACTCTTCACACATTCCTAACCAACTCCCGGCTAGCATTATTCCTGTACAAAAACTATTTTGGGGGGAGGAGGAGGTTGGTGAACCACAAGCTCAATGTGATAACCTGACCAGACCATATAAAACAATAACAAACAAGTTTAATTAACAAGCGTATGCCATGCAACAATCAATCATATGAGCAAGTACAAGTTGGATAATTGGAATCCAAATAGAATGTAGATTTATACCCTCCTATTGGGGTTGGAAAGAAGCCATGAACAGTAATGTACCGTGCCCAAGAGAATCAGAGAACCAAGGAAGAATGGGTACCATAAACTCTCACAAATTACTTTAAAATATTTCACTCTTATCCTTGGAACAAATAAACACTATTAAGTATTAGCCATTTCATGTCGATATCACAAGCGGTGTTCTTTCGATACCACTTAATTCTCGTGGAACATAATATAACAAAGGTGCTCCTAAAAGAACTAGGAAAATGTCATCTAGAAAAACCAAGCGTGTTACCAGAGAATCGAAATGCTAATACGAGCAGGGTCATCCTCCCTTTTAAAATGCAATATGTGCATATAATGTAATGCATGTCTACTTTCATTTATGGTACCAATAGTTTTTAGTCAAGTTTAGAGTGATCATATAATTCACAGACAATATCAACATGCTTTATACAGTAATTATCATACAATAGAATCATAGCTTATATTATGATAATTTAGCATTCAATCATACACTAATCATCATGCATTATACTCAATCCCGCACGTATATTAGTTGGATTTATATATTATTCAGATGTAGCTACACTACAAGCACAAACAATGTGAAAAAGTCAAAGTTACTCACCTATGATCCTCGCTAAACTATCGAATATGCTACTGGAAATCCGAGAATCGATCTATTTTTCCTATGAAAATGAAATAACAAATATTTATTGTTATTTATATAACGATATTGACGTATTCTTTTAGGTCCTAGTTATTAGTTCTGGTATATTCTCTATTTATTTAATTAGGAATTTTATCTTTATATATATATATATATATATATAATTTTCTTATGATCAAAGTTATAGAATTTATAAGAGACGTCTTTCTATTTGTAATGGTTATCCAATTTTATTATTTAACTAATCTATCCTTTTATTAGTTTCAAAAATAAGATATTTGAAACAACATATTCACCATATTAATTATGGTATAACTTATACGATAATTTACACTAACTATAAATTAGACGTACTTTAGAAATTACGTATTCCTTTCTTTTTATGGTTTTACCTAGTATGTTAATCTAAGTTGAATTGATTGAAACTAATCACTAAATTCAATTACTAAATCTACTTAATTAGCTTAATCAACCTAATATGATTTACTTAGTAAAATAATTCTTTTAAGATATATTAGTCCTATTTATGTTATTTATAATTCATTGTCACTTATTAAGACAAAATATTTATTAACATAATGTAAATAATGCAACTAAACTTCTATGATTATCTAAGTGTCATATCTTGATATTTAATTTAATTTTTATTACTTGTATTGGTCCTCTTATGTTTTTATGGTAATCAATATTTACTACTTATTATTTATTTTCATCTTATTTCTTATAATGCCTCGATTTTTATACGAAATTTAACCTAAAGTAATATAAGGATGTTCATATGAACTAAAATAAAATAGAATATATGTAATAGTAATAATATTAAGAATATGATCCTTCTAAAAGAAATCAAAAGAAATTATATAGAAATATAAGAATTTAGAATCCAAATGAAAATAAATTCCTTGACTATATAAATAATAACAAAGGTAGATAGTGAATAATTAAGGTTAATAGTAAATAGTGAAATGAATAGTAAATCATGAAATAGTAAATTGTAATTAAGTAAAAGTAAGAATGAAAAGTAAATTAAGGTAAAATTAGATATAGTCAAATCAATGAATAGTGTAAAAGTTGGCTGAATTTGTCTAATAAAACCAAAATTAAAGTAGTAAAAAGACTAAAATACCCTCAAATTAACCTAAATATCTCTAAAAACCCCTTAAAACTCCAAAAAATAGGAAACAAGAATTGTTCAGCTCCTAAAAATGTCATAATCATTCTGAAACCATAAGAACTCTAAACTTTGGAAAAATTGAAGGAAAATTCCTAAAAAGCAACAATTTACTCAAAAAGTAACAAATTAACCAAACAAATTACCAAATGGAGACATAAACATCAATCAAGACTCTGAAAAAATCAGAAAAATTAGGAAAATTCGTGGGAACAGATGACAATTTTTTTTATATTTAAATAAAAACAAAATAATTATGCATGTACTTAAATTAGGTGTCAAAATTCGGAGAAAATATCAAAAAATGTCAAAAATTACTGTAGCTTACAGAATGGACGTGTAAAATATAGGGATTACGTGGTAATTTTTACATGAAAAATTTTTGACATCTGGTAATTTTTACCGATTTTAGAAAATCCCAAAATCCGCTATAAATATCGCCCAGAAGTTCCAAAATTCACCAAACTCACACCCGAAATTAGAAAACCACCAAACTTCACAGTTAGAATCCTAAAATTTCCCTCAAGCCGTCCGACAACTCTAGAGGAGCAATTCCGCCGCTAAGTGGTGGCGCCGGCGAACCCAGCTGATCTCCGTCGAGAAATATTTGCTACATCAAAACTTGTTCGTTCGGCTCCAAACTTTTACAGTAAGTACAATATAATATTAATTGCAACATATAAAATTTTCAGAATTTTTCGTGAAGTTTTGATATTTTTAAAAATTACATGATTTTCATTACGATTATACAAGAAATAGTGCAATTCGAACTTTTAAATAAATACCTAAAACGATTCCTAAAAATAAAAAAAAATATTATATTATTACTCCAAGATATTTATACTACATTTTTATACTTACAAATTTTGTCACAATTATTTGAATATATGCACTAATTTATTAATTATAGCTAGTAAATATCAACTATAGCTAGGGAATATTAAATTATAGTTAGTAAATAAAGAAATTATGAGAATTTTACTAAATCATTCCTAACCACCTTTATACTTTACTTTATATATACTAGTTCCTATAATGACATACATACCTCAATAAAGGAATTACTAAATATATGTAATAGTAAAAGTTTAAAGCTTAGCAACCAATAACCTTGAGATTATAAACTATAAATCATATACCATATAAATTAGAATAACTTTTCTAAACCAAGTAAGCTCATTAATTTCTTTTACTAACTTACCATCCTTTAATGAAGTTATTTCATTCCTTAAACAAACCTTATAATCATACCACAACTAAAACAAAATTTAGCATCATAATACTAATTCATTTTTTTTATCAAAATCATTCTTATAGGTAAAATCCACATCAATCTATTCCATACACAAAGCCCATTTTGGTAAGTGGTTCATTTATATGGTAATTGTGAAAAGGGATATTATTTACATTATAATTGTTTGTGCTTGTAAATTAGCTATAAAACGTGTGTGGTTGATTGATGTTGTTTGATACTGGATGTTTACTTATTCTATTGTTTTGGTGTGGGATACTTGTTGATCACCGAAGAATGTATTATTAAGAATATAGTGAAAATAATAACCGATCATGCATAGCATAACACATTTCGCATCCTTGCATCCACAAAACCGACCGTCCGGGTGAGAATGGATTTCTTCTTTTAACCTTTATTGAACTAAGTGACAAGAGAGGAGGTCGCAGTAAAGGTTACAAGCTATCCGAGGGATGGTCCCGAACGGTTTTTGGGAGGACAGGAGACCCATTGCACATTCCCGGTTTTATGGAAAATGAATTTGTGTTAACTCCTCGAAACCCATATTAGAGTGGGGTTAATTTCTCTAATCTCGTAATGAACCGGTCAACATTACGCGGATGGCATCCCGATTGACTGCATAATTCACTCTAATAACAATGATTGTGATTTGTCTTATAATGTTTATAATTACCCTTTTTATATCCACTTACTGAGCACGTGGAATTATGCTCACCACCCTACAGCTTCTTTTGCAGGAAATCCATAAGCAAATAAAGAAAATGCCTGGAATAATACCCGTAAGTACCAAAAACTAAATTTTCATTTCTGTAAATATCTTTTAAGTGTGGTATCATTTAGAGAGCCTAGTAATTATCAGATGTTTATGGACCATGGGTTGATCATAGACCTTTGATAATTACGGCGGGACTGTACGGGATGTGACATTTCTCTTGATCTTATTTGATATTAAAATTTTTATTAAGTAGTCATAGAATTCATTCTCAATAAACTGATATTCTATTATTACTATTATTATCACCTTCAGACTGTTCTTTAGTTTATAGTAACTAATATTTATTTTCTATCATTTAATTTTATTGTGTCCCTCTTATTCTATTTTATGTAATTATTTTGTTATTTTTGAAAATCACATTTTTCATAATTTTAACTTATTAAATTTTCCACTCTTATATATCTATCCTAGATAATTATTTAGAATATTTATAATTCATTTTTTTTGTACAATATATTAATATTAACAATAATATTGTAAGTGATATTTTTAATAATTTTAGAAGTTGCTAGATTACATTTATTATATTTTATTAATATTTAAATCTTTTTGGTTGAAATTACTTTTCAAATCTTATTTCATTTTTTTACTACACATATATGTAAATATATATATATATATAATATTGGCTTTAGACGAAATAAACTTATTCTATAAAATTTTATATGTACATTGGCACCTAACCGCCGGCATTGATTCCCAGATGCCGGTGTTTGTGTAAATTTTTACACTATTCAAATGCCTGCGTGCGCTGGCTCAAAGGCCACCAATGTTTAACGATCACCGCCAGTGTTGTGGCGTATGCTAGCCTTAAATGCCGCTGGCTTTGAATTCCAAAGGCCGGCGTTGGACGAAATTTATGTGATTTCAAAATTTATGCAGCCTCTATTCTAGACTACGCCGCCGGCCTATCCCTGTGAGCCGCCGGTGTAGGGACGGCATTGTCACTGTTTATCGTCTTCCTCTGTTTCAAACTTACTTTTCTTAATTTATTTATATATTAAACTTGTATTTAAGCTACTTATAAGTGTTTTTCTATACTCCACATGTAATATAAGTGACACATCAATACATATAACGTCCTATAATCATCATGCTCTATGATTTCATAGTTTCTATATATCATAATACGTATATGGAGTTTTAAGATTAGATTTACTTTGTTTAAGTTATTATGATGTTGGTAGACTCATCTTCAAGCTTGGCACGAATTCTAAAATTCTTGTTTTCCAAGCTTAGAAGTTTGTTAATGGAAGTTGTGTCCTTGATTTTTTTTAGCTATGATTTTTTTTATTGTTTGAGGGGATATATTTGGCTCTTGTTTTGTCTGATTTGGAGTAGTTTTTGGATAGATTTTCTAAGGTATGTTAGAGCTTTTTTTTGTGTCAAATCTCCTTATATATGAGTGTTATATATAAAGAAGAGAAGAAGAAGAAGAAGGAGATGGCTTCAACAACGTGATTTCATCCAGATTTCTCCTCATTCTTGAACTGTTTTTTTTTTTTTTTTGCAAGTTGTTAGCTACATTAATTGTAAGATTGAGTTGGCTCCATTGAATCGGTGTGTGTGTGTGTGTTTCATTTGATATGAAAGTGCATTGTTTATACAAAGTTATGGAGGATTTCGGTTTGCAAATTTCAAGAACATCTCCACCGAATTCTTGGTGAAATTTGCACTGTATACATACAAAATTGGTATAAAGAAAAAAAAATATAAGGGAGATAGGATGAATAGAAATACAAAAACAAAAAGAAGATGATGAATTTATAACCAACAAGGCAACAACTGTGTAAGGAGTGGGGAAAAATATGCACTTGTGCAAAAAGTCAGTTTTGCGGGTCTAAGTGACACGTATGTTAAATACTAATTCGATAATATTTTAAGATGAAAATTTACATATTAATGGTATTAAATATTATGAACGTTATGGTATACATAGAATTTCTATTAAGGATATGTGTGTTATTGTGTGTATGCTTGTTACGTACAAGAAAGAACCAATTTGAAGAAAACGAGAAACGTGAAAAGAAATAAAACAAGTAAGAGAGTTAGGATGAATGGAAATACAAAAACAAAAAGAAGATGATGAATTTATAACCAACAACTATGCAAAGAGTGGGCAAAAATATGAACTGGTGCAAAAAGTTAATTTTGTAGATCTAAATGACACGTATGATAAATATTGATTCGATAATTTTTTAGATAAAAATTTACATATTATTGATATTATCTATTATGAGTACTTTGGTATACATAGAATCTTTAGTTTAAGGTTTTTATTTTTCAGCTTTTATACCTACTATAGTAAATTATATTTTATCTGTTTAAAAGTTTTGTTTGATGGTATTTTGATAAATTAATAATTATATTGCCCTCAATTTGACTTTATTATGAATTTATAAGGTTTGAAATCACATATGAATTCATTACTATTCATAGATTTATTGTAGAGTTTTTATTAAATTAGAAATTTAATATTTATTTTATATTTCTACTTGGTTCTTTTTACTAATTATAAGTTACAAAGTTAGATCGGAATTTTAGTTTCTATAGACTCGTAATTATTTAACTTAAAGGTATTGATATGTTTCGAATATTAAAATTTAAGGTCTTAAATATTAAACAGTTTTCTTTATTCTTTCATTTACTTTATGTTGAATCATTATGTATTTTTAAAGTCTCATTGATAATAATTCTTTATTTTAATTTGTTTATACTTAAAATTTAATTCGCAAAAATTTGGAGTGATTTCTGATATTTTTATTATAGTTCTTCATGATTCTATATTTTATTTATAATATTTATTATAATCGGGTTATATAAAATTAAGGGGATTATAGAACTCAAGCTATTTGAATAATCAACTGAGTTGAGCCTGACCTTTAAAATACTATATTCGATTGGTTCGCAAGCCTAATCGAACTTAATATAATTATAAAGATATTGCCAATTTCTTTTAAAGATAAACTATGTAAATGTGTACGTACCCTTTCACCCACCCAACATCTCCTTTTTTTTTTTTTTTTTTTTAATTTTACCTGTGCAAATCCTCCGTTCCCTGCATCAATGCACCAATTAATAACTCATTACATCTCACATATAATTATATTTCTTATTATACTTGATACTCAAGTGGAGTCTAAAATTCTGGTCTTATCATTTAATGTTTCTCGAAAAGGTTAAAAAAAAAAAAAACCCACCTAATTTCCTCTTTGTTTGCCAAAATTAGCTAAATGTATCTACACTTCTAAATTGTCGTATTTTTTGTATTTTTTTTAACTTGTTAATGGAGATAAGGGTTTAAGGTAGAAATTGACTTGAACTCTAAATTTAAAGCACTTCAAATATGAACAAAAGGCATCCCTAGTATGAAAAAATCCATGGTCCCTTTTCCTTCGCATATAAAGCACCATTAAGTAATACATCATATTGATTAAACAAGTTTTTATATCTTTGTTTTTTCTTTTCATAAATAATTTATAAGTGTAATAATATTTCTTTTTCTCGAATTCTTTTATAATTTATCTTGTGAAAAGAAGATGCAAATGGTTGATTTGCTAGTTAATACTAGAATATTCTCTCTATTTTCATACAAGAAATAAGAAGCTTAGAGTAGAATTTTTGGGCTTAATAAATTTCTAGCTGATGATTGTATTTTACATTATGATTGATTATTAGTAATTCTATTGTTTGGTGTTTTGTACAAAGACAACTATGGCATTTAAAGAAGTACGATCACTGATCACTCATGCCAAACATATCATATATTATACACTAACTTTCTTTCCTTAATTTATAATTTGTAATATTTATTTTCATTAAGTCCCAATTTTTTGTATTTTCAATTGATTCATTGTTTTTGAACTAATACTAAACATATCAAAGTTGTGTGCTTGGTTATCACAAACATATTATCGTGATCTTACAACTAGACTATTGCAATATATATATATATATATATTATATTATGCCTCATTGACTCTAGAACACTTGATGATTCGTGCCGTAATCTTCCTAGGGTGATAAAGAAGTATAAGGTAAATTAATTTATATTTTTACGAATGCATTGAATTTTTACCCTATAATATTATTGTTTTTAGAAGTAGAATAGAAACCAATAGAAATTTTTCTTCCTAGCCCATAAGAATTTCCATAAAAATCTACAAAAGGATAGTGTCTGATTAGAGAATTACAATTTAGTTACAACTATATATAATTTCCTCGGTGATAATATGCTTTATTTTTGAGACAGTTATATATCCTAATATAAATTTTCTAATTTATTAATGTCATGTATACTTTTTTTTTTTGGCTGGCATTTTATTTTGAGTGGTTAGGAGACAAAGACAAAGTCCAAGGATATAACGAAAAGTGACCAAGAGATAGTAGAATTTTGCTACTATTTTTTTTTTAAAAGTTTATAATAGTGTTTGTTGGATTTTTTTAAAGGTGTAATGGACTATAGTTTAGTTCTCTCCATGTTGTTAGAGTGTTCTAGATTTTACATATTATGTTTTGTTTTTCTTAATTTATTATTATTAGTCTTCTTACTTGTCTTTAGATTATCTATATTAATATCCTTCAATACAAAGCATGTAATTCAATTGAAGTCACAAAATAAATGATTTTATAATATATTTGTACATGAAATTCAAGGCTAAACAAACTTATTGAGTTGAATTTGAACTTTTCAATTATATATTTCAATATTAAGATAAAATATAATAAAATTCTTTGTATGAGATTTATGATAAATTCAAAAAATTAAAATAAATAATCTAATTGAAAGTTATTAAAAAATGATTTAATAGTATATCCATACCTAATTGATAAATTCAAGCCTAAATGAACTTATTGGATTGAACTTGAACTTATCAATAATATTTTCAAGCTCTAAATTTAGGGTTTGATTTGAACTCGAGTTAAGCTTTGTATTTTTTTATCACACTTAAATTTGAGCTCAATACTGTATCGTTTTGATTTACTTTGATTGCACCCCTAACCATCACCATATAAACAAACTCGATTCTTTGTTGAAAGGCTCATGTCACCATAATATGGTTAAATTAATCATTACAAGTCTTCTTCCACCGTATTAACACCATTATAACTGTAATTGTACTCATTTCCTTAATGCATAGCTTATTTCACAAAATATAATTCCATTTTCTTGGTAAAATGCTCGTCATACTTCAAGGCACCATTTTCATCATAACACGAGCTAATCAATAGTTTTAAGGCTCAATTCTATAATTTGATTATTTAATTTTCAAATCTATTTGTAAATAAAGATTTTTCAAATACTTACGCATTTTGATAAAATTTATATATTTTAATGAGATATATATTATTTAAGCTAAAGTGACATATTCATCTAGGTCCTATTCACGTTTAATAATAATCGCACACTTAAATAATACATGCTCATTAATTTATTTCTTTAGGACTTTTGCAAAGTTATGTGTAGTTTTAACTCAAAGTTAATGAATTATATGGTTTAATATTTTTTTTTATAAATGATTAAATATGTAACTAAAATGTATGTTAGAATAATTATTCTTCAATATTGAACGTTAGAGCGATTGCTTCATCTTTGTTTTTTTAACATTTGATGATATGATAACAGTACACTTGATAAGTTAAAAAAAAATTATTCTTAAATGTTAAACATTAAAGTGCCTTGCTGATATTTGTTTATTGGTATTTGATAATACCAGTACAGTTGAATGATGTATGCCATTTAATTTTATTTTTCTACAAATTTTAAATAATTATATAATTTAATTTTGAATTGAACTTCATTTACATAGGTTAATAATTATTTTTTCCAAAATTTTTCATAAATACATAATATATATAATAATCTTTCTTCAAATTTATTATATTATTAGATTTAATTATTTTCACGTCCATAACAAAAATAAAGTTCTTCAAAAATATTAAAATTGACCATTAAAAAAATCTTTTCATAGTTTTAATCTAATATGCTGGAGATGGAATTAAACAGTAGCTATAATATAAACATAAAGTGGACTCGACGCGAGTTCAAAATTCCCTCCTCAGAACAGTGGCGCCAAAATTACCTCCCTCCATTTCATTCCCGCCAACTCATGTTACCTTTATACCTCCCCGTCCCCTCTCCCTCTCCCTCTCTCTTTCTTTCTCTGATCTCAACAGAATCCTCACGACGCTGGAGATTATTCAATTTGCAACAATGCCTACATTATCGCGCTCGTTCACGGGATCCACCACCACCACCACCACCGATTTCAAAGAGATTGTCCGATCTAATGTAGATTCCTCAATTCAGTCGCCTCAGAAACGGAGGTTAAGATCTATACAGCAAAGATGCAACAAGAGAGTCCGGTTTCTACTCAGACGAATTGGAAATCTCCTCGACGATGCTTGGCTTCAAGTCCAAGTGCTCCTCCTAATGTAATGTCAATCTCTCTTTCGCTTTATCGTATTCATTTCGAGAAATCTTTTGATGAATTGATTGATTATTTGGAGTTCTTGAAATTGTTGAAAATTTAATGCATAATTGGAGCAATATCACTGTTCCATAAAAGCGATAGCACGGTTGGATTCCTACGAGAATTGAAAAAACCGAAGAAGGAAATCAAGGAGTTGGCCTGTACAAATCATTTTCAGGGTTATCTAAGATTGACTGATATTAGGTATTTATATAGCAAAAATGTAGTATTTGATTGCAATGAAATTGCAATTACTTTTGGACATTGTGTCACAAATGACTTTTTCTTTTTTGAAGTTGAATTTCCAGTTAGTTTGATGCCTAAAAAACTGAAAAGATTAAGTGTTACCTATTCATTTAGTACCTCAGTTTTGCTGAATTATAAGATGTAATTGCAGGAAAATGAGAAAGCTTCCACTCATAAGCCAGTAAAATTGCACAAAGCACCGGTTAAGGAGCTGTTGAATAGTTTTGCTGCGAAATCAACCTGGAATCCCAGAGGCAAGTCGGATACTTGAAAAAATGACGTGCTATCAATTTCATGTATGCAATATAATCATGTCAGTGTCAAATATCATTTCTCTCTTTAAATGTAGATCCTCAGCAGATGAATGCAGTGAAGGAAGCATTGCATGTATCAATGGTGCCGTCCAATGTTGTTTGTCGTGAAGCTGAACAGAAAAGAGTGTTAGAGTTTTGCCAGGGCTGTTTACAGCACGAGAAGGCAGGGAGCTTGTATTTGTGCGGCTGCCCTGGAACTGGCAAGTCTCTATCTATGGAGAAAGTTAGGCAGCTTCTCTTTGATTGGGCACAAGAGGTTAGCTGGCTGCCAATTCAAAAACTGATCTCCAACACTCCCCCTCCCACACACACACCCCTCCCAACCCCATCCCCATCCCTCCCGCCCCCCAAGCTAATGTTGTTTAGCACATTATATATGGCTATTCACTTAAAAAAAGTTTTGTTGTCACTGAATGCATCAGATGGCACACGGTTATTTGGAGTCTTGACATCATGTCTTGCATACATTTATACTAATTATTAAAAGTTACCTATGAAAACAGAAGAAAATACACTTCCTGCTGATATTTTGGATTGATTATGATTTTTATTATATATGCTTGGCTAAAGCTATAATTTCTTAACTGACAGGCCAATCTCCAAGAGCCCGACATCTTAACATTAAATTGCACTTCTCTTTCAACAACATCTGACATATTCAACAAGGTACCTATGCGGATAGATATGTAGCTGCAGGTTTTCAAATCGTGATCCTTATTTGTCAATTATTTTGCAGATAATTGAGAAAGTGCAACCTAGGAAAAGGGTCAATAATTCTTCTTTGGCCTTGCGTAGTCTCCAGAAATTATACTCTGAAAAACAACAATCAATTGACAAGAGGATGATGTAAGACACATCTAAACACACTTTTATGACGTCTCTTTATCTTAATCTGAGTACAAAAAGACTAAAAACTTTTTGCTTGTCACTTTTAATTATGATGAATTCATTGGATGTCTTGCACATGTTATTTGCTTTCCTTCTAATATGATCCTTGTTGCATAGGGTTGTTATAGCAGATGAGTTAGATTATTTGATAACTAAGGACCGTGCTGTGTTGCACGAACTCTTTATGCTCACAACATTCCCCTTTTCAAGATGCATACTAATAGGTATTGCAATTATGTGACACCTTTTTTGGCAAGTACAACTTCATTAATTGCTATCTTGGGAAGGACCTTAACATTGTTTTTCTTTCAGGAATTGCAAATACTATAGACTTGGTGGATCGTTTTCTTCCAAAGCTTCAATCCCTAAATTGTGAGCAGGGCTTGAAAATTATTGTTGCACTTCTTAATAATACTAAGATCCAATGCCTTTCCTAGTTTAGTTCAATGTCATATATGAAGTCTATTAATAATCCAAACATGCATACATATTTATGTGTGTGTGTATGAAGTCAAATCAAGATAATCTTTGATTTGACAATTGTTTGAAAGAAGATTTTTAAGATTAGGTTTCCTTTACAAGCTGTCTTTCGTGTGCTGAAATTCGATTATTTTTTAGAGTAATAAAAATTTGGTGCATCTGCTGGGCATGCTTCAAATAAAAATAGATGGTTGACTTTCTCATACAATTCTTTGTTGTCATTTTCCATTATCACTTATCATGCTGTGCTATGCTTGCTAGTTGTGATTCTTAACATTACATCAGTATATTCTCAAATTCCACTCCTAGTAAAGATACATATTAGTAAATGCATTTTGCTTTCTTGCATGAACATAATTGCAGATTTTCTTAATAACTTTTTAGGCAAGCCCTTGATCATAACGTTTCGTGCTTACTCAAAAGATCAGATACTCGAGATTATTCAAGAAAGGCTTAAGGTAATTTTGTGGTTCATTGTTTTGTAATTGTGAATAAAGTTAACCTTTGTTCAATATCTTGCTTGCTTGAATTTTGAGTTCCTTTCAAAAGTGCTGTAACTTTGAGTTCTTCACTGCATTGAAAATACTAGTTCACTTTAGGTTCTTGTTTATTTCCAATAAGGATTTGCCAATCAAATCCTGACATGTAGGAGTGCGTTAAATAATAGTTTCACTAGGGCATCCATAGAGTCACATTTCCAACTTACAATGTTACTTTTTATTTGTTTACTGCAGGTGCTTCCTCATACTATATTTCATCCAAAAGCATTGGAACTTTGTTCAAGGGTGAGTCTATGATGGATTCATTTAACCTAATGTGAACAATGCTACCTATTATCTTTCCTTCAAATCCCCACACAAACTGATAAATAGAGGTATTACAGAAAGTTGCTGCAGCATGTGGAGATGTACGGAAAGCTCTTTGCATATGCAGGTTAGTGGTAGACTGATGGATAACTCCACTTAATTTTTAGATGTCTCAGCAATGAACATGCATCGATAAACTTAGACCCTGTTTATTTTTTAACTTAGGATGTTGAGAGATGTACAAAGTTACCAAAAGTGCTAAGGTAGATTACTTGAACCTTAGCAGCAATGAGCAGGTCTAAACTTGCATGACATAAGCCTATCTCCTTAGGCATTTCCATGTTTTCACAACATTAAAACATTAGATAATCTATAAAAATGATCAGGGGCATCCATGTATGAGAATTAGCTAAAATTGATCTGCATCCGAGTTTTTTCTCTAGAATGGACTTGGGGATGGCATTCTTATGGAGAAGTTTGTAAGGTGTTCGAGAGATTTTACCAAAATGCCATCATCAGTAGTCCATTTTTCTTCCTAGCGTGTCCCTTTGTGTTATTTAATATTGCAAGACCCATTGTGAAAGCAAAATTGACTAGCTTTGGAAGTTTATTTGGATGCAAGTCTTGACATGTAGCATCATTGCAGGAGTGCAATTGATATACTAGAAGCAGAGCTTATGGAATTAACAGCTATGGACTTATCATGTGTGGATGATGAAGCCCTTCATCAACAAATAGCTTCAGACAATGAACCTGTGATGGTGAGTGCTTGTCAATAGCTTATGATGCTAATTTAAATTTTGTAAAGCAGATGAGCTAGAATGTTTCAAGCCGTTGAAAGTTCAGAAAATATGCCTTTTCCTATTTGTCAATTTTAATACAACCTTCAGTCATATTCTAGTTTTAGATACTTGGATATAGAGAATAGAAAACATAACAGAAGATGGAAGTGAAAAGTTTGCAATAGATGGAAGACATCTATTCGAATGATTTTCGTTCGAAGAACCATGGTACTTTTTTTTTTTCCTCCTGGTTGCAGTCAGCTTTATGGCGACACCCAACCACTCTAGGAAATAGTGACTCCCACCTTGATACAACTAATATTAGAACAATTTGAAAGCTAATATTATTTACCTTCAATTTATTCTTTCTTAATTTGCTGACTTAATTAAAGGTTGGGATTGATCATATGGCTCTTGCACTATCAAGGACATACAGATCGCCGGTTGTGGATACTATCCAGTCTCTTCCACAGCATCAACAGGTATATTGGTACTGATAGCATTAAATGTGCTGGGTTTGTCATGCTGAAAGTGAGGTAACGTTTCATGGAATTGAATTTGATTGCAGATTGTACTTTGCTCTGCTGTAAAACTTTTTCGTGGACAAAAAAAGGATGCAGCTGCTGGAGAAGTACGTCTCATTTCCTTTTAAACAGACAAATCATCTTAGTTTCTGGAAGTTAATAAACATCTAATTGTGTGATCATGCAGTTGTATGAATCTTATGTTAAAGTTTGCAAGTCATCAATGATACCTGCAGCAGGAGTTTTGGAATTCTCAAGCATGTGTGATGTGCTAAATGATCAAGTATGCATGGCTTCTTCTTTTACTTTCAATTATTTTACGTCCAACATCGAACCAACAGCTGCTTAGAATAAATGCCAGCATGCCAATTAAGAGGTTTCATTAAAATTGTAGGGTCTCATCAAGCTAGTTCAATCTCGAGTTGACAAATCACAAAGAGTAGCATTAAAAATTGATGAAACAGAAATCACTTTTGCATTACAGGTATTTATCCTAATGGCTTTTGGCCTCCCGTTTTTGCCTTTTTTACCATGTCTAAATAATTTATGCCGCATTGATGGTCTCTTTTTTTTGGCAGGGGGTTCGATTTTATAGGAAGTGTCTTGAGTGATCTTCCTCAATAACTTAAGATTTACTTCCAAATGCAAGTGCTATGAGATATAGTTTGTTTTCACCATGAATGGCCACTAACTTGGCCCAAAAGGTATCAAATCAAAGTTTTTTTTTCCTGTTGATTACAATAATTAGAGATTAACTACGAAAACAATGGAAGATCTGATGGCAATCTCAACATGATTAGTGCTGATACGTTGATGTCAAATTTGTAATAGTATAGAAATTTCCTTCTCCATAAGAGCTGTCCTATTGTTCAAATAGAAGCTTCACTTTCCAAGTTTTTTCATATTCTGCTTCTTCTTGGTGCAGGTATCAATTTATAATATCAAATCAGGCAGCTTAAGGCCAAAAAAAAAATAAAAAATCAGACAGCTTGCATGTTCCATACATGAAGAAAAGCTAACATAAAGGATGATATACCCGATAGTGTTCCAGATTGCAGTGTACATCAATATAAAAAAACTCCTTGCAAAAAGCAAGAGTAGGAGCTTTTTCTTTCTTTTTTTTCCCCCTATATATAAATTTAATCCAAAAGTGCTGTCCATACTGATGGGGCTTTCGGTATATCTATCCTCTCAAATTTATTATTTACTTCATTGTTTTAGTGCAATCGATCAAGGTTAATTTTTCTGATTTGCCTCATGTACACATGCCAAATTTACAGGGATGGGTTATGTTATGAGGTTTTTTTATTAGGGTTAATTACATGGTTTAGGAACAAATGGAAATAGAAAACAGACGAGCAATAATAACTGGGGATGAGACTTGCCTTTCATTAAATACTAGTTATAATTTTATTTTTTAAGGTGATTATAAAAAAGGGTATCAAATCTTTATCACTTGATTGGTTCTTTGCTTTTAAATATAAAAGATAGATGATGACACCATACATCAACGATGGGCCAAAAAAAAGACAATTAATAATAATGGTATGAAGTGGATGACGAACCCACGTAAAGAGACATTTATTTTGGAAAACAAGAAACTGCCTGATGTTGTGTTGTCCAATGTAGCCCAATGCAAGCTTGTTGTTTTCGTGCTGTGCTTGCAGATAGAACTATCGTAGCTCTAACATTAATTAATTTCCCCAGTCCATTCAAGGCTACAGCAGCAAGCTAGTTTGATCCAGTGGTCCCGTCAATCCATATGAAAAAAAAAAAAATTGTAAAGAAAAATCACTTTCTCTGCAATAGTTGAATTACAACTAGAAACCCTGTTCATTATCATAAATTTTAGAAAGAATCACAATAAGATAACCCGTATTTTTAAAGTTTTACAAAGAGACAAAGAAGTGATCTGTATTTTATTTTATGATAATCAGGCTATCTGTGTTTTAATTGAGTGCTAATCAGAAACATCCTAAGTTGTCTGATTTAATTTATTGGATGAAATAATATTGCTATTCAAAATAGTTTAAATAAATTCATGGTTAAATAAAACAGGGAAAAAAGAAAAAAGAAAAAGAAAGAGCTTGATCCGTTAACTTTCCTGGTGGTGGTCGATCACCCCGTCGTAAGGGTGGCTAGCAAAACGGCCAATTATCATGCGGGTCGTGAATGTTATTGAAGTAATAATAACAGGATTTTAGGTTTGGCACTTGGCAGTTGCTGATGCTGCTTATTCGCCTCCTATTCAGTCATCAGATTCTTTTTTTTCCCCCCATAATAACATCCTTCATCTAAGTTGCCTTTAGAAATTATGACATCTTTTAGGCTGTGATGCATGGGGGTATTATCAAAGACGATAGGATTTTTGTTGTGATGCTATTGTGGATTGAATTGTTCACAAGCTCACGCCAGCACATTGCTTTATGATAACTTATACATCGCCAAGATAATTTTCTATTATAAATACAATAAAATAAAATTAATTGTATAGATACCAACGTAATACAGCAGTTCTTGATGCAATATTAATTTTCCTAGTACGTTGGACTTCATGTATTCTGCATCAGTGCAAGTTGAATTATTTTTATATGTCGCACTTTATAAATGCAATATTATTTTTTCTATTATCTCGCACTTCATAAATGCAATATTAATTTTTTTAGTATGTTGCTGCATCGCAATTATTAGATGTGTCATATACATGTAATATTTAGTGTCACATTTCATGGGGTAAGGGGAAAAAATGCAAATTAAAAAAAATTGAAATGTCAAAGAAAATAAATCAACAAATACCAACTTTTCGGAGTGGTTATATTAAATATAATGAGATGAATGAATAGTGTAGTGGTACCTATCTTGACAATGATGCATGTCCCTTTGAAAGAGTTGGAAAGTATCGACTCTGGGTCCCGTTTTCCACTCATGGAATACCTACCGCTACATCATGTAACAATACACATTATTATTTTTTACTAACTATCATAAATTTGTGTTTGACATCGGGTGTAGTACATTATTTTAGGTATTTTTTTTCCCAAAAGATTTCATTTTTTTAAAACTCTTTTTTATTTATTTGTATTTTTTTCCTTTTCCTGTTTTTCATATATGTGATTTTGAATTGGTAATTTTAAATAAATTTTATATAATTAATGTTATAATAATGTTTCTAAAACAATGGTATTCGTTTATTTTTCCTTCATATGGCTATATTGTTTGATTGTCTTTGGACCCATCCGAAGGTTAATGGGTCTTAGAGTATTCACAATCTATAAATAAATACTTTTATAAGATTTTTAAAATGTTATATCAGCATATTAAAAAACTTTTTTTTTCTTAATAACCTCATCATATTATTTCTAAGATTTTTTTTTACATGATTTTATTAACTTCTTTTTATTTTTATGGGTTTTATTTATTTTTACATAATACCTTTATTTTTACGTAATGATAATAAAGTACGTAGGAGGAACCCATTTTTTTTTATTCTTTCTAGAAAACTTAAAAAATTGAAGAAACCCTCACATTCATAAGAATCTCAAAAAATGAGATTTTTTTTATTGAAGAATTGCATTAAGGAACTTAGATATGAATGCTATTGGTTACCTCAAATTCATCTGTCATGTTCACTGGATTTACTAGTGTAAGACACGTCAAGTCAAACATCTTGTTCTAAAAGCCTACTACTCTTTGAAACATCACCATCGTTCTATTTATTGTTTTTATTTTTGGCCAAATTCTCTTTATTGTTTGTAATGGCTCTTTTGCACTAAGCATTTAGATATTTTGCAAATTTGCCATCCTCGCATTGTGTGAGTCACTTTGTAATCTTTGTAGGCGATGAACATTTAAATCTTTGTAATTTTAAGGAAACAAAGCTAATTGTCTTTTTACTCTTCAAAAGAAACGTGAAGTTGTGAAAGCCAAAGGGGATGAAGTGTGATGAAGGTGTTACTGTTGAGTTGGAAGTGAAAGTGCCGAAACATCTCCATTCTTTTTCTTTTTTTTAGCCATTACAATTGGATAGGATAATTGAACCTGGTTTATCTCACTTAAGAGATCAATAAGCTATTAAGCTATAAGTCCATTGGCAAGCATCTCCATTCTTTAAAACCTCGCTCTTTTTTTTTTTTTTTTTCTTTGGATGAATTCTCTTTATCCTTTTATTTTGAGCACTCTATTTGTGCCTCCATCAACACCATTAAAAGTTTTGAACAAATGGATGAATTAACGAATCGTGTCCTACCACCCGCCATGTATCCAATAGCCTAAAAATACATTTTGTCTTACATGGAAATAGCAACTATGAAATACTTTACACCAGCTTAATCATTCTAAAATGAAAAGGGAAAATAGCAAAATAGTGCATTGACTAACTTGGGTTAGGTGCTGCACATACATAATTGAATTTACAATAAAACCTTAATCCGTACTTCCTAAACGAAAAGTAGAGACAAAGAGAATCCATGGAAAAATATTGGAGAGAAGAAACACATGGGCAATAGAAATCAAAGTGAATCTAACAAGAAATCGAAGGGAGCCTAGTCTGCTATGTTGCAATCCCAAACCCAGAATGCTCAAGTTGTGGTCTAGAATCCCTTGTTTCAGAGCGACACCACTGCAACCACACACACCCCCTACCTTTGCTTTTTTCGAAATAGGTTTGTGGAGACCTCAAAGTGTTAACAATTTTTAGGGTTTGTATGCTAAGAGATTATGTTTATTCATCCTAGATTCTTATTGTACGAAAATTGATTTGTGCTTCCATTCTTACCTCTATATGAATTAGGGTTCAATTTTTCATTGATAATGTCTTTAGTTTGTCTTTTTGGTTTTCAAATTCTGTTTGATTATTTCTTTTATTTTTTCCCTTCTTAACTTTTATTAAGTGTTGGTAGAGGAGTTGAGTTAAGTATTGTTTTAGAGGGTCAAAAACACGATATTAAATCATAAGCTATTTCACATGTGGAATTTGCTATTTCGTACAATCTAGACATGTGTTACTTTATGATTTGATGAAGAGTCCACATCAGACAAAATACATTGATGGAAGCACAAATGAAGTGCTTGAAAAGTTTACCGGGCTATGAAATTGATTAATTAAAAAGTTCAAGCAGCAAATTATACATTTGGTCAAAGATGAGGTATCATTAGCGACATTATCCCTTTGGAATATGGAGAAGCTATGAAGACAAAGTAGAGACACTGTGAAGATTTATTAGACTATAAAAACGAATTAAAGACATTGAATAACCTAACTTCAATTGCAATTGCCTAAGCTCTCCTTTTTTTTTTTTTTGGAACGAATAATATAAATTTAATCGATTATATATCCATGATTTGTTACGTTAATTTAATCATTGACATTATTTCAATGTGTTGGCATTTTTTACATGTTTGTTTATTTTGCTAAACTAACATTGTTCATACTCAATACATGTCTTTGTAGCCTTAATTAAATTGTTTGGTTTGACTGACTACACACTGGAAATTTAGTATGAAGGTGTTTATGTTCCATGGTAGCCATATCACTATAGTAATTTGGAATAAGTACTGTGGAGAAGTTGACCTTACTTTTTTGTTTCCTTGGTTGTCAAGCTTTACTTATTTTCATCTTTTGAGGCACAACTTATCTACATGTATTGAATTGATGTCTTCTTTGTTCTTGACAGGAATGATCATTATGCTTTATATATTTGAGCTATCAAAATTGATACATATTGTTCTATTAGAGTATTAGAACAACTTGTTTACTCTTGTTAATTGATAGCCGACTCAGGATGATGGTCGGTCAAACAATAATCAATCATTTGGTAATGTTATATGCGGCGTTCTAATGTTCTAATAGAGTAATTATATAATTTGGGTTTTTTTATGAAGTCCATATTGGGAAATATAATGATTAACACAATCAAGGATGATAACACCAGATTTATGATCTTGGATAAGTTAGATTACTAGAATGGAAATAGCCAAATTTGGGCACCCAAATGGAAATTGAAAGTTTAGGTTTTTCCTATAGCCTTCATAATCCCAATATCCCAAATAAACTCATTTTTATGTTTTATCTAATTGATGGGAGGCAAATAATGAAAAATGACATTTTGTTAATGCCCTCCTTTCATTCCATAAGAGGTACTTTTGTAGTTTTTCAAACAAGTTCCATTCTTTCTCCTGTAAATCTAATTATAAAGGTTTCAAAGTTGTTTTTCTTTCATCTTTTATTGATTTGTCTTCTATTTAATAATTGATCCCTCCTATCTCGTCTTCATTTTTTAAATTCTGTTGATTTGATGGTTACATGTCTGGTACTCAAAGGCATCTTTTTGTTGAGGAAAAAAAAGGAAACTCATTGGCTTTATGAAGGTAATGCAACTACAAATTTTGTTGATGGTTTGTTCTAATAAACAGTATCGAAATGGGTCTTCATTGTGCGCTAGTGAAATGTCTTCTATCTGTTTGTTTTTTTCGTAGATTTTAAAATGTACAGACTAAATGACTTTGTATTGAGAAATCAGCATACTTTGTATTGAGAAATCATCATACATATTAGGGCTTGGAGAAACTAAGTGACAATTTTCTAAGAAAAATTAGCAAAGGCAAAAGTTTGATTCTTTATTATTTGACTACTTGGATGGCTTGCTAATATTTTTCCTTTAAATATAATGAAAATATATTGGATGAATTATGTTAAAATGAATTTCTATCGGATGGATATGGTGAAATTGGATTGTCTCTAAAAGGTTATGTGAAGAAGCAAAGGTTGCATGGTGATTGCTATCTATTTTCGGGTGCATCCATTTTCTAGAGAGTGTTGTTTCAAAATTCTCCCATAATTATATTGTCTTGACTGAAAATTATGTTACCTGGGTTTACTTTGATGGTAGTAATGGAGGAAGTTCATTTTGTTCAATGTAGGTGATATACTTAGAACTTTGTATTTCTTATTCCAAACACAGCATCTCCATGGCTGAACCGAGTGTTAAAGAGTAGCAATATCAGCCCCATTTAAGCCACATGAGCCAAGAGCAAAAAGATAGAGAAACAAAGTAGAGAAAGCTAATTTGTCAAATTGGCAGAGCAACAACTAGCTTTGATTGTATTGGGGGGGGTGGGAGGTTGGGGTGCGTGGGTGGGGGATGAGGGAAAGAACTAGCTTTAATTGCTTAGTAAAGTAATTATGATCATAGCAAAAATAAATATGATGATAAGTTTTAATTATGTGACGCAAGATAGGATTAGCTTTCATCAATTTAGTATGACTTGAGTTGTTAACTTTAGTTATTACAGTAACCGTGTTTTAAGAAGATACAATTAGCTCTATCTTTTAATATGTAACCAAATGCGATTTCTTAATTAAATAGTCCATATATTACTTCTCACTAATATTTCTTATAATATTTGAAGCAATTATCAATTAATGGTTACACTATAAAAATTGGTCACTACCTTTGGGAAGTATATACATATGTGCGCTACCCAAATGTGAACATTAAAGCATGATACTATTTACAGCTATAAGATTTTACTTTTAAACTCATTTGATTAAAAAAAAATAGAATAAGGTAAGAATAAAATAAATATTAAATTATAAATAATAGTAGAAATAAAGTTCTATGTATTGGAATATATATTTAGTAGTTTCTTTGTCTATTTAGCATCAAATTTTAATGTCCCAAGACCCAAATTTGTTGCTTTTTCAAAGTTCCGTGCAAGATTATTATTATAATTATTATAATAATTATTAAGTTCTATCCTATTTTTTTAAAAAATTGTCTATTATTATAATTATATTCATTATTCAAAATTTGTTGTCATAGATTTCATGTATAAATGGGTAAATTATATTGACTACCTCTATTAACTTTGTAAAATACGTCAAGACTACTTTTAGACTCTGTTATTTCAAAATACAACGAAATACTTCCTACTTTTGTCTATGTTGACGTAGTGAATTGCCACATCATATTACTAATTATTTTATTTAAATATTATAATTCATATATTAACAGGAAAATAATAGAAAAATGAAATAAATCTATAAAAATAATAAAAGGACCATGCCTTTGTATGTATACGTTTGTATGTATTACCATTGAAATATATACATTGCATAGTACATAAATATGTATAAAATAAATACTACTGCATAATTATAATACCTTATTTATTGTTTTTCATCTTGTATATTGAAAAATGTAAGCAATATGGTCCTCCATATAATTACTTATTAAATATTGTGTATAATCATCATATGTTACATGCCATATAATATTTTGTATATTATATGTAATATACACACAGACATATATGTATAATGTGGAATTATATTATATATATTACATGCTATATATTAGATTTTTTTTTTTGGCCCAACATGCTATATATTATTTTGATAAATGTATATATATGTATTTATACACTACATCATCCAAAGAGCCCATAAATTATGAAGAAATAATTGTTCATTATTAAATTTATACCTTATGATATATTGTAATATTTGTGATGATATACCATTTTGAATTGTTTGAAGCTACATCATCAAACTTATAACATTTGTCATCCTAAGAAATGTGTGATTGAAAAATATGCTATTAAATTGTTGGATATCAGAAGGTCAATCTATGTATTGAACAATGCAATGTAATAGTCTTACTAAACAAGTTAGAGGTTCGAGTATCAAGTCAATATAGTTTGGTTAAGTTCAATTCGAATCTCAGTATGGATATGCTTAAAATCAAGAATCATATCAAATAAAGATTTACATTAGTTTAGTTTTAGTTAAGGTTCTCAATATTTTCCTTAGTTTTTCAATTTGATTTAAGAATACCAAGATCTGCAAACAACCTTAATTTAAGGTAAATTACATTAAAAATGTATCAATATTAAAATTAAATTCATTTAAGATCTCAATATTTCAAATGATTTAAAAGAGGAATCAACGTCTCATAAAGTGATTCAAATAAGATATCGACATTTTGTAAAGTTGGTTTAAGGTATCAACGTTTTGATAGTTTTTTCTTTTTTATTAATTTTACTCAAATTTTCTCAATGGAGACCTTGTAAGATTCACTTTGCGAAATATCCAAAGTTTTCCATCACATTTAAAGTGTTATTGGTAAAAACTCACACATGATCTTTTAAAGTGGTTAGGTAAAGCGAAAAACATGCTTTTGTAATTAATCTTGAATCAAAACTTTGTTTACAATTAGTATTTGCATTATTCAAATATAAATCAAAATACCATATATGCATGAGAGTTGGTACTTGCTTAAAGTGTCATATATAGATTGAAGTAACAGATATGGACCAAAATACCACATATAGATGTAAGTTGGTACTCCATTGAAGTACCACATATAGACCTTAATACAAGATATGAAAAAAAAAATGACATATAGATAAAAGTTGGTACACTATTGAAGTACCACATATGAACCAAAATACAAGATATATGCCATAATACTACGTATGAACGAAAGTTGGTACTTGCTTAAAGTACCACATATGGACCAAAATACTAAATGTGGACAAAAATACCATATACAAATGAAAGTTTGTACTTGCTCGAAATACTACGCATGGACTAAACCAGCTGATGTGGACAAAAATACTACAAATGGATAAAAGTTGGTACTAGGTCGAAGCACTACATATAGACTGGAATACTAGATAAAGACTACAATACCACATATGGATGAAAGTTGGGACTCAGTTGAAGGATTACATAAGGACCGAGCCATATATGCACTAAAGCATCACATATGGATGAAATTGGTACTCGCTCAAAGTGTCACATATTGAACAAAATAACTGAAATGATCTAGACATTAATCACAAGAAATCAAAACCAAAAGCGGTTAATGGAAGTCAATTGAAGTCACATATGAATTTAAATAGCTAAAATTTTCAAAACATTTACTTTTGTCTCATATTAAGAACTAAAATTTTTGAAAATTCAAGAACAATTCAAATATCAAAATAAAGAAAAGTTGAACCTAATAATTTCTTTTAATAGAATGAAAAGTTTTACAAAAAAAATCAAAACAATGCAACTAAGAACTTTATTTTCGTAAAATTATGATTTTGCCCGTAATAACGAACTTGCACAAATTAAAATTTAAGATTTAGTTAATATATGTAAATTAGACTTAATTGAGGTATTTAAATCATTATTAACATAAATGATTAATTAAAACCCAAAAACAAGTTAAATGACAACTTATCCCTTATTAAGTTTGAAAGGTCAGGATTGTGCCACTTAACATCTTTTGAAGTGTTAGTTTCTCTCAAAATGAGTTTTGATGATAACAAAAAGGTTGTTGATTACTAACAAAGTCACCAAGTGTGCAATGTTTAATCTATTAAATGTACACAATTATGCATGATCCAAGTTTATGTAAGTGTTTTACAAAAGAAGCTTCACCTTAGAGAGTAATTCAGAAACTATGTGGAAAGTTTTTAAATAAGATAATGTCATTCAGAAGGCAACTCAGAAAGTAAACTAGCTATTTCTCAAGACATTTGTAACAATCAAAGGCTAAATCATAGAGTAGATTTCTATATCGACAAAAGCTGCAAGTTTTACGAACAAAAGAAGGTAGATTGAATTTCTTAAGGATTCCTTATGGATTTGAAGACCCATCTCCAAAGTTGAATGTATTTGGGAAATACATTCAAATATGTTCTACTAAGTTGGTTCAAATATCCAGGGGTTTCAAGACTACAATGGATTAAAGATCGTTAAAAATTTAAGTTTCGATAGGAAGTTCAAGATCATATGTTCAAGTTTCATTTTTAAGACATGTTCAAGACTCGACTCAAATCTGTCATAAGAAGATTATTTGATAAAGTTATTTATTTATGAGGTATTAAGGTCATATTTAAACAAGCTCAAAGAATTCAAATTTAGAGAATTTTACGGATAGCAAGATACGGGGCAATATCAAAAGGATATAAAGCTATTTTAAACTTAAACAGTATCAGAGCATTTTTCTCTTTGAGATATGATCGACAATGTTTAAATATCAAAGCCTTATTTACCACGAGATATGTACCTACCAGATTTACATGAAATCTCCATCAACGCTCAACCTTATTATCTCCGTTGGAAGATTTAATCAAGTATATGAGCAGACGATTTCAACAGCAAGGAGAAAAATCTAGAACAAATCCCATCTCAAATTTTCAAATCATCTTTTTATCTATTGAAGACTTGGAGTTTTATATATCAGTACAATTTAAGGAAAAAAAAAAATACATACACATGAAAAAGCTCTCATTACTCTGATATTTTAACTCCAGCTCACCATTGTGCAAAATACTGCTAGTTTATTATTTTCATTCCTTGTACTAAAATTTGAGAGGACCTTAATTCTTTCCTCATTTGTTCTGATTAGTTGTTTGAGATAGATTATTAGTAGATTATGAGTTTTGAGGTAGCTAATGTTAGAGGGAAGTCTAACAGAGTGAATTGAGATACTATTTCTAATCATTTCTTGATTGGATATAGTGGAACATACTGGTATGGAATACCGGGTCCCCAACTTGGAGCTGGAAGAGAGGACTGACGCTCGAGGTGGAACCTTTATAAATCACTGTGCAATTTCTTCTTACTCTACTCCTTATTTTTGTGCATTTGATTAATTGCTGTGATTGCAAAATTATTTTTGAGTCATCTTTACATATAAGTAATTGGGGTAAAATTTTAAAGAGAAATTTTTATAACCAATTCAACCCCCTCTTTGTTAGCTTTTGAGATCAACAATTGGTATCAGAGCGGTTCTCTTTTGCTTAATTGAGTGATCCATTTATGGTGACTGAGAATATCATTGCAATCAATTAAGCTCCATATTTTGATGGCATAAATTATTTGTATTGGAAGATGCGCATGTCCACTTATATTAAGGCTAATGACTATGCTTCATAGCAGGTAATTGCATTTGGAGATAATCAAGTAACCAGAACTGGTAATGCTACGTTATCAGATGCTGGATTGAAGCTGATAAAGAAGAAAAATAAGGGTAAGAATTTATTGCTCACTATAATAGCACCTTCTGAATTTTATTTGATTTCTTGTGAAATAGCTAAAAAAATTTGTGATAATTTGTCTCAAACATATAAAGGAATTGATACTATTAAAGAAACTAAAATCAATGCTTTATTGCAACGATATGAGTTATTTAAAATCAAACCCGATGAGAAAATTAAGGAAGCATTTAATTGTTTTACTGCTACGACTAATGAACTAACATCTCTTAGAAAGAAAATGGAAGGTTATGATCTTTTTAGGAAAATCTCGAAGATCTTACCAAAGTTGTGGGACGCCAAGAAGACAGCTATAGAAGAAGCCTGAGACCTAAACAAGCTCACGCTTAGCCAATTGAGGGAGAAGTTGTTGGTGTATGAGTCACATCTCAACACAATCGAAGAACCTGAAATAACACAAAAGCAATTGCATTTAAAGCAAAGAAAGTAGCTGTTGAAGAGTCTGACTCTAATGAGGACAATGGTGATGATAACATCAATATGCTTGCAAGAAGACTCAATGAGCTAATGAAGAAAAGTGAGAAATTCAAAAATTACACAAGCATAACAAATATGATGTAGGAAAAAGCTTTAAGGAAAAGGAGGAAAAGAAAGAGAAAAAGGAGATCATTTGCTATGAATGTAAGAAACTAGGGCATATCAAATGCGAATGTCCAGTTCTGAAGGAAAAGATGAAGAAATTCAAAAAGAAAAGTTGAGTAATGATGGAAACTTGGAGCGACTTGGACGAGTCAGAAGCTGACTTAGAGAGTGTAAATGAGGATGAAGAAGAAGCTAATTTGTGTCTAATAGCTACATAGGAGGTAAAGTTCGAATTTGAAGATAATATGTCTGATAATGAGATGTATACTGAGATGAAAAAACTTTTAAAGGCTCTCAAAAAAGTTGATTTGAAAATTTCTAAATTAGATGCCGAGAAAAAAGCTTTGAAAAATGAGAAAGATGTTTTGAGTCAAACAAATAAATTACTTGTTGACGAGAATGATATATTAAAGAATGATAATGAGAGATTACATTTAAATTCTGAAGCTTTAAGAAAAGAGAATGATGTTTTGAAGAATGAAATTAAGGATTTAAAAGTAAGAGTATAAGATTTGTCACAAACTATTAAAAACACTTTCAATAAATTTAATGAAAGTGACAAAAAGCCAAACATGCTTATAATTAGTCAAAGACCTACATGTATTAAACATGGCTTGGTTATGAACATGATAACTCATCTAATAATGTGAAAAAGATCGTGTTTGTTAAAGGAAGTGAGTCTGTGAATGTTAAATCTGCTAAGAATAAAGAACCTATTAAAAAGAGCATGAATAGTAACAATAGATGACACTTCAGAAGGTAACATCTACAAAAATATCTATTCAGAAGGTATAACAAAGACTATAGGTATAGATATGGTAATGAGTATCTAAGACAAACTATCATCAACAGGTAAATCAAAGGTATAATACATCCTCTCGTGTGTGTTCTTTTGCAATAAAGTTGGTCATATAGAAAAATATTGTTTTTACAAAAGAAACAAGCTCAGTACACATCAAGTTAATAAAGAGATAAGACGAGCTTGACTTATCAAGGACCCAAGCTTCTTTGGTTTCCTAAAAAGGCTTGATCACCTTTTTGTGTGTAATTGCAGGAACAAGGAGAAAAGATAAAAGGAACTTGGTACTTGGATAGTGGGTATTAGGTCATATGACGGGGATGCTTCCTTATTCACAAGATATGTAAGATTTAGGGATAATAGCAGAGTAAAAATAAGGGAACAGGTACAATTGGTCGACCTCCATATTCAATCGAAAATGTTTCATTGGTAAAAATATTAAAACATAATATATTGAGTATAAGTCAATTATGTGATAGAGGTTATAAAATGACTTTTGAAAAAAAGTAAATGTTATGCTTATAATTATGAAGGAGTAAAATTATTCAAAGGATTAGAAAAAGGAACATATATCTAATTACACCTTTTAATATGAATGTTGAGTGCTGCTTTTTGACCATGAATGATAATATATATATATATGGCATAAAAAGCTAGGTCATGTGAATTTTAATCAACTAGAAAAACTTTCTATAAAGATCTTGTTGTTGGTTTGCCTAGAATTAGCATAAAGCATGATATTAAATGTGCAAACCATTTAAAGAACAAAATAGTTTCAATTTCTTATAAAAGCAAAGATATGATTTCAACAAAAAGCTCTTGAGCCTTTACATCTTGATTTATTTGGACCTACAAGAACTTTAAGTTTAGGAGGAAATAAATATGGACTTGAGATTGTTGATGATTTTTCAAGATATACATGGGTATTTTTATAAAACATATATCTGATACTTTTGATATGTTTTAAAAATTTGCAAAACAAATTCAAAATGAAAAAGGTTTTTCTATTGTTGCTTTACGAACCGATCATGGTAAAGAATTTGATAATGCTTTGTTTATATCTTTTTGTGAAGAATATGGAATAAATCATAATTTTTCAAGACCATATACACCTCAACAAAATGGAGTAGTTGAAAGAAAGAATAAACTATACAAGAAATAACATGTTCTATGTTAAATGAAAGTGGAATAGTTAATATTTTTGGGTTGAGGTTGTTGCAACTGCTTGTTACATAATGAATACAGTGTATGGGTCTGTTTGCTTGGGTTTTTCCGGCAGGTACAAACACTTTTTTCAAACTTTTTTCTAACAAATTATTTATTAAAAGATAGATATAGATAAAAAAAGTTGACAGTTCTCATAAAAAAATCAAATAAATTAAATATATATAAAATATAGATGCAAATTAGACATATTTATATATATCATTTTGAAAAAGATACAGATACAGATGAAAAATAGACCATTCAAACATACCTATATTCGACCTCATTCTACAAAAACATCATATGACTTGTTTCGTGGTAAGAGACCATTTGTTTCATATTTTCAAGTGTTTGGATGTACATGTTTTGTGAAAAAGAATGCAAATAATCTTGGTAAGTTTGATGAGCGATGAAATGAATAAATTTTCTTAGGATATTCACAAAATGGTAGAGCATATCGTGTTTATAATAAAATAACAAACGTAGATGAAGAATCTATTCATGTGCGTTTTCTTGATGAAGTGAAAGATGATTTTGATGATGATGATGTGTTTATGCCTACAAAAGAAGATAATGAACCTAATTCTGCTATTTAGAAACTAAATCAGAAGATAAATCTGACAAAATCATAAAAGCTGCTAAAGTAAGACTAAAGCAAAAAGCAAATCTGATGAGTTTTTAAAATCGATAACTCAGGAGCAAAAGCAAATAGTAATTGGAAATAAATTTTGATAAACCTAAAAATTCAAAAGCTTGGAAGTTTAAATCGTCTCATCCACCTAGTTTAATTATTGGTGATATAGAAGCAGGAACAAAACCAGATCTAAGTTACAAGAACTTGAAAATCATTTTGCTTTGTTGTCTGAAATAGAATCGAGTAATTTTGATGAAGCTTTAAATGATAATAATTGGATTAATGCTATGCAAGAGGAACTAAGCCAATTTCAAAGAAATAATGTTTGGAACTTTGTATCTAGACCTCAAAATAAATCCATTATAGGCACAAAATGGGTATTTAAAAATAAATTAGATGAAGATGGAAAAATTGTTAGAAGTAAAGCTAGGCTTGTAGCAGAGGATATTCACAAGAAGAAGGAATAGACTATGATGAAACATATGCACTTGTTACTAGACGAGGCTATACATCTTTTGCTTTCTTATGCTTGTTATAAAGATTTTAAGTTGTTCCAAATGGGTGTGAAAAGTGCATTTTCAAATGGTTATATTAAAGAAGAATTGTATGTTGAACAACTGCATGGATTTGAAGATCCTTTTAAGCCTAAATATGTTTTTAAGTTAAGAAAAGCTTTGTATGGACTGAAACAAGCACTAAGAGTTTGGTATGAGAGACTCAGTGAATATCTCATCTCAATGGATACCAAAAAGGTATGATTGACACAACCTTATTTATAAAGCATTATACAAATGATATATTAGTTGTACAAATATATGTTGATGACATAATATTTAGATCAACTAATACAATATTGTCCAGAATTTGCAAAGCTTATGTAGGCTGAATTTGAAATGTCGTGATGGGTGAACTAAGCTTCTTCTTGGGATTACAAATAAAACAAATAAAAGAAGGTATTTTCATTCACTAAGAGAAGTATACCAAACATATATTGAAAAAGTTTGGATATGAGAATTCAAAAGAAGTTGCAACTCCAATGAGTTCTTTTGTCACGTTAGATCTTGATTCTCAAGGTAAGAAAGTGAATGAAAAATTGTATAGAAGTTTAATTGGTTCTCTTTTATATTTGACTGCTTCAAGACCAGTTTTGTTTTCTGTTTGTATTTGTGCAAGATTTCAAAGTAGTCTAACTAAAACATATTTAAAGACTGTTAAAAGAATTTTCAAGTACATTGCATACACTAAAATTAGGAATATGGTATCTCAAAAATGAAAATCTTGAATTAATTAGATACTTAGATGCTGATTATGCAAGATGCAAAATAGATAGAAAAAGTACTTTGTACTTGTCAATTCTTATGAGACAAACTAATTTCCTGGTCTTAAAAAACAAAATTTAGTTGCTTTATCAACAGTAAAGCTGAATATGTTTCAATTGGAAACTGTTGTGCATAAATTCTTTCGATAAAACAACAATTACAAGATTATAGATTAAATTATAAAAATATTTCGACAAAATGTGATAATACAAGTGCAATTTTAACTTAACAAAAAACCATGTTCATCATTCTAGATCTAAACACATAGAGATTAGACATAATTATATTAGGGATCATGTGGCTAATGGAAATATTAATATTGATTTGTTCCTATAGAAATTCAATGTGTTGATATTTTTACAAAACGTTAGATAAAAATAGATTTGAATTTTTAAGAAATGAGATTGGACATGTGTAATATTTTTAAAATTTTTCTTGTTGCATGTGCTAAATAAAATTGTGCCTCTTTTATGGAAAATATGCGTGTGGAATTAAATAGAGGTCTTTTCATTTTGCGCTTTTATCTCTCCTACATCAATCTCCTTTATCAGACTCGAGTTTATCACTTGTCTCTTCGAACAAAATAACCTCTTTACTCCTTCAACAATCAAAACCCTAAAATGCCTCCACGAAAATCATCATGTTAACGTCCAAAGGTTTTTCATCAAAGAAAATCAAGGAAACCATCACCATTCAAGACAAAAACTCAAGCTCTGAGGAAGAATTTCCTACTCTTTCATAAGATGGAAATTCACGAGAACTTCGATCAAAGAACATGCATGATGACAATGCACAACAAAAAGGTGATGTAGAGAAATTTAAGAAGGAAACAAATACAAACAAGAAAATATAAGAAGGAAAAATGTTCTAAAAGAAAGCAACCGAACCTAATACAGAGTCAGAGGAAGACTCAGAGGGTTTCGTAAAGAAAAAAGGGGCTAAGCAAAAGAAATTTTATTCACCTTCAGCTTTCAGAAAACGTTTATAAAGAAGAAAAAAAGTTCAACAATCGAGGTATTAGAATGCACATACGTTGATTTCAATTTTTTCAATTTAAATGGTTTTTATTTTTGGCTGAATAGAATATGGTGTAAAAATTTGTGCTATGTGATAATTTGATTGATGGAGTTTTAGTTAAAGAGTTTTATGATAATCTGATACAATTGGAGGGTTTTATCTTGAAATCAAAAGTTCTTGAAAAGACTGTAAAGATTAGCAGGAAAGACATAATAGAATGCTTTGAAATGAAGGATGAAGAGGATGATGAAAGATCAGTGAATATTCATAGAAATGATCTTTTCAAAGAAATCAATGATGGAATAGGAGAATTGTTGAAAAAGATATCTTTTTTACTGATTTTGAATTGTTGATACGGTTATGGCATAAAATAGTCGTGGATTGTATTTACCTAAGAATGGTAGTTTTACCACTATTTCAAAGGTGGAGGCTCTCGTAATCTTGGCAATTAAGAAAAAGACGAAAATTGATATGCCTAATATGATGCTGAAGCATATGTGGAGAACTCAAGCAAACATGCCTTATGGTAATTTGCTTATGAAACTTTTCAGATTCAAGAAAATTCATTTACCCAAGCATATTAAAGTATCAATTGGTTTAAAAAGAATTGGAGTAGTCAATTTAAAACATATGAATATTCTTGTCTTGATAAGCTTCGGTTCTCTAAGGATGGTTCTTGATATAAGCATTCTAAATTCAATAAATTTAAATTTGATTGGGAGAAAATAAAGGAAATCGCTGAGGGGGAGGAACTTCTTGCTTCAGAGAAGGAATAGAGCATGAAAACTCTGATAAAATTGAGAAACCAAACCCTTCCCCCCCTAGAAGACCTGAAAAGGAAGCAATGAAAACAAACAAGAAATAAAAGTATGAGATTTGGACTGGTGGAAAATTTTTCATCAATGAAGGAACAGGACAGGTTGATACTGATTCAGAAAGTGAGTCAGAAGGTGTACCGGTTAGACCTCCTAGAGAAACATCCAAATCAGGTTTTAAATATGATATTATTGATCTTATTGAGTATAAATTTCAAGATATGAAAAAGGATTTAACATACTCTATGCTCCATACTTTTAAGATCTTCAAGGAAGTTCATCATCTAGAAGACTTTTCTGCACCAACTGGAGCAAGTGGTACTAAATCTGTTCATACCTTTCACGGTGAATTTGACTAAGCTAATGATCATCACACACTTGTTTCTTCTCCAACACAAGTTTCAAAGGACTTCCAGCTCATCCCCTCTGCTCAATCACCTGCTTTTCAACCACAAATGAGCCTTCTCCAGTAGAAGTTATTACATCTGTCTTAAACTTTCTTCAATAACAAAACATTATCTCTCTTCAACCTAGAGACACTTTCCCACAACATAAAAAGATGAAAGCTGAAAGTCTGTAAAGGCTTTGTAGTTTAAGAAAGATTAAGAATTTTTTTTCTTCAATGTTTCGTGGACTGTTTTTACTTCTATTCTCTGAAAATGTTATGTAGACTTTGCTAATTCCTCAGTTTCCATGAATTTTATCGTATCACATGTTTCAATTTTTATTGTTGGTATTACTTCTTTTAATTTACGATGCTAACAAAAAAGGGGACAAAAATAAACAAAATACCTAACATGAATATTTGAATAGACTTACTTTTTCATAAAATCAATTATTTTTTTATAAGGGTTTTTTTATCATAAAAAAGGGAGAATGTTAGTTTCTCTCAATATAAGTTTTGATGATAACAAAAAGGTTGTTGATTACTACCAAAGTTACTTAGTGTGCAGTGTTTAATCTATTAAATGTACACAATTACATGATCCAAGTTTTGTAAGTGTTTTACAAAAAAAAGCTTCACCTTAGAGAGTAATTCAGAAACTATGTGAAAGTTTTTAAATAAGACAGGTCACTCATAAGGCAACTCAGAAAGTGAACTAGCTATTTCTTAAGGCATTTGAAATAATCAGAGGGTAAATCAAAGAGTAAACTTCTATATCGACAAAAGCTGCAAGTTTTACAAACAAAAGATGGCAAATCAAATTTTCTAAGGACTTCTTATGCATTTGAAGACCTAGCTCCAAATTTGAATATATTTAGGAAATACATTCAAATATGTTCCCTTAAGTTGGTTCAAATATCCAGAGGATTCAAGACTACAATGGATTAAAGATTGTTAAGGATTTAAGTTTTGATAGGAAGTTCAAGATCATATGTTCAAGTTCCATTTTTAAGACATGTTCGAGACTCGACTCAGATCTGTCATAAGAAGATTATCTGATAAAGTTATCTATTTATGAGATGTTAAGATCATGTTTCAACAAGCTCAAAGAATTGAAATTTGGAGGATTTTATGGATAGCAATATACGGGCAATATCAAAAGGATACAAAGTTGTTTTAAACTTAAACAATATTAGAGCATTTTCTCTTTGAGATACAGTCAACAACGTTTAAATATCAAAGCCTTATCTACCACAAGATATGTATCTACCAGATTTACATGAAGTTTGTAGGTGCGCATTTATAAGATCAAGATCTCCATCAATGCTTAACCTTATTATCTTTGTTGGAAAATTTAATCAAGCATATTAGTAGACGATTTCAATAGCAAGGAGAAAAATCTGGAACAAATCCCTTCTCAAAGTTTCAAATCATCTTTTTATTTGTTGAAGACTTGGAGTTTTATATATCAATAGAAGTTAAAAAAACACACACACACACACAAAGAAGCTCTCATTACTCTGATATTTTTACTCCGGCTCACCATTGTGCAAAATACTACTAGTTTATTATTTTCATTCCTTGTACTGAAATTTGAGAGGATCTTAATTTTTTCCTCATTTGTTTTGGTTAGTTGTTTGAGATAAATTACAAGTAGACTTTGAATTCAGAGATAGCTAGTGTTAGCGTGAAGTCTAACAGAGTGAATTGAGATACTATTTGTAATCATTTCTTGATTGGATATAGTGGAATATACTAGTGTGGAATACTGAATCCTTAACTTGGAGCTGGAAGAGAGGACTGACGCTTAAGACGAAACCTCTATAAATCACTGCACAATTTCTTCTTACCCTACTCCTTATTTTTGTGCATTTGATTAATTGTTGTGATTGCAAAATTATTTTTGAGTCATCTTTACATATAACTAATTGGGGTAAAATTTTAAAGAGAAATTTTTATAACCAATTCACTCCTCCTCTTGGTCATCTTTTGGGACCAACATGAAGAAGTAATCAAAACCTTAAAAGTTTACTTTTAGGTAGCCACCTACCCATGTAGTTAAAATTCTCAAACCATAACCGTATCCTCTTTTATCCAAAACCATCTTTAATCTCTAAGGTAAAATTTTCTTGAACCTTAACCTTGTTCAATGTTTAATCTAGGAGATTATCAAGAGATTGAGCACTAATTAGCGGAGAGTGCATGTTTGGCTTTAGGAAACGTGGGTAGTGAAGATGCATTACAGGAATAAGAAGACTAACAAACTTATCAACATTGATATTTGTAGCATAGGGTTTTAAGATGTTGGAATGTAATATTTTTAGCACTTTAGGTGTGAAAGTTGACTTAGTTGAGTTAATACATATTTAGGATGTTAATAAATCAAGTTTTGGAGTAATTTTGAAGCTCGAAATCTCTCTCACAGTTAAAACAACAAAGAGGATACTCTTGAGCAAAGTAAGATATCGAAACTAGTTGTTATGATGTGGAGTTAGGTTATTTGAAACGGGTTCTGCTATGTTAAGGGCAACGGCAAGGTGTGTACAACTTGAAACATGGGGTTTTGTTGGCAAAATTTGATTAAATGATGAGTTGGAGGTTGAAAATATGAAATGAGGCTAATTTTGGAAGGATATAACAATGTAAACATATGTTTAGGAATTGATAAGGTATAAGATCTGATGAATGATGGATTCTATTAAAGATGATAAAATGTCAAGACGCGTGTGTATAGTTCGAGTTTGCTGTAAAAAATGAAAGAAATACAATGTTACTATAGAACCTAAGATGATTAATGGCTAATTGTGGAGCTAAGCAAGAAGAAAAACACCTAAATGTCAATAACGAAGTGAAATTTATTAGTTTGAGCAAGAGTTTAATGTTTATTGAATGATAAAGTGAGATAACACGTGTATGCCATGTCATGGATGATTTTAGATGAATATTTGAAGAATTAATCATGTTTTGAAGTGAGAATGAACTAACCAAATGGAAACCATTGTCTGAAAACACTTTTCATTGAAAGACTCAGGCTTAAGAATGAAATTAAGCAAACTCAGAAAAACACAGCAGATACATGTTTCGTTTATTACCCCATATAACCCTCTAACCTTAAAAAACTAAGAGTTTTAAGGTTTCTTAGAAACACACAATTGGTACATGGGCTCATGTACTAGATCCTGTACCATTTTGACAAAAAATCCTCTTTCCCTAGTGGTCCATGGCCAATGCATGAGCTAATGTATCTGGCAGAGTAAAAAAACACAACCTATACATGGGCTCATAGACTTGTCTATGGACTTTTCCAGCCTTTCATAATTTTGTCAGCCCTCACTTAAATCACAAAAAAAATTGATCTACTTCTTTCCTTAAGCTTAAATGATGCCTTAAAGACTTCAAACCATGAATTTAAGAAATGATTATACCTTATCTAAAAGTACACATCAACTAATCACATTAAGCCTAAAGTGGCTTACTTGAACTAAAGTAATTCAAACTTAATACTTAGAATAGAAGACTATGGACTGTATGGTATTAGTAGACTATGGGAATCTATTCTTAGAAGGTCAAGAATCGAAACCTACAAAAGTATGTCCCACTAAGGGCTGGTTAGCCTAAACCTTAAAACCAACTCTAACCTCCCCAATTAATTAGATAACTCAGCTAAATAAAACAAATGACATATAAACCTAAGAATTGTCATCTATGTATAATCCTTGGACCCTTAATTATATCCTTTCCCTGAAAGTGTATGGCTAGTGCACGAGGTTGTGCACTAGGCCATGCACTTCATTGGCATCATTAAATGATAACCCTAGTGATGCATGGCCAATGCACGATCTCATGCACTTGGTCATATAATACTCTGATCCTTTAAACCCATCAAGTCCATGACTAATACACGAGCTTGTGTATTGGACCGTGTACCTCTCGGGTTTCTAAGATTATGTCCCCTTAATAGTACATAGCTTAATATACAAGTCATGTTCTTGGTCATGTACAGGAACACGATCGATTACATGGGCCGTATACTTGATAGTGTATCTCTTGGAATGCTTGTATGGGCCTATGCAAGACCCATGCTTTTCTTAGACCTCTTCTTTAAGCTAAAACAACCTTTAATGTGACTTTTAAATGGATACAACTGAGCTTCAAGCAATGTAAATGTAAGTACTAATGTAAATTAACTTAAGTTAGTTAAGCTTAAGCTAATATTCAACTTCAATTGTGAATACTTACTTGTCATCGAGCTTCAAAAAAGGGATTTGAAAGATCAAACCAACTCACATGTGTGCAGTAATTGCACGATACTTGTTAGGGTAATGTTAATGATCAGATCAAGAATTCAACTAAGCTAAATTGTATGTTGGTTGCAGCTTGGCCTCTTACTTTAGGAAATGGTACCTTCATACTAGGTTGAAAGACTGATCGTTACTTTGGGAGGATGTAGTAGTTTTAAGTGCTTAGGGCCCCTATAGAGTATGAGGTAAGTCTAGGTGGGCAATCGATAACGGATTCTTTGAGACCAGACGATCAATTATGAGCTGGAGCAAAGTCGTAACAGAGTTATACAGAGGGATGTGTCCTTACATAAAACATCGCAATGGATCGTGCTCATTGATGGCTAACTATGAAGGGATGATTCGGATGGAACTACTTTTTATTTTTCATTTTTGGCAAGTTCCTAGGACTTACTCCCCTCTTCAATGCGTGATCTATTAAGGGAACTTACCCCTTTAGTTTGGTAGGAGTCATGAGTACTCTTGTGCATATTGGTGTTCCTAGAACACTGGAGATATTTGTAAGTGGAATTTAAATTTAATAACTTAATCTGTGGTTGTTACATTAGAATAGGAACGTGTGACATGCATGCGTGTGCTTGTTTTACTGTGTACCAGGCTTTGTAGCTCATTTTATTAAAATTACAAGTTCTATTAATGGTTTAATGGGCATGAAAGCTACACGGGATGACCTGGATTAGATAGCATTGTACGAGATATGGACATTACAAGTTTTTCGTGAAAGAATTTCATTGTATTCTTATTTTACCATCAACTTGGATGACTGTAACTAATTAACTATTAAACATTTTTCTTTGATATCGATATGGACCTTTAAGTCCAAAAAGTTTTGTAATCGAGCGGTACTCATTTGATGGACTTTGTAGGCAATATCTATATATAAGTATTTTGTGAAATTTATTTTCCAAACATGTTAAATTTTACAGATTTTAACAAAACTAAACTATGGAAAAATAGACGACACTCTGCCAAAAGTTTTACAAAACTAGTAACAATTTTTGTGTTAAAACTTGATTGGAAACCCACTTAGTAAATCGATATCATACACATGTCATTTGGAGATTATTGAGGGTGCTGGTTTTGCCCCTACAAAAACAAACAAACGATCGGTGGTATGTCGATAGGTTATTCAACGCGAACACTTTGATGCTTAAGTTAATCCATGGGTCACTTAGAGAATCTCTAAAGGAGTATTGATTAGATAAAAACCATTATCTCTTCCCTTACGAAGAGAAGGGGTATTTATAATTCGTGGACATACTATAATGAAGTCTATCGAATCTTTTTTGATAGGGTGAATCTCCATCTGGTAGCTAACCTGGCATCCGATGTGATGGATTTATTTGGTTCCTAAAGTGAAGGAGTTGTTGTTGCATGGAGTATGGTCGAGCTAGTGATGTCCCCTTCGGCCTAATGTTGGGACAGGAATGAATTGGAGGTCTTACGGAGACAACTCAGGAGCGGGATCTGAGGTTTCACTAGTCATGGACCCATCTTGGGTCGGTAGAATTAATGATCTTTTATGCCCTTCTTGTGCTCTTCAATTTGTATGAGGATGGTAATGGACTTAGTGGGATGGTCTATATTCCATTGTTAACAGAGGTGATATATGTGGCACAACTGTCACACCCTTTGTGTTAGAGGTGGGCCCATTACAATACCATATATGGATGAAAATACCTTTAATGAAAGAAAATTGATACTCACTCGAAGTACATATATAGATTGAAACAACAGATATGGACAAAAATATCATTGTAGATGAAAGTTGGTGCCCACTTAAAGTACCACATATGGACCAAAAATAGCAATATGGTAAAAAAAATACCACATATGTATAAAAGTTGGTACTTAGTTGAAGTACAACACATGGACCAAAATACCAGATATGGACATACTATATATGGATGAAAGTTGGTACTTTCTTGAAGTACCACATAAGAATAGAAATGCCAGATATGGACCAAAATACCATATATAGATGAAATTTGGTACTCAGTTAAAGTACCACATATAGACTGGAATGCCGTATATGAATTGTGTAAACCCCAAGATTTTTCATACAAGTAAAAATAAATAGAAATTTAAATATAGAAAATATAAGGTTAATATATGACTCAATAAAGACATTAGAATAAAATTACAAGTAGTTATAAACCTATATACACCTTTAAACCCTAAAACATAGTTCTATAGATAGTAACAAATATTAAAGTTAAGATTTCATAGCCAGTATTGAAAATTCAAAGTATAAAAACAATTTAAATAAGATTTCAAGAGTATTAGAAACTCAATAATCAATAAAGCTTATAGCTAGAAAATGGTAATTTAAGGATAAACCGTTAAGGTTATAAATACACAATTAGAACAAAAAGCAGATCCATAACTTATAATAAAGACTCCAAATAAATACTTGGATCACACTATTGTTTTACTTAGGGAATTCTAAAGCTATTAGAGACTAAAAAAAAAATTGTCCTATTAGGATTAGAAAACTCTAATCGGGTGAGATAAAATCTTAAAAATAATTAATCACGTAAACTTTAAAACCAAAGTGGAACCTGATAAAAATTTAGAAAATTTGTAGAAACTTTAAATAAATTTTTGGAGACAAAACTCCTAAATAATTGTCATATTTGTACTTGTTGAGCTTAATAGACCATCCAAAAAACTAAGATAATTAAACAAATAAATAATATTATAATAATTTCCCCTTAATTTTGGTGCAAATTGGTTTTGGATGAGTGCTTGTGATGACCTTGATTTTCCCCAACCGATTTCGTCTTGCAAATTGCCTCAAATAATACATAATAGAGTCAACTTTTGAATACACAAAGCCAATCTAATTTGGCCACCTAGACAACTCATTAAATGAAGGTAAAGATCAAGCAAATTCATGTAATTTTGGTGGAGCTAATGTTCTTCTTAACCGGAAATTGCAGCCCTCTATTGCCTCTATATATGCACATTTATTAACTTCAAATGAAACCATTTAAGCACTCAATAATTAACAACAACACAAGCTTCTAAATCACTCAAAACAACAGCCAGAACTCACACAAAACACATACCAAAAATACCATTAACAAGCTCCAACTAAGAGAACAATAAAAGTTTAGAAACTCTAACAAAGGTAAGTGCAATTCGTTTCAAGTTAGTTTACATGATAAACATTAGTTTAAATAATGTTATTGTTAACCCTAGGATCGTATCAAGCTTTGGGAGAGGATTTACCAACACCACAACAACTCACACAAGGTAAAACTTAACCTTAACCCTATTTATATATTGTAGTATATGTAATAGCTAAGGAATCATAAAGTATGATGATTATAAGTTGTTATTTGTGTTGTTATGACACGTGAAATAGTGGTAGACCATGTAAAAACACTTAGAAGAAGTTTTAACATAAATATAGTACATATATATTATAAGAAGTCTAAGTTTCAAATGAAGGAAAATCGGAGAAGATGCTGAACAGTAACAACAATGCTTCTACGCTGGTAGTATAAGCACTCAACGTTGGTGGTGTACATGGGTAGGCCGACGGTGTTGAGACGGCTTGCATTGGGAATAGAAGCTACGTAATTTTTTTTTTTACGTAATATGAACAAACGCTGGTAATTCAAAGCTTTACACCAGTAGTGTTAAAGCTGGCGTACATTGTACATTGGCAGCCTGCGGAGCTAGTGTACACAAGAACTTAAGACGTGTAAAAATAACGCGAACACCAATATATTGGAAATAAATGCCAACGGCATAAAATGCCGGTATATATGCATAAGCTCCTTGAATGAAGTCAATTTTATGCAAAACAGAATATATACAACAACAACAACAACAACAACAACAACAACAACAACAACAACAACAATAATAATAATAATAATAATAATAATAATAATAATAAAGAAAAACATGACAAATTTAATAAATAAATAAGTAAAAATATTTTGAGAATAATAAGTTTAATATTTATGAAGTATTAAACTCTAAATACTATTAGAAAATATGATTATTATAGGATATAGTAATTATTTTATACTTGTCACATATAGATAAATATATAAGAATGGAAATTTAAAATAAGTTAAAACATCAAATAATGAGAATTCTAAAAATAACTAGATAATAACATAAAGCCAGATCAAGAGAAACACGATGAAACTAAATAATAAAATTAATATTAGTTATCATAATAAGTTAACTAAAGAACGATATAAAATAATAATAATAGTAATGATAAAAACATTGATATACTAAATACAAACTCTACAACTACTCAATAAAAATACAAATATCAAATAAGATCAAGAAAAGGAAAATGAAAATAAAATATTAAATAATAATTGTTACCATAAGACCATTAAAAGACCAATATAGGTAATATAAATACTAATATAGGACACTTACACACTCATAGGAGTTTATTTATATAATTTATGTCTTATTGATGAATATTTTATTCATATCAATTGGTGACCTTGATACTTTTGAAGATTTTCCAGCCGATTATTATGATTAGCTAATATGAGTAGGTGAGTGACTCAGATCTATTACATTGTTTGTGCTTGTAATTAGTGGCATATGTAATGCAAAGATAATAATACAGTTGTTGTGAAAAGCATGATGAGAATGAATTATGATTTGACTTAACTGCTTGTGATGCCAAAACGAGTTAATGAAAGTGATAATACAATTGTATGATGATTTGGAATAGCATGATGATTACTGTGTGTAATGTATGATCACCATGAATCTAAATAAGAATTATTAACTTATTAAATAACACGGTCATGCATTGCACGTACTGCATATTGCATATACAAAAGGGGTGGCAACCTGCTACGTATTAATATTTCAATTCTCTTTTAATGCTTGGTTTTTCTAAAGTGTTAGTTCTTCCAAGATTTTCTTTATTCTGTCAGTTCTATGAGAACTAAGTGGTACTTAAGAATGCTGTCCATAGTATCACTTTGAAATGATTAATACTTAGGAAGTTTCTAAGGATTGTTGTAGGAAATTGTTAGTTAAAATACCTTTAAATTAAAATGATAATCATAAGACGACAAATCGTTGATTTTCCTATATATTTAGTCTCTCCTGGGTAGGTTGATCATAAAAGTAACTATTTTTCAACTCTAAAAAGAGGCGTAAATCTTTTTCTTGTTTGGATTTTAGATCATCTAGGCTTGTATCTGAACATATGTTTGATTGTTGCATTACATATGATTTGTTAATAAACTTGCTTGATATATAATATGTCTGGTTATTCACTGAGCTCATGGTTTCACTCACACTCCTAAATACCTTTCAGGTTAACTCTACGACCTTAGCTAGTTACTTTTAGGAGCATGGCTCCTATAAGAATAATAGAAGCTAGAGGACTATAGGATCTTCGGGTTATGTAATCTATTTTTATTTCTAGTCATAAGATAGTTAATACATGAATTATCAGTTATGTACTTGGAAACTTTTAGAATAGAATTATGGTATGTAACACTATTATGATATTCACTACTTATGATGATAGATATTTACTAATTTATGTCTTATATGTATTTATCATTTCTTATCGATACAACTAAAGATCCTGTTATTTGAAAATATGTCATTTTCTGAAAGTAAACTAGTAATAGTATACAAATGTGGATTGTGTACTCCTACTAAGGTACCCTTAGGTGTGATAGACCGAATACTAAATATAGACCAAAGTTGGTACTCGGTTAAAGTATCATATATGGACTGATATGCTAAATATGGATTAAAAAAATCATATAGGGACAATAATTGATTCTCACTACTACATATAGATTGAAATACCAGATATGGACGGAAATACCAAATATGGATGAAAGTTGGTACCCTCTTGAATTACCATACATAGATTGAAATACAATATATGAACCAAATACTGCATATGGATGAAAGTTAGTACTTGTTCGAAGTATCATATATGGACCGAAATACCACATGTAGAAAAAAATACTACAGATGAATGAAAGTTAGTATTCACTCAAAATACCACACATAAACCAAAATATAAGATATGAACATAAGTATCATATATAGATGAAAGTTGATGTTCGCTTGAAATACTACACATGGATTGAAATATCACATATGGACCAACATGCCACATATGGATGAAAGTTGGTACTCTCTCGAAGTATCACATATTGCCCAAAACTCCATATATGAACCAAAATACCACATATTGCAAATTTGGTATTTGGTCCATATGACTTTGAACGAGTACCAACTTTCATCCATATGTTATATTTTGATCCATATCCTGTATTTCAATTTATATGTGGTACATTGAGCAAGTACCAACTTTTTCCCATGTGGCAGTTTTGTCCAGATCTATTATTTCAATTCACAATGGTACTTCAAGCGAGCAACAAATTTCATTGCTATGTGGCATTTTTGTCCCTATATGGCATTTCTATCGAGTACTAACTTTCATTCGTATGTGATATTTTAGTCAAATATCTGTTATCTTGTTTTACATGTGATACTTCAAGTAAGCACCCACTTTCTTCCAAAAAATGACATTTTGGTCCATATGTGGTGATTCAAGGATCAACTATGGTCCATATGTGATGTTTTTGTCACTATTTGGTATTTTTGTCCATATGCTGTACTTTACTAAGTACTAACTTCCATGTATATATGGTATTTTGGTCTATATCTTGTATTTCGATCCTTATGTGGTACTTCGATCGAGTACCAACTTTCATCTGTATGTGGTAATTTTTACCATATATGTATTTTGGTCCATATATGGTACTTCATGTGAGTACTATTTTTATTCATATGTTGTAGTTTTGTCCATATGTGGTATTTGGTTATATGTGATACTTTAAGCGAGTACCAACTTTCATCCGTATATGGTATTTTGTCCATATAGAGTTTAATTTGATAGGAATCAAGGTTCACTTAGACTAGTAATTCAATTTAGAGCTAGAGAATTGATAAATTTAGCTCAATGGATTTTTATGGATGAATTGAATGAAGGTGAGTCAAAGTATTTGCATGGTTATGAGATACACTTTGCTTTTGGACATTATCTAATGTGTTTAAGAGTGTTGTAAAGACAAAATATGAAAGAAATTCTCTAGTCTTAGAGGATATGGCCATGGCAAATACAGTAATTGAAACCGAGTAAGCAAATGAAGTCACATATGAGGATACCACCCTCCCCATTCCTGCATCAAAGATGACGCCTGAAGATATGACCATATGTAAGAGCGGGAGAACATTGTTTATGAAGAATGAAATTTGCCATTGGCATGGTCGCGCCTTGGTCTATGCTAGCATTACATGACCACGTTTTGGGTCATTTCAAGGTCTGATTGTGAGATTTTTGTGGTTGTTGATGCACACCTCAACACATAGATGTGGGGGTCAATGTGCCTCCATGCCTTATTTCCAAGTCTATTTTCAGTTTCTATTTTATTATTTTTTGAATTTTATGTTCGATATTTGCCCTTGCTCGACTTGTGAGAGTATACAAAGGATATTAAGGTTATGTTAACATAAGTTAGCCAACTTTTGTCAATTTGATATCCTTTGTGATAAATTACTTCTTGAATAATATTGAGTTTTCTTTCTCAAGATTATTCTTTGTTGTTTTCTTCAATTGTGTATTGTATCGGTTAATTAGAATGTTTAGTTTGATTATTAATCAATTAATTCCTATGATATGTTCCTATGATTGGGTCAATGTTAGGCAAGTATACCTATTGTATGTAGTATAGGAGTAAATTATAGGGTCATATTCCTCAGGGATCTCAACAAGTACTATTATTCCCCTTCTTAATTATTATCTAACCTAACAAATTGATTGAAAAAGTTATAAATAACTAATTACACTACTTAGATCCTACAGTCAATAATTTACTAATTAGGATACCAAATTACATAACTGATGTAACATAATACAACGATATAAACTTGCTTCACCATTGAGATAAATAGGTATTTAACATAAGAAATTAGTCTAGTTGGGTTTCTTAATTGCGGAATTCAACAACTATGTCAATGTCCTTCTCAAGATCATTAACGTCTAATCATAATTTTATCCACCAGAATCTCTTCCTCGTTAATAGGAGATTATAATTGCATTAATCATAGGAATCCCATACTAATTATAAAAATCAAAGGAAGATCTCACCATCTTATCTCTATAATTGTGAGCAATCTCTTCCTATAACTTAGATCTATTCAATAGGATGATTTCCCAATCTACCCTGAAGAAATCTAACATAAAATTGTATCATGCACTATATAGAGTTATGGTTCAAATATGATCATTGTGGGAATTAAGAAAATCAATAATAATCTCTACGTTATCGTGCTAGTGCATGCCAACTTATGGTGCTGCAAGCCTATATAATACTACTTATGCATCATGCAAATAAATAGAACAATGAAATTAAGGTGAAGATCAAGATAATAGAACATGGGAACAACCCTTGTTAATAAAAACCCTCGACGATGTTTGATACAAAGATGATACAGAGATGGATTGGTACTTCATTCCCTCACAATACAATGAACACACTCAATGGTATTACAAAACTTAATTCTAAACTGATCCTCTCTACTTTGCAATGTTTCGGATTGGTATTTATATGTCTTGCATCATTGCATGCGTTAGAAAAGTGAAGCTAGGTGTTACTTCATCTTTATCCCCTTTCAATGTGCCTTTTAAATCCAATTGTTGCGTAAAAATCACAGGGAGTAACTGCCATCATGGCCTATCATGACCTATTATCTCCTCGAATCAAATTTTCATGTGCGTTAACACCCGTGATCAAGCTTTAATACTCTCTCTGCAAAATGCTCCCTTGTTGGTTATGACCGTGATGAAGGCTGTGATCGCCTCTGTACTCTCTTCCTCTTCTCCAAATAACGACCATATAAAGGTTGATGACATGGTTAGTAGAGATCACTACATAGGTCATGGCTGTATTAAGGGCCATGATCCAATATGTACTCCATTTTCTCCATAGTAGTGCCCATGATAGCTCCTTAAATACTCATCCGAGAGGATCACTGACCCTATCATAGGCGTGATCATGTCTGGATGCTATTCTTAACTTCAATTCTTGTCCAGTTTGATCCAAATGTTGATGTTTATTTTTTTTAAACCTAAAATGAATATATTTACCAATTAAGTACCAATTCCCTTAAATTAAACATGTATTAAAGCATAATCAATCATAATTTCACCCTAATTAGTATGATAATTTGCCCTTATAAATTATTTCTTTGATGTGTAGTAGCTAAGGATAGATCATTCATATTTTAAGTTTCTGTTTTATAAAATTCAAAAGCCTTAGAAAATATCTTAAATCCCTAAACTGTAATATAACACTATATCAGTAAAACTCGGGATTCTCCAATCGACATCACAATCTTATGTGATCCCTCGACCAAGCTTCCAATTTTGTTTATATGTTAATTTGGTCCATATTTGGCATTTTGGTCAATATGTGGTGCTTTGAATGAGTACCAACTTTCGTCCATATGTGGTATGTTTTCCATATATGGTATTTTGATCTATATGTGATACTATGAATAAGTACCAACATTGCTTTAATTGATCATTTTCCACAAAATATAGGAAATTAATGAAATGATTAAAATTTGACCAATTTTTTTTTTCAAAATTTGAAACAAAATCATTAATTAACTTAGTAGAGCAAACAATGAAAACCATCATATGATTGAGTTAATTTTACAATGTGTAAATTACTTTATAGATATCCATGTAGAGTAGTTTTACTTATTATTTAATCTAGAAATTTAGAGCTGGAATTAACTTAAGCTCTCTAGTAAAGGTACTCAACTGACTTATAAAGCTTAAATGATCTGTATGTTTTTCAAATTAGTCATTTTGAGAGCTTCGTAATCTCTGATGAAGGTTCTAATGATGATCATAACTTGATGACTGTTCATTTTGCTCAATCTAAACAAAACAAAACAAAACAAAAAAATTAAAATGAAAACAACTATGTGCTTAGGGTTGAAATGGGCAGGGTTAGTCCCTCAGAAGAGCAATTTCTTGACCCCTCTTTCAATTTTAAATAAGCCAAGAAAAAAAAACCAAAAAGATATGGGTAAAAACCCCTTTAGATGAAAAAGTAAAGACAAAGGCAAAAACTTGCCCCTCTAGAGCTTTGAAGTACATAAATAATCAATAAGAATAAAATAAAAAATATAAATAAGGAAGAAAGTTTGGGAGATGGATTGATGTATATGTCGTTACCTTTGATTATGACACTTAGATGATTAAAGAATTACATACCTATATATATAAGGGGATAAAGTTGATTGAGTTCCTCTTATTTTGTTTGATCTTTTGAGTAATTTTTGCTTTAGAATTCTTAATTAAACAATAAGGGTAAAGGCTGATCTACTTGGATAAGATCTGTGATTTTAACAGAACTAACTTTAGCACAGTTAGTAAAGATGATTGAATATTTAAAGTGCTAAGGTGATTTGTACCTAATTGATCTGGTCAAATTTCCATGTATGATTTATCTTTTTATTTAAAAAGCCTTTGCATGGTTGTGAATTGATGATTGCTTGAGGAGAAGCAAAGATTAAGTGTGGGGGAATTTGATAAGTTAATTTTACTCTATTCTATTCATAGGAATTTAGGCTTAATCTGATATATTTCTGGATAAATTCCTATAAATATGGTGCTTTTATCATTTAAATATTGTTTTTTAGCTCCTATAATTAAAAGAAGTAGAAACAAAGTTTATTGGATCAAATTGGTGCAAAACAACAACAATTGTGCAAAGTAAAACTTGTCAAGCCTGGTAAAAGACCCATCAAGGGCAAAATAGTAAGGCAAAATAAGGCAAAATTGTCTGTTGTGCCCTACATTGAGCCCTTAACATGACCCTTGACTTCTTGTTTTGAGGTTATGGATTCCTAGACTTTATGAAAGAGCTTCTATCGCGCTACAATGTTGAGCCTTGGATTCACCCCTCGACTGAAGCTGGACAAAATCACACCTTCAAAAGGATAATCATAGCTTAGATCAAGTGCTACCTTCGAGCCCTCGACGATCTTGACTTACCCCTACATTGAATCTAGACAAAAACTCGAGCCTTTTTAGCAAGAAGCCACAATTTAGGTCGAGCCTTAACTTTCAAGAAACATTCGAGTGCTCGATCTTACCTAGCGAAAAGTGACCCATGAGTTGGCATTAATGATGTGCACATGAGAATAAAGAATGAATTCTGTTATAAAAGCCTGCCATGTCAGCGAATAAAATCGTTATGATTTTTATGCTTCTAGGCTATAAATAAACGTGCACATGCATATGATAGTAATGAATATCATATGTAACAAATTTCTAGCACAGTGTAGAGAGAATTCTTAGGCAAAAGAACTATTTCTTTTTGCTTTGGAAATCTCGAAGTTTTTTTGGGTAAATTTATTATAAACCCGACACTTGTTTTTGCAGGGACCTTTGCTTAATTTGTAATTTCATCTTAAATTCCATTTTATTTTCTTCAATAATCGGTGCTTATTGTCTACATCCATGGAGAAATAAATATTTAACTTAAGGTTTGTGAATTTAGGACCTAATTCATGTGATCTCAAAATGTTTTAACGATTATCACTAGGTATTTGTAATTAGTAGCTAAAACTTAACTTCATGGGTCTAAATGCGTGGTGTACCTTAGATTTATGTCTAATTTCAACTAAATAGATTGAAAGATCATTCTTTATAAAAGATCCGGACTACTAATAGAGTTACTCATAATCATCTTGAGAGAGGGATGGTGAAACTTTCTATTGCATGTTTTTAAAATTCATTAGGATGGTTTTAAAGTAAAGGATTCTTAAACTTTATGCGGATCTAGACTGCTGATAACTTGTAAAGAGATTCTGGTGGTCTGGTCTAGATCTATAACTACAGACCTTGAGAGAGGCATTAATTTACATTGATGAGTCCAACGATATGAATATGCCAGTGTACAAATCTATGAGTTTGTTAAGAAATTGCATGATAAGGACTTGGTAAAGCAATCCCTAAGGCTTTTCATCTTGCATTAACAAGTTTATCTTACAATTTGGCCCAAAAACTTATGTACATTAATTAAGCTTAGTGTAACTTCTAATTTCATTATGATCTTCTAAATTTTTTTTAGCTAAATAATAGATGAAATGTGATTAAGGTAAATGCCAACGATCCCTTGGAATATGACCTAATATTTTATATGCTACTTCAATAGGTGCACTTGCTTGATATTGGTTTTTGGTTCCAATGTTGAACAAAACTTATTAGCTTTATAAATTTTCAAAATCTTCAACTTTGTGTTCTTTAAGATGGTTTTAGATCTCAATTTAGCACGACTAACCTGTTAGTGTTTTTGCCCAAGGCCAAATATTTGATATTTTCATTTTATAATTTGTTAAGAACAATAAAATGATTATTCCCAATCGGATTAATAATTCTTATGTTTATAAATTATTTAATAATTTATTTCATAAATTATTTTATAATTTATTATTATCCCTAGTAAGATTAGGGGACTAAAGTTATTATTCGCATGAATAATAGACTTTAGTATAAATAGAACATAAGATGCCCTCCTAGGGTTAATGACATGTGTTGTCAAAAGAAATTTTCGAAACCCTAGAGAGAGTGTGAGAAATTCGTATCTCTAGGAGCCCCTTCGAAACCAAATCTAGAAGCGTTCTAGATTGCGCTAGCACGCAAAAGGAGAATTCAAATCAAGGTTATTCTCGTGTGGATACCGTAGAGGACGTTTTCAACGTGGCAACGTCTACAAATCCGTATCATCAAATAGTTTTTGAAATAGAAAAAGATATTAAAACTTGAACTTTTATTTTCGTTTTTGTATCTAATAAAAAACACATGGATACTGGAATTAGGGTTTTAAGTTTAAAGAAAAATTCCACTGCAAAACTGATAATAAAACCCAACATAACCAACTTGCTTTTCCCTTCCACAATTATTATATAATAGCTTACATAAACAATAATAAATAAAAAAGGATGACCATTATAATTTTGTGATCTATGCATCACACAAGCAACTAAGAAGTGGTAAATAGTTCCAAGAGAATGAGTCATTTTTTACTTTTTTCATTTGTGATAGGTAAAAAACCAATCATAATACAAAAGCTTAATACAAAATCTCAGATTTAAAATATAATAGCTATAGAGAAATAATGGCTCAATTGATAAAGGTCTAATTTGTACCGATATCTCTTTCCAATTTTATCATTACCTAATATTTGGTATCGACGAGAGGTTACCTTTACAATAAATACATTGCTTATATATGCACGTAATTCAAATCTTCATTCTATTCACTATCACATTTTATTCTTAAGAAATTTAGGTTTATCAAATTGTACTCTTCAGTAATGTCATTAATAATATATGCAAAGTAGAAGAAGATTCTATCTCATATTAGCAAGGCAGGATTCGCCAATTCATTTACATAAATTCATGGTTATCTTTACATGTTAAAATGGCAAGACAATTATCAATAAGCCCAACAAAAGCTATTATTTAGGTCTCATGACACGACTAGCATAATCATCAACAGTAATAACATAGATCTTATACTAAAATAAGAATAGGGACTCTAGTGACACCTTCTGTCCATGGGGTTCTATATATATGTTATAAACCCATAGTAGTTGGATCCACAATTATCATTAAAACTTAGGCCCTGAGTTCAATTTCTTTCATAGATATCTTCTAAAAGATCTCTAATCAATGGCAAGGATAAAGAAATCATTATCATACATAGAAAATGATGCTACTAGGAAAGCTACTTTTCGGAGGAGAAAAATTGGTTTGGTAAAGAAGGCACATGAGCTAAGTGTTTTATGCGGGATTGATGCATGTTTAATTATGTATAGTCCTTTTGCAACTGAACCTTTGGTTTGACCATCTGATCTTACAGCTAAAAAAACATAATTGCGAGGTTGAAATTCATGCCGGAAATGCTTCAAACCAACAAGATGGAGAACCAGGAAAACTTTGTCTCTAAGAGGCTTAAAAATGCCCAAGAGAAACTAATGAATCAATTGAAACAAAATAAGGAGAAAGAGGAGATGCAACTCTTGTACGTATGTTTGAATGGTTTAGGGCTACATCACATGAACCTCATGGATTTAGATAATTTAAGGTTGCTAGTAGAAAAACATGAAAGAGAAGTAGTAGAAAGAATGCCAAAAATGACTCAAATTAACAATCTTCAACCACTACCCGAAGAGACTATCACTCCTGTGGAGATTATCGGTCAATCATCTAATAACATAGTTACAATGAATCATCAAGGAAATATGGTTTCAAGTGATGGATTGCCATCTTGATGTCCTAGTATGCTAGATGTTTCATGGGTCAATCCGTCCTCTTTTTGTTAAAAAAATATGCATATTGGATCAATGTTTCATATTTGGTGGTCTTTGAGTCTTGTACTATCTTTACTAGGTCAGTGTAATTTCAAACAATTGCACCATGTGAGAATGGATTTTGGATTGTTAGATAAATTTTGAAATCTTCATATCAATGGCTTCAACATTGGAATGGAGTTGTATGGATTCAATCGCTTTTAGCGTTCTTATTTTTGTTATTTGCTATTTTTTAAATAATTTTCATAGATCTACTTAAATTAATTATCTGCAAAAACAAGGTATGTTATTGGGCAGAAAAAAATTGAAAAATCATAAATACAGGCACGTTAAAAGTTACTCTTGAAGAAAAGGTAGATGTCATGCTCATTTATCTCAATTAGCATGAACATTGTTTTCACATAGTGTTTATCATATCACGCCTTGAACTCAACAAAATGTTTCAAATTTCCATGTGTTCTTCTCATCTATAAAGAATACGCAAGGTCCAATTATAACAAAAAAGCTCTTCTTCTTTTTTCCTTTTTCTTTCCCCCCTTACTCCAATGAATTTATAGTTGAAATGGATTAAACCAAGTTCCACATTAAAGAATACTAGTAATATAAAACCATTGGATTAAGAATGCACCATATACACATTTTAAAAAAATAGACATTAAATGGTGAATATTCTAGTGACCAAACCAAATTCATCACTAATAATCCGTATATGCGAAGAATTTATAATTATATATTATTATCGCTAATTAGAGTTACACGAGCATTGCATATAGAAAATTCTTTAGGTTATGTTCAGTGGTAAAAGTCATATTTTGGCTCACCTAAAATTAATATTTTGTGACAATAAACAGCGTCACTAATTGTCAAGTTATGATTAAAACAAAAAATTACTTTGTCATCAATTATATAAATTTACCAAATGATGAAAATTAACCAATTGTTAACATGTTTGTGAGGAAATTGCAATTTTTTCATATAATATTAAATAGGTTCGTTATAGAAACCGAAATATCAATTCATTTAATTCGTCATACTATCAAGAATTTGTAAAAATTTCTTTCATACAACAATCTCATCTCAAATACAACGTTTTCGATTCTTGCTTCCGCAAACCTGTTTTTGATATTCTTATGAGTATATTATATTATATGTGTCATGAATTCATAACATATGTGAAAACGAAGGTTATATACCACTAATGGCATGCTACTACTTCACAAATATAAATATAAAATAAGTGTAATAGACAAGAGAAGGATTAGGTGATTGAGTTGCTCAAGGACTACTGCGAGTTACTCGTCTTCAATTTAGTGATAACTCGAATTCAACTCGAGCACAATTGAATCATATTTGAGTTCGAGCTACTCAATTAGTTAATGAGTTGAGTTTTAAAATATTTTATTCAAATAACTTACAAGTTTAATTGAACTTCTATATATTTTCATTTTTAAAATCAATTTTGATATCTTGTTTTATTCTTTAATTGCTTCACATGATTTACATTTATTATATTTAAGATAAAAATGAACTAAAAAAATATTACAAGTTTTTTAGCTCTTGTTTAAAGTTTTTCATTCTAGTCAAATCTGAGTTTGACGCTCAATTACCTCAACTCGAGTGTTTACCGGATAAGAAGAGTCATGTAAAAACGCAAACCTGAATGGATTATAGGGCTAAATTTCTACCCAAGACGCTATTTATATTTTTTTGGACTCTATAACATGTGCCAATCCAAATCAAAATTATTACTTTGAAGTGGACACTTAAATTAGCAACTTCCGGTCTGCCTTTCTTAATTAGATGTCATGCTTAGATATATACAGTCTGTATATAAAAGTAGTACAAACAGATAGAAAGAGAGAAAGATATAAATTTAAAAGGGTCGGTCCATGTATTAAATGCCCCTACCAACATCTACCAGAATCCATCAATGGCATATATAAATCACTATAATCTTCTTCTTAATTTTCCTCATATCATCTCCCTCACCATTTTCTATCCCCATAATTTCAATCCTATGTAATTATTATTATTTTCTTTTCTCTTTTTTTTGCAGCTGTGATCTGACAGACCATTCTAATCCTGGGAGTAGTGAAAAACATAAAACATATCCTGGTAGGTCATTTGTATTGTGTGATTTTGAATCAGTTTATTTATTTATTTATTTTAAGGATCTGGAAAGTGCAATCCTGGTTTCTCATAATCTTTCTTGGTTTGTTGAGTTCAGTAGCTTTTTGCATGAATCTTCAAACTCACAACATCTTCATTCATTCAACTTCATTCATTTTCTACTTCTTCTTCACATATATACATATGTAACTGCCATTCCAGGTCCTTCATATGATTGAATATACTTCATTTTCTTATTGTATGTATACTTTCTTTCTTCTTGTGTTTTCACATCTTCCCTTTTTTTTTTTTTTCTATTTTTCTTTTTCCCTTCTTCCTTTTGCTAAACAAGATTTATGTTCTGCATATTATGAGTTAGTTTTTTAAAGATAAAATATACTACTAAGTGAAAAAATCTCACTTGTCTTGTTCTGGTATGTGCCAGCATAATCATGGTACATGAGTACTGTTTTTTCCTATTATATTATGTAGTAACTTAATATTTTATGCAGCAGATAGTTTGAAGAAGTAAAGTAAGAGTGCAAAAAGGAGAGAAGAGAAAAGTGATACAAGTGAGTTCATATCATACATCGTAAGAAGTTAGTTCAAAATGGACGTTGAAACAAACGCCAAAACATCAACCAACACCAACAATGTTGGATTGAGTCCACTAAGTATGACCCTATGGAGAGACAAAACGGAGATCGAGTTCGTCGGTGATGTCTCGGCAAGGCTTACATGGCAGGATCTAACTGTGACTGTAAGTCAAAGCAATGGAGACACTTTCAAGGTTCTTGACGGTCTTACCGGTTATGCCGAACCGGGTACACTCACTGCACTCATGGGACCATCTGGTTCAGGAAAGTCCACACTGCTTGATGCATTGTCTAGTAGGCTTGCTTCTAATGCTTTTCTGTCTGGATCCATACTACTCAATGGACACAAAACCAAGCTTTCTTTTGGAACTGCAGTAAGTTTCTTCTTCAACTTTCCTTTGTCCGTTTCAATTTTGTTAATAGTTATGTGCTTGCATTAAAATTTGCCTACAAAATAGTCCGGCTTATTGCGTTATCATAAAGAGTAGATCGAGCTGCAATGGCTTTGTAGTGTCTAGCTGGTTTTCTATGTTGGTGAAAATATTATTTTTGGACTAGAGACACAAACAAGTGTTGCTGGTTGTCTAGTTCATAGCTCCAACAGGAAACATATCCCAGATAAGATTGACCTGTTTTTACTATGCCAATAACTGCCTTTCAGAACAAAGAAATAGACTGATTTCTTTATTGAAACTGACTGTGCCTTCATTTGAACTTAGGCCTATGTGACCCAAGATGATAACTTGATTGGCACTCTAACCGTAAGGGAGACGATTTCATACTCAGCTCGACTGCGTCTTCCTGATAAGATGCCTTGGGAGGAGAAGCGTGCATTGGTAGAAAGTACCATCGTAGAGATGGGTTTGCAGGATTGTGCTGATACAGTTATTGGAAATTGGCATTTGAGGGGGATCAGTGGAGGAGAGAAAAGGAGAGTCAGCATAGCTTTAGAAATCTTAATGAGGCCTAGATTGCTCTTCCTCGATGAGCCGACTAGTGGTCTTGATAGGTGAGGCCCTGGCAATTTTTTATCCAATAAATCCAACAATACAGAGATGAGAACATTTCAATCAACTTTTTTAGTTTCTTTTGTTGGAGAAAAGTTGTTTTATGAAAAACTTTTTCAAAATTTGACCTTTAACCAAGCAAACCAAGAGAAACTTAAAGTTCCTGTAATGGAATTCTATTGTTCTTTTGCACTTATTACTCATGCAATCTGTTTTCCAATAAGTTTTGACAGACTTTTTAAAGCTTGTTGGCTGTGTTTCCTTTGGTTAGTCTTTGAAACATTTGTCAAAATAGAAGTTGGCACAAGATCCTTCAACTTTTGTTTCTTATAGTCCTTGAAGGAGTCTTACACTTGCTGTATACAGTGCCTCTGCTTTCTTTGTGACTCAAACGTTGCGAGGCCTATCTAGAGATGGAAGGACTGTGATTGCATCTATTCACCAGCCCAGTAGTGAAGTCTTTGAACTCTTTGATAGACTGTGCTTGCTTTCTGGTGGCAAAAATATTTATTTTGGTCAGGTTTCCGAAGCATATGAGGTAGTGCATCAAATTTTCTTGTTTTCAAGATTTTGTTTGATGACATGGTTTAGTTTTTTGTACAAGTACAAGCTTGCCGAATAACATGGCTTTTCTCTGTCTATGCAGTTTTTTGCTCAAGCTGGATTTCCATGCCCAACTTTGAGGAATCCATCCGATCATTTTCTTAGATGTGTGAATTCTGACTTCGATAAAGTCAAAGCTACTCTCAAAGGGTCGATGAAACTAAAGGTACATCTAATCTAGTTTCCTCATTTTGACTGTTCTGCCCACAGCACAATTTTGGGGTAAACTATTCAACCCCATATGCATTACAGTGAGTAGTATTGTTTGCAATGTGGCGCAGAAGAATGCTAAAGAGCATAGAATCCTTCATTTCACTTGAAATTTAATGGAACATGAGCAGCTGCTTGTATTATTACCAGACCATTCTAGCAGAAAAGGTTTCCAGTACAAAGCATGGCTAGGACTAGTTAATCACATATGTTATGGCTGATATCGCGTTTCCTTAAACCCACTTTTTCTTCAGTTTGAGGTTACTGATGATCCTCTGGAGAAGATAACAACAGCTCAAGCTATTCGGAATCTGATTGATTATTATCGCACTTCTCAATATGCTTATTCAGCTAAACAAAAAGTTGAGGAGATATCCAAAATCGTGAGTGCTTTTGTTGCAGTTCTTCATGACATGAACGACTTTGCAGTAAAAACTGAGCTTCTATTTTTTACCATATTACCATTGGATTGAAATTTGAGCGCTTCCATCAATGCAGAAAGGTACCGTGCTCGATTCAGGAGGGAGCCAAGCTAGTTTTTTAATGCAATCATTCACCTTAACCAAGCGCTCGTTTGTCAACATGTCAAGGGACTTTGGATATTACTGGTTGAGGCTTGTAATTTACATTGTAGTCACTATCTGCATCGGAACAATCTATCTGAATGTTGGGACGAGTTATAATTCGATTCTGGTATGGCATACATAATCATCTACCTTTTTCTTTCATTTCAAATCCGAATTTCAACTGCCTGTTGGCTTTTGTGGTGAAAGTCCTCTGGTAATGGCTCAACTATTCTATATGCAGGCAAGGGGGGCATGTGCATCTTTCGTCTTTGGCTTTGTTACATTCATGTCAATTGGTGGTTTTCCTTCTTTTGTGGAAGATATGAAGGTAAATAATTCAATCTTGGTGAGGAAAAAAAAAAAGAAAAAAAGAAGAAAATGTTGGGACATTTTTATACAAGAATATTCTTCAATTTTTGTGAGATTTGCAGGTATTCCAAAGGGAGAGGCTGAATGGTCACTATGGGGTTACTGCATTTGTCATTAGCAACACACTCTCTGCAATGCCGTTCCTCATATTGATCACTTTCATCTCTGGAACCGTGTGTTATTTCATGGTCCACCTCCATCCTGGCTTCATGCACTACCTTTTCTTTGTCCTGTGCCTTTATTCAAGTGTCACTGTTGTTGAGAGCCTGATGATGGCAATAGCCAGCATTGTTCCCAACTTCCTCATGGGCATCATCATAGGAGCTGGAATCCAGGTTCGCGTTTCACAAGGCGTTTTGTAGTCTCTCAAAGTTGAAACGAAACAGACGACTAGGATAGTTTAAAGACTCGAATATATGATAAACTGAAATGGGAATGCACTTTAAGTCAAAAGATATCTATGATCTCAACAAGAAAACAATTATATGTGAAAAGCCATTTGTTTGATATGACCTCAACTTGATATCTTATTTCTAAATTTCTGTTTTCTCGATACATCAGGGAATATTCATGCTGGTGTCTGGATACTTTAGACTTCCAAAGGATATACCGAAGCCTGTGTGGCGCTACCCGATGTCCTACATTAGCTTCCATTACTGGGCTCTCCAGGTAAGGATGGGAAAACTATGATCTAGATTTAGATTTAACCATACCCCTTTCAGTAGCAGAATTTACTTAACACAGACTGCATGTATTTCAGGGTCAGTACCAGAATGACCTGAATGGGTTAATTTTTGATAATCAAACTCCAGATTTGCCTAAGATCCCTGGAGAATTTATCCTAGAAAACGTGTTCCAGATCGATGTGAATCGATCAAAGTGGATCGACCTGAGTGTACTTTCAGCATGATCATCATCTACCGCATCATATTTTTCATTATGATCAAGATCAGTGAGGATGTGACTCCCTGGGTGAGAGGTTATATTGCAAGAAGAAGGATGCAGATGAAGAATGGAACTCAGAACACAACAGTGACTCCTGATGCTCTCACACACACTCCTTCCTTGAGGCTTTATGTCTCTGACCAGGCAACTAAAAGGGGTAGAAAGTAACTATAAATAATATTTGCTAGGAACAAAAACTGAGTAGTTTATATATTGTGATATTGGTATAAATACAAGAAAAGATAATGCTACAAAGTTTGAGATGGATTCAGTAGCTATTATGTTATAGATGTCCTTCAATTTTACGGTCAACTTTTCATCAATCATGTCCTTATTGTGTACAACTTTAACTTAGTGATATTGATTATGGTCTTATCTTGTGCTGCAAAAAATAGTTGGAAAACCATAAATAGTTTAGGACTCTTCAAAATGGTGTTTGAACTTCGTAGATAGCGTTTGGCACTTTTATGTGAAGACTAAAATCGATAAAATAAAATATATAGTCTACGACTTTGACTTTCTCGAGTGAATAATATAAAGCACCGTAGGCAAACGACCTACTCTTGAGCACAAAATGCGTTATATCCTTCTCTCTCTCTCCTTCTCGTCATAATCAAACAAGCTGTCGATTTATGACTTAATGCAAGTTTCCACAAAATACCAGCAATAATTCTTTTCAAGACTTAGTTTACCATCCTATTTGTTAGAGTAGTTTGTTTAAAGGGTATTCTTGTATTTTTTACACTTGCATTGTATAATAAACTATTATGCTAGGGTGTGATTAACCAAAACATATTATTTCACTAATCTAACTTAACATGGTATCAGAGCATGATTAACTCACAAACCATCCATTAGGAGGTTCCACCACTAGCACCACAACCATTCTCGCTAAAACCACCACCACCATTGACCATCAACCATCCATCACTGCACATCCTATGAAACCCTAACAACTACAACAACCAATTAACCACCACAACAAACATTGCTACACCCATCTTCAGCCACCACCACCACCACCACCACAAAATCCTAGTAGCTAGAACCAACCCACATCCCCCCATGACCACATAGCACCAAACATAACCACGACCCCTTCTTTAGCCACCATTACAACCATTAAAGCCAAAATCAATCCCTCATTCGAAACCTAATTCTACAAATGACCTCATTCAAAACCCTAAGTTCACAAATCGAAACTTATTCATCGATTAACACTCTTCTTGACTCGATTCAACGATCCATCTATTAGTTAACACTAGTTTCAACCCGATTTATCGATTCCATGGCCATATTTGGTGATATATGATTTGTGCGATGGTTCTTATGCTCGTGATAGTCACACAGAAGGGTTAGTTATTGTCATTTGTGTGGTAAAATAGATTTGCATTGTTTTGTTGTCATTGATTTCTATACCTAGAAAATATATGAATTAGTTAGTTGGTATGGATTCCAAATTTGTTGTTCCATTGCATACATCTTCTCCTCTGGCACTTATGTCTATTAAAATGTGGGGTAAAATAGATTTGCATTGTTTTGTTGTCCTTGATTTCTATATCTAGAAAATATGTGAATTAGTTAGTTGGTATAGATTCCAAATCATTGTTCCATTGCCTACATCTTCTCCACCGGCACTCATGTCTATTAAAATGAATGGTAATAATTATTTTCAATGGACTCATATGGTTCAAGCTTTCTTCCGAGGTTAGGGGCGTCTTAAAATATTGACTGAATCATCCCCTAAAGAAAGGGATAGTAAGTTTGTAGAATGGGACCAGGTTAACTAACAATGTCTTCATTTGCTATGGAATTTAACGGAACCTTAGATATTTAATATGAGTAACAGTTTTGGTAGTTGTAAAGAAGTTTAGGATTACCTCATGTTTCTTTATGCTACCAATGATACACATATATATGATGTTTTAGCTAATTTCTTTGAGCTGCAACAAGGGGATAAGGATTTTACTAAATATCACGATGAGGCAAAGAAGTGTTTGGAGGAAATAAATGATGTGATCCCCTTTAGTACAAATTTGAGGAGATATAGAAATAACGTTATTAACTTGCAGGTTAAGCTCTTTCATGGTCTTAAATTGAAGTTAGAGTTATTAAAACCTCAGATTCTTGGATCGTCAGAGCTTCCATTTTTAGTTGACGTTTACTCTTGCATCGGTCGTCTTTCTGCATAATCTCCACCATCTTTTATTTCCCTTTTCAACCGTTCAACTTTGGTTAGTCAAACACTTAATAGTAGGCATGGAGGATCTTTTAGTCAAGGGGGAAGTTGAGTAGGTTGTGGGTGACGAAGTCGTGGATCATGTCCTTATTGTGATCACTATCATCGATGAGGTCATACCTGAGATACCTACTTGGTTTTACATGGACGTCCTTTTAGAGCTCATGTTGTTTAGTCTGATAAATCCACATCCACACCTAGTCCAAACCTCAGTCATCTACAGTTACTTTATCACGAAAAGAATATGCTAGACCCTACAATATCATAATGTGTCGCAACCATCTACTTCTTCTTTGTCCTTAGTCTAGTCAGGTAATCCCATTATCTGCCTTACTCAAGTTCCTTAACAGTCTTAGATTATTGATTCTAGAGCCATAAATCATATGCCAAGTATACCTAATTGCTTCTCACACATTACTTACTCTTCTACATTGTCAAGTGTCACTCTCACTAATGGGTCCACTTCACCTATTAATGGGATTGGCACTACCTAACCCATTCTATCATTCCCATTGACATTGGTTCTATATATACCAAAGTTTCCTTTTAACTTGTTGGATGTTAGTAAACTTGCCACTTCCTTTAATTTTTCCATCATATTTTTTTCTTCTTCTTTTGTGATACAAGATTGAGATTAGGGAAGACGATTGGTGGAAAACATGAGTCTCGTGGGTTATACTATATAGATTTGTTACCCACCATTACTGCTTACTCAACTATTAAACTAGATCATATGGAGATTCATTGTCATTTGGTTTATCTATCCTTAAAGATTCTTCATCTTATTATGTGTCCTAGTCTCCAGTCTTGTCTTAATCTTAAATGTCAGTCATGTCAATTAGGCAAATGGAGTCCTGTTTCTTTTAGTCCAAGAGCCAATAAGCTAGCTACTACTTCCTTTGATTTAACTTATTTTGATGTAAGGGACTTGTTTGTGTTGGCTCTCTTCATGGTTTTAGGTATTTTGTTGCATTCATTGATGATTACTCAAGAATGACATGGTTGTATTTAATGAAAGACCGTTATGAGTTATATGATACATGTTGTGCTTTTCTTTCTAAAATTCAAATTCAAATTAATTCTTCTCTCCGAGTTTTTAGCACAGACAATGCTAAGGAATACATGTCTAATTCCTTTCAATCATATATGCAATAACATGGTATTATGCATCGAACTTCATGTTCTTATAGTTCACAAAGAATGGAGTTGTTGAACATAAAAACTAGCATCTCATTGAAATTACCAGGATGTTATTAATTCACATGAATGTGCCTAGGCACGTTTAGGCCAATGCTATACTTACTGCATGTTTTCTCATAAATATAATGCCATCTACAGTATACAGTTAAGTTCCATAGCACCTTCAATCAATCCCTTTTTCCCTTACCTCTTCATGTCTTTGGTTACTGGTGTTTTGTCCATCAACTATCTCTAGAGACTATAAACTTGATCTTTATTCAAGTTGTTGTATTTTCCTTGTGTACTCTCATAGTCAAAGGGGGCATCAATGTTATTCTCTTGGAAATGATAAAGTTTATGTTTCTCTAGATTTATCTTTCTTTAAGCCAACCCCATATCTGTCAACAATGTCTTTATCATTTAGGAATAAGCCTCCTATATCATGTGTTCCACATGTGTTGCCTTTATCATCTTCTTTTAACTCGATTACGGATGACTAAAATGCCTCAACCACTTTACCACCTTTTAAGGGTACCTCTATTGTTATGCTATCCTTTGAAGGTACTTAAGTTACTTTGCCATTCTCTCAAGGGTTTCCTCATCTTAATAGGTCGGATATACAAGTTTATGTTCGTTGACAACATATTAGCCCAAAGGAATCTTCATCTCCACCAGCTTCTCCACCGGACTCATATCCTTCTTCAACAAATCTTGATCTTCCAATTGCATTAAGAAAGGGTAAACATTCTATTCATCCTCCTATCTAACATCCTCTCTCTAATATTCTTACATATTCTTTTCTCTCCCTATCTTATGCATCTTTCATTGCATCACTATCTATAATCTCTCATCCAAACTTTGTTCACGAAGCTTTAACTCATCTTATCTGGCTTGCTACTATGCAAGAAGAAATTCCAACCTTTTATGATAATAACACATGGGATCTTATGTCTCTTACTAGTGGTAAATCAACAGTTGGACGTTGATGGCTATTCTCTATGAAAATCTTACCTGATGGTACTGTTGATCAACTAAAGGCACATTTGGTTGCTAAAAGCTATACTCAAATCTATGGTGTAGATTATTGGGAGACATTCTCACCAGTAGCTAAGATCACTTTAGTTTGTCTTCTCATATCACTTGCTGCTATTCGTCATTGGCCTTTACATCAACTAGACATTAAAAATGCCTTCCTCCATGGTGATATTGAAGAAGAGGTATATATGGAACAACCACCAAGTTTTGTTATTCAAGGGGAGACATGATTAGTTTATCACTTGAAGAAATCATTTTACGAGCTTAAATAATCTCCACATGCTTGGTTTAGTAGATTTAATTCAATTGTAATCAAATTTGGTCTTCATAGATTTAATTCAGATTATTCTATATTTTATCGGTAGTATGATGTTCAAGAGATGATCATGAAGGTATCTAGAAATTGAAGATTTCTTATAACAGAAAATTTAAACTAAAGACATAGGTAGTTTGAAATATTTCCTTAGAATTAAAGTTGTTTGCTCTTAGCTATATATATATATATATATATATATCTCCCAGCAGAAGTGTGTACTTGATTTATCATTTGATACTATTTTGATTGGAGCAAAACCAATTGATTTGCTTATGGGTCCTAATGTTAAACTCTTACGCAGTGAAGGAAAGCTTCTTGATGACCTAGAGAAATATAGAAGATTAGTTGGTAAGCTTAATTATCTCATTGCGACTCGCACTGATATATCATTTGCAATTGGTATAGTGAGTCGGTTCATGAGCTCACCTCATACTAGTCCTTAGAATGCTGTGATTATTCTACATTATCTCAAGGGATTTTTAGGTCGAGATATTTTATATGAAGATCATGGACATGCATGCTATTGGATATACAAATGCTGATTATGTAGGTTTGCCATTGGACAAAAGCTTGACTACAGGATATTGCATGTTTATTGGTGGTAATCTTGTGTCATGAAAGAGCAAGAAGCAAATAATGGTAGCAAAATCAAGTGCAAAATTTGATAATTGCTTGGTTTAAACATTTTCTTGAAGAAATTGAATTTTTACAGTCACAATCAATGAAATTAATATGTGATAGCCAAGTGGCTTTACACATAGCATCGAACCTAGTATTTCACAAATGCACAATGCACATTCAAATTGACAGTCATTTGCTCATGAAAGTTGTTGAATAAGAAAATTGAGACAACCTATGTCAGATTAGAAGACTAACTTGCTGATTTATTTACTAAGTCCCCAAGGATTCAAGTAAATCATATATGTAACAAGCTAGGAACATGTGATATATATGCTCTAGCATGGAGAGAAGAGGGGGCGGGGGTAGTGGTGTTGGTGGGGTTGGCTAATCTTGTATTTTTACATACATTATGTAATAAACTATTGTGCAAGGTGTGATTAACTCGAACATATTATTTCACTAATCAAACTTAACACTATTCATATACTAAATTACTTAGGCATTGTCAATATAACATGCAAATAAAAAAGCACGAAAATTATACAATAGTTAAACAAAAGATCTTTATAACCACTTAATCCAATATCTCTAGGAGGAAAATATATTAAAAAAACACCATTTAATCTAATAATTCCTAATTGGTATTAGGTTAATATAAAGAGTTCCATAGAGTTTAGTTTTGACTAAACTAACTATCAAAATGTTTTAGCTAAATCTATGGAGAGATTTTGTGAAGAACTCATATTTGAGACATGCAATTTTTGTTGAATGTTGCAAGTGAGGTATGGGATTTAGCTATGTGCAATTTCATAAATAAATCGCATTTGAGATGTAATTTTCATATTCAATTTTGTGGAAATCCCAGGTGGATAATTTAATTTACACTTTATACAAATAGCATTATGAACATGTGGTTTCTTCATGATCCTTAACTACACCATATTTGATAAACCAACCATCATTCTTACAACATCACCTATAAAGAAAAAATAAAAAATAAAAAAAGAGAAAAGAAAATAGCGAATTCCTTCTCAATAATTCCAATACAATCTCTTCCTACAACTCTCATTTAAACAAATAGCCACTACCACATAATCTTAAACTCCATTACAATCAATAACACATCGCAACAATATCATGCAAGTTCAGATATATAAGTTAAAGGTATCAAATTGATACCATATATATATATATATATACATATATATATTTATATCCACCAAGCAAAAAAAGTAACAAATATAAATAAACTGTCTTAAATCATATACGAAGTACTAGAATATGTCTAATCATGTTTCTAATGTTTGCCTTTGATAACGGGTTCTCCCATATAGTCTCGAACCATCTCCAATTTGAAAAGTATCACTTGACCCAATTGAATCCCATAAAACGTACCAGCGATCAATCTATATGACTTTTTCTCTCATGTTCGATAATCCCAAATGTCTATGCTTCATAAGAGTAAGGGGAGTAATCATAGAGGAGGAGAATGTATCTACAATGGGTGTAGCATGATTGATCAAGTGAAGGATAAGCTATGACTAGTTGGAGAGAAATTGGTGCTATGCGATGTGGGAACATAAAAGGCGGTTGAGTCATGAGTGGCTCAAGGATCTATAGGAGGGTTAAAAGGTCAAACTAACATTGTCTACTAATGACGACCCTTGCCACTAGTTTGTCTCTTGGTGTTTGTTTCTAATGATTTAGATAGAATAATGTAACACCTCTATAGCCTCAAAGGATGTGTCTACCATTAGGCTACAACTACTCTAACTTGCATCTCCTCTAAACTATTAGCTACCTCAATGTGAGTGAATGCATTCAATTACAAGACAAACAACTACATCCTATGAGCATGAATATCATATACACATTGATAGAGGTATAGTGATTTGGTTTTAAAATACTCAATAAAGCACCAAACATTGCTCTTATTTGGTTGATATATCGTTTCGTCACTCTATAGTATCATAGGTAGTAATCAAGAGCAACTTGGTTAAACAATGCATCAATATACTTGGGAAGAATGATGCTCGACCATGTTGTTGCAATTTACGATGGTCTGCTACATGTCTCCTTCTTTAGTCCTGATTAGCCTCCCCTTAAGATCAATCCTATGGAGAGAAGTAATTATGCCACGATCCTATGGGATATTGCACCCGGAACTATTGGAACTTATCAGGAAGGTGCATTTCCATGATGTGAAAGTAGATTGGGAGAATTCGGGCAAACCAAACTCCTTTCTTGGCAAAGAGGTAGTAGTAGCTCAAGGATGCTTGAAGTGTAAGGCGTTCAACAAATCTGTAGAACATAAATCAATATCAATTTATAACAAATATATATATCCATATAATGAAACTACAAAGATACCAAACTTACTTTACTTTTAATGGTCTAGAGGATCTTGATGTGGGGAAACAATGTGTGTGGGAATTTACATAATGTTAAAGAGATCATGTCAACAATGTGCCAATAGGCCATTAGTTGGAATGTAGGTACTGTGACTGCATAGCACAATAAGGAAAACCTATCCCATGCCTATATCTGTACAAGAATCAAAGCTCCCATCTTAATTATTAAGGCATCCATAGCATGACATAAAAATTCATATAATTACGTTAGGCAAGCCAATTATGAACTAAACTTACTTGTTACCTTGAAGTCCAGTATAAGTGGAGGGAACATAAAATGGACAATGTTAGAGGATTTATTTGTAAAGATGATCTCACCCATTGGATGGAAGCTAGCCTAGTAGCAATTATTAGTTAATCTAGTAACACCATTTAGTAATCTTCCACATATGGTCCATGTTAACATGTGTCATGGTTGCAAACACATGAGAATAAGGGATTTTATACGTTTGTTACTTGTTACAAAATATATTCAACCCTTGTTATGTCAATTGTATGTCGTTCCCACCTTTAATGTTATTACTCATCCTATATATATATACCAGTTTGTACATAAAAAATCCCAGTTGTTTTATTAAGGCCATAACTTGATGGTGAGTTGTAGCATGTGTGCAACTCCAATATTTTTTTAGTAATCCATTTGGTGTAGTCTTCACCTTGCTGATAATTTTCAATATTTCATCCCCCATTATTAAAATACTCCATGCAATTTTAAAAGATTTTTAGACCAAAGTTGACATAGGCAATAACCTTGCATCCTTCAAGACTGCACTGTATACACATTGAAATTGGTCATCATAAACCCATATCCATATCTCCCACTCTTGAGGATACTTGCAAAGTAGTTGGTTCATTTTCTTTTCATTTCCACACCTCCTTTATATAGAACTTAAAATTTTTGTTCAACGCATGTAAAGCAGTCATGGTTACAAGCTTCTTCATTGGGCATTATTATATGTTTTTATTGAAATTACTTGCTACATGCCAAATACATAATTGCTATGGCACAAAGAGGGGCTACTATCCAACACTCCCATTCTTCACTACTTCCATTATACCTAGTTGGTTTGAGATAAGGTATAGTGTCTACTCATCTTAATGACAAGTAACAAGACATTTCCTCACAACAATAGAAACCATGACCATGATGTAATTGAATTTTTGTCTATGAGTGCAAATGCAAGGGGGAATATATGGGTGGCATCATTTAGGTTGCCTACAATGAACAAACCAAGCAAATATTTCTCATACAAAAAGGTGTCAACAATGCGAGCAACCGCTTGCAATGTCGAAAAGCTTGTATACATGGACCTAAAGACCAAGACTTTCTTCCAAAAGTCACTTCATCATCTTTACTAGTAGCTACCCTACAGAAACACTTGTCTACATAGATTATAGGTCAAAATAGCATTGAAGGGCTTTGGTGGTTCATTATACAACTCATTATAATCACTATAGGTAAATTCAATTGTTTTCTCTTACCAGCCTACATTCATGTCTTCATCACTATATACCCGAATGTGTCCAAGATAGACTATTTGAGAGTGGAGACCTTTATATTGAGTACATTCCTTACTTGACCTACAAAACATTAACCCATGAAGCTAGAGTCTAGCTGCGGATGATCTTGATTGAGCCTTTGATTAAGACATGTGCAAGCCTTCAATTATTGTAATCACAAAATCAATATCCAAGGATTTTTAGCACTACAAAGTTGCCATTTACAACCCTTATGTCCCCCTCTATATAGATAACAAATGGCACCTTCTTATCTGACTCATCAACACAATAGTTTAGTGATGTTTGATGTGAAATGCATTTATTGCATATATCAAATCAAACATTCGGAAAACCAGATTTCTTTTCATCTTCAAAACTAAGATCTTCTAAAGCAAAAAAGTTCTCCTTAAAGGATATATGTAAACCCCCGAAAATTTCATAATTCTTAAAAATAATCCTAGAAGTCTAAAATCAAAATTCAAATCACGGAAAAATTGACTCAAGATAAAAACCCAATCAAACAGCGAAAACGAAACCCTAAAAATCGAACCGAGTTAAAACTTAATTCCAAATAAGATAAAAAACGAGCTTTCTGAATCTTGAGAAAACAAGAACCCTTGAAACAAAATATAAAGTCCAACTACCGGTATAATCAACGTCCGTACGCCAATTAAATTATCTACCCAATTCCTAAAACGCGAATCAAAACGATAGATCAAAATACCGCTTAACAACGAAATGATAAAATCTTAAATTCTTCGATAAAATTTTAGAATCACAATTTTCAATTTTCACCAAAAGTCAAACTGAGTCAACTCTTAACCCTTAGACTCGGTTAAACAATTCTGAGAACTAAAAACTATTTGAAATAAGATAAACCATAGATGTCGAGCTAAAAATATAAAACGATCACAACTCAAAAGTTATACGGTCTTATGAATAACTTAATAAAATCAGAAGTCAAAACGGAACCCTAAAAGTCAACAAGCCTATAACGAATCCTAGTATTTAAAATCCGGCAATCTCAAACCCTAGAAAATGAAATTAAGCCAATAGCTTAAAATAGTTCGTGATAATATAGGGTAACATAAAATATAGATTCGCGACTTTCGAGTGTCCTTCGGACTCAAACGGGATCAGTGCTCGAAAAGCATGTCCCGGAGCTCGGAATATTAAAAATATTCCATTTATACCAAGACTCGTAAAAATAGAAGGATTCCAAAAATATCAGTTTTAGAATTTTTCGGTAGCTAAAAATTACTTATATCGCATTATTACGGTATTTTTATTACTACCGTACTTTAATTGTAGTCTACTATTCATAGTACTTTTCTACTATTCATTACTATTTCACTATCTCTACTTTTCTTACACCTATTTCTTACATCTACATACCTATTTTTTACTTTTTTCATTTCCAATACAACTTTATTCACATCAACTTTACACATTACTTCTTTATTACACAAACAAATAAAATAAATCAATTTCCCCCTCTCCCATAAAGCAAAACCGGCGCCATCCCCTCCCCTCTTCATCTCAATTATTTTTTTTTTAAATTATTTTATTACATCCAAAATTCACTCCAAAAATTCTATAAATACCCCTTCCTCTTTCATTCTTTCACACAATTCATTTTACTACCAAAAACTCTCTCAAATTTTCTACACAAACACTCTCCATAAACTTTTCCTCTACCAAAACTCTCTTTCACCAAATACCCACAAGAATTTCTTTATACAATATAACTACCATCTCTCCATAACCACATAACCATACATTCCACCTATACCACATAAATATTTAGGTAAAAATTTCTTCCAACTATTATTCACTCATGTCATGTAACTTAACATGACTATGGTGTTGTTTTGAAACTCATATGAGTAGTAAAAGCAATAACATGTTCATGTTTTGTTCTTGTACATAAGCTTTCTATTTTATTATATTGTTATTATTATTATTGTTATTATTTGTTTCTAATCTAACTTATATATATAATATTATGTATATATATTTATTTAGAGCATATAAACTCATTTGTTATTTATTTACTTCCAAGTTATGCAATTTATTTATTTATGTTGTTATTAAGACTAGTCTTTCTAGTTTAGAGTTGTCCATATCAAGTCAAAACAACCTTTTGATTATTTTCTTTAATCTTTCGGGACTAGTCTATTCTTAGTCTCGGGACGCCTTGATAAAGCTAAGGCTCCAATACTTGACCGATACCTTGATGAAGCTAAGGTTCCCAATACTTGATATTTTATTTTCTTGCTTATTATTTATTTCTAGTATTTTCTTATGTTCTTATTATTTTATATGCTCATGATATTTGTATCTACATAATATTAATGTCTCAACTAATCTAAAAAGTAGAATTTCATTTTTATTAAAAAAACTCAAAACTAGATTTTCTATTATGTGATTTGTCATAAAATAATAAAGTTATTATCAACAACATAAAACTAAAGTAATACAAGTTTTCTCAAATTTTCTTAAATAACAAAGATAGTTTACCAAGGAAACATAAGAAATAAATATTTTCTTTATATATTATGGTAACCTAAGTTTTAGTAAAATAATTTGTTAATATTAAAGTTTTCACCAAAAAGCTTAAAAGTTAAACTCTTTTTCACTAAGGAACAAACTAGTTTTTAAAGTTAAGATAAATTCAACCCATAAAGTTATGAACCCACTTAGGAAAAATAATTTTCAAGTTCCTAAAAGAGAAACTATTTTCAAAGAATATAAAATAAAAAATTAGAAACAAATGATTTTATCAAATAAAGATGACTCTTTTCAAAAGGAAATGAAAGAACAAGTTTTGGAAAGCAAAAACTTATATTTTAGAAATGAATATAAGAAGACAATATTTATTTTCTAAAACCATCCTAAATACAAAATTATAAAAAGGTTTTCAACAACCTAATATACCTTTTGATAAAAATTGATCTTTTATTCACTAGAAGTGAAATTTATGAAAAACTAAGTTAAAAGAAAATTTACTTATTTTAGAAAAAGAATAAAGAAAATAAAGTAAGAATATACCATTTATAACAAATAAGAAAATATAAATTTTCTTCAAATACTTGAAAAGAAATTATCAAGATTAAAGTTTTAACAACTCAAATTGAATTGTTTTATGAAATAAATTGTTGAGACACTACATTAAAACTTTGCATATAAAGTGAGCTTATCTATATACTCAAAGTATTTATCAAATATATGTTCATATATATATATATATATATATATATAGTTACAAAAGGATTTTCTTTAAAATGAAGTTGAGTTAGAAATGGATTTGCAAAAGTTTAGAAATAATTCGTTTTAAATCTGTACCTGACGTTTTTGGAACCCAAATGACCTTTTATGACAAAGATAAGTTTCGAAATAGATAGATCTTTTCGAATAGGTAGAAAACGGTATATTATATGAAATTTCGAGTTAAAATGAGCAAGTTATGGCCATTTTAAGTTGGAATTTCCTCTTATACGATTTTACCGCGATTTTAAGTAAAGTTTAGAATCTCCAAGGATAGAAATTCCATGAAAGACTCATTCCGGGTATTTCTCTTGACTAGGTGACGAAGGATACGAGAATACCCTACCCGAATTACTACGACTAAGAAGATTACGAAATGGACGAATGGTTATTCCTCCTAATTTCGTTACCTTGCTTGTGCTTGTAAAGTAGCGGCATTAGTATATTAAGAAAAGATAAAAATAGATATATATATTTGGGGAATTCAGGATTATGTATGTGTGATTCTATGTTTATGTATGAAATGAGAATTAAGAATATCGCAACTTCGAACTGTTTGTTTAATAATTTTGTTTACTTACGTGTATGACTGTTTATTGTTTGCTAAATTAACTGATCGCCCCTAATGAACCTTAATAAGCATTGGTTTAAGGAAAATAAAACGCTCACGCATAGCATCCATCGAGTCACATCTATTTCGGAAGGCTGCTACTCCTACTCGTAGAGTTGGATTGGCTGTGATCGTGCGGTGCCACGGCCATGTTCCTTCCTGGAGAATCCAAATCGCTCGAGGAAAGCGACTCTAGGTTCGGAGCCGAGCCAACCGAACGTTGGGTGAGGACCTGGGGACTAGCAGTAGAAGATGAGGACCTTTAACCCCGATTCCCTAACCTTTGATACGGAGGTAAATCCGTTCTATATATGGTTTCCGGATAACTATATATATTTGCGTAATCATGTGATTGTTGCATTTCTTGCATAGCATATGGATGAAAATCTAAATGAACTTGTTTGAACATATGGTGCGAATGAAAAAGGAATATCTCACTAAGTTAGTTGTAGCTTATACCCCTATAGATTTTGTTGAAACAGGTATACCGTGGCTTAAATTGAGGATCATAATGTTAAGGAAGTCATGGAAGGATGATTAAGCTTCTATGCAGGAAATGGGATCATAAGATGAAGTAATGTTGTAAGGATCTTTATATGAAATGACCTATATGATAAGTGATGTATATTTATTTGAAGTGGGATATGCCCCTAAGAATTGAAATGCAATATGTATGTTCTATGATAAGTATTCTCTTTGCCTTGTTACTTATTTATTATTAATATAAATTACGCTACTCCGATGCGTTCCCTTGGTTATGATGTACGCCTTGTACATAATATAGAAGCCTTTGCGTGACTAAGGTAGTCATTCCTAGGCTTTAGTATTTTGTACGGCGGACTGCCACATTTAGGGTACCCCGGGGCGTGACAATATATAACCATCATCAAACATCTATCATACTAAGGAATGGAATCAAATTCTCAAAAAGACATGTCAATTGGTTAAGCAATGGGAAATGTAGGCACAACAATGTGTCCTTCAATATTTTTTAGTGATCCAAAGATAGGGGCTCATTGAGCATAATTATCTTAAAATAAAAGCCATAGCCACCAACCGTATTCTCTTCATTCAATAAGTTGTCTTCTAAATCCATTCCAAAGGCATGCTTGATCTCCCTTTCTAAATTTCTCCTCTTCATCCATCTCCATCTTCAAATCATCTCTTCTTCATCCATGTCCCTCTCCAAATCATCTTAATAGGTAGATTTTCTTCAACTTGTAATTCTTTATTATTTTGTGGGATAAAGGCCGAACAAGTGTCTGTATTTTTAATTTTTTGTAATTTAATATCTCATCTTTAGATTTCAGTAAATTAGTGTTTGTACTGTCAAAGTATTGCAATTTAGTACATCTATTAAATAATATTTGATAAACGTTTATTTTGTTGAACTTTATGTCCACGAATGATTTTGATGAGAATAATTATTACACAATTAATTATTTAAATATCCTTAATTTTTTAAATACTTAATATATATATATATGCTTTGTTTTTATTCTGTTGTTGTTTAAGTTTTAACAGAACAAAAAGTTGAAGAAAAGTCAATACAAAGCTATCGAGTTTAGTAGAAGAAAGATGGACGCACTATTAATCAGATAAAGACAAAAGACTAAGTTTTTGACAAAACTTGTAAAGTCAAGTGTTGAAGTTTTGGGAAAAATCATAAAGTCAAGAGCTGAAGTTTTGGGCAAAATCGTAAAATCAAGGGCTAGAGTTTTGGTCAAAATTTATAAAGTCAAGGGCTAGAGTTTAGGCCTCGACCTCAGATCTCGACTTGAGAAAGTTTATCCTTAACTTCAGAAAGTTTGCCCTCAGCATTATTTTTATAAAAAAATAAAAAAAAAATTTGGCTTGACCTGTTCTTAAGCATGACAATAAAATTTTTTTTAGTTATTTATTATTTAATAATATAATAATATAAGTAAAAGGAAAATAGAAAAGAGCTGTTGGAATGCATTTAATGCATGTGTCGACACATTTAATACTCTTTCAACGCTTTTGAACTTTTGCATGTTATTAAAACTTTAAGTACATTAAACACAAGTATGGGTTGTCAGAAACTTTTCTATAAAAGCAAATTTTTTATCAAGAGCTATAAATAGAATTTTTCTCTTCTCTTTGAAAAAAAATGATATATACTAGAATTTTTGAACGCACAGTAAAAACAAAAACAACGTTCTGTAAATTTTTTTTTACTTGTGTTTTCGTTCTCGTTCTCATTCTCGTAAATTTGTAAATTTTTTTAAGAGAACAATTAGTGATTTGTTTCGAAATTTGCTGATATACTCTAAACGAAAGTTTTTGAGCATTGTTTAAGATTTACAAAAGTTGTTTATCTGCACGTTTAAGGAGCTCAGTTTGTAAAAGGAATTTATAAAATTCCTAAAGTATTTTTTGTTGTAAATCTATTCAAGTAGGAGCATTTCTTTGTAAAGGAAATTTGTATATTTCCTTAAAAGCTTTTTAGTTTGTAAATCTTCTTATATATGAGCTGTTTGAGAAGTCCTTAGTTGAGGCAAAGTGAAGTTCTCGTGTGAGGTATTGAGAAAAGTCCTTAGTGGAGGCAAAGTAAAGTCCTCGTGTGCGGCATTGTGAAAAGTCCTCAGTAGGAGGCATTTGAAGTCTGGTTTGGAGTTACCAGCATCATCCTAATTGCGATTAGGCAGGAAGTCCTTCGTGGAAGGCAAAGAGAAGTCTGGTCGTGTGTTACCAGCACAACACTTGATTTATCAAGTGGAAGTCCTTTGTGAAAGGCAATTGTAAAAGTCCTATTATAATAGGCTTTGTTGTAATTGCTTGTCTAAGAGGTGTATTGATTTTGGAATAATCAATATAATGATAAAAATCCTCTTTGAGGCATTTGCACCCTGAAGAGTAGACAGTGGGTCGAACTCCACGTTAAATCCTTGTGTTGCTTCTCGTTCTCTCTTTCTGTGCTTCTTTATCTCTTCTTATTTATTAATTAATTTTAATTAGTTTATTTCGTTGAATTTGTTTGTTTAAGTTAACTCTTGTCTTATGTTAGTTAATTAATCTGGTTTGATAAAACTGAAAATTTTGTAATACTTAATTCCTTCACAACCCCAACCCCCCCCCCCCCCCCCAACGGGGTAAGTATTCATCTGGTTTGATCTAACATATTTTGATGAGGGGATAATGTAAGACATTCGATTAAAATTTGCTAAAATCTAAAGATACTAAATTGCCAAAAAATTACTAAAAATTGAAAGTATAGGCACTTAATTTGCCATTATCTTATTATCGAAATAAATACCCATCAAATATTATTTAATAGAGGTACTAAATTATGCATTCGTTAAAAGTACAAGTACTGATTTGTTAAAAACTAAATATGAGATACTAAATTGCAAAAAATTGAAAGTATAGACACTTGGCCTACCATGATCCTTTACCGTTTTCATTTGTTGTCAAAGCATTCATGGACCGTTGCACTAACGAAGATGAAGCATATCAGTTCGGTTAAATGTAATTTATTCTTAATGCATGGCATAGTTATCCTGTAACTTGATAAACAACTAGCTACTAAATGCACATCATAGCTCCTGCTTCAATAAACTCAAAAAAGTATTGTTATATCATCATCATCATTTGATAGACTATAACACAAATTATGATCCCCAACTTGTACCATAAACTGTTGGTTGTCTCTAATCACTACGCGTATCTTGTTTAGGCTATTCCACATAGCCTCTGTCTACTCTTACTCTGATCTTATTTATCAGACCCTTGTTATATTATACCCATCTTGACCATGAAAAAATGTTGCTAAGGGCATGTATTGCAAAGTTTGACACAATTGTCATTTCCACCACCAACACATACCAACAAAAACAATTAATTGAGTGAAAATATACTCAAAGTAGCGAATAACATCCAATGAAATGAGCACCACACATCCTACTTTAGATATTACTTATTTGAATTAATGTTTTGATGTATCAATTTAAAGCATAACATGTTACAATGAGTAAGCTTGAGAGAGAAACCAATCAAGAGTGGGTAAGGTGACTGAGACTAAGAGGGAGAGAGAGACCGAGTGTTACTAGTTGTGAGAGAGAAAGTGACTAAGCATGAGAGAGAGGGAGAGGGTTGTGGAAAGGGGGAGGGTTATTTAACTCAACACAATCACAGCCTTAAATTGTGAATTCTTAAATGATAAGTTATATTTGATTTACTGATATGTTGCATGTTGTAATTGCCATTTTACAATTGTACATTTAACAGGCAATGTCTACCCCACATTTAGCAAGCAATTCAAATCACATCCTGAATATAAAAGCTACATCGCATCTTAGCATTACGATTTAGCTACAGCATTTTGGTAATTAGTTTGCCCAAAACCCTATAAAAAATTGGATTCTATAGAACTGCAAAGCAGCCAAAAACTTGAATTTGATAGGACTATTTGTAGGGAAACCAGAAAATCAGGCATAAGAAAATCCTCATGAATGCATTTACATTTTCATCCTCCTCAATCTTCATATTCAAATCAGCTACATGAACTACATTTCAAATGCTATATAAGATATTCTATAGGACTTACTTTAAATAACTTCACATGCTTGTAACATTATTTCAGGGCAGCGTTGTAAATATCAGATGCTATATGGCCAAGGCCAAAAGGTAAGTAGAAACATCTAAGGGGACGTGCTGCGAACATCTGCATCGCTATTTCCTACTCTCTCAGCACTCCCAATAGACTCACCTATGCATAGCAAGCAAATGCTGTCTTCCTTCTTCGCCCTCCCTCTCCCTCTCTCTTTTTCTACCTTTTTTTTTTTTTTTTTTCCTCCTTCATTTTCGTTTTTTCCTCCTACGTCTTGACATGAAAACGTCCTTCCAACGCACCCGCTCGCCATGAGATCTACTAAAACTGTTTAACAATTAACATCCGAATATCTTTGCGAACATGTCTTTGCACACCCAAATAAAATTAAATGAGCCATGAACGGCATCTGAAAAAATCAAAAGTGGCACGGTCTCCTTCCTGGCGCAATGATGAAAAGATATGCTAACGCACATTTCGTTGGACAAATATCAGGGAAATGATTCCTGGTATAACAATGAGATCTAGAAAACTCTTCTATTTTTTTTCCTTTTCTATGAAATTTTGGGAAATATACAGAACTATATTACAATCTCAAATGTACTGCAAGCAGAACATGTGATGTACAAAGCAGATATATTGAAAACTGTCTCGATGCTAAAGCTAGGTTTCAACCTGCAGCCTCGATCAAGATGCTCTGTATGGGCTTCTGCTAGCCGATCTCGCAACAAACTCAAGTTGACCTGATGGTAAAAATAACAATCATAATCATTGCCATGAATTTGCTCTTGTTGATGCATAATTACATTGAAAAAATGTCACAAGTTTACCATATGATATTTTGGGGGGTGATTATCACCATATGATTTATTTTATATCAACAGGTACTAATGAAAGTGAGGCTGTAAATGAGTTAACTCAAAATGATACGATGCTACGCTTGAACTTGACCAAAAACTTCAGAGCTCAAGCAACCCTCAAACTCAATTGACTAAAATTTTGAGAGCTTAACCTGAAGTAGCTCTAAGCAAGTGAAGTACTCAACTTGACTAAGCTCCCTTAAGCTTGAATTTTCATATAAAAATATTTTGGTTCTCATTAAAATAATATTAATTTACAAGCTCGCCCGAACTCAACTGATACTTAAGGTCAATTCGAGCTTGATTGGAATTGCTAGCTAGTGAGCCAAACATCATGAAACTTAAGCTCAACACATCAAGTTACTCATGTAGCTCAAGCTCATCTAAACAAGCTACTTGAGTAGCTCAAGTTTGAGCCCAAATTTGTTATCGCATTGAACTCGAGTCACAAGTAGGCTCATTTACAGTCTCACATTAAACTAGTATTACTAATAGGTGCTCATTGAGAAGCTGTAGATGCAGAAACTAGACTATTTTCACTAAAAGTAGCATGGCACCAAATTCCAGCTTTTGCATCTTTTGTGCTAATGATCAAAAGGTTCATTTGTGCATCTTTTTGCATTTGATTTGGTTTAATTGAAGTCCCAAGAAAACTGGATGGACTATTTGAATCAAGAAGAAAGCAAAGACAAATAATGGAAGCAAGCACATAAAGCTACCTAAAGGTAAGAGATTATACTAAGTTCCATGCACAAGATTGATGAATTATTGACAAAAACCCAACTAGTGGAATTTTGGTGTGAGAATTATTATCACTTATTCACTGATCCCTTGTCTAGTTCCTTTTCCCATTATGACTAACAAGTTTTCAATCAAAATGTGGGAGATTGTGGCAATGTTTTGCATATTCTCCAATCTTTATCAACCAAGGTCAGCACTCGAGAATGAGAGAAAGTCCCAGTTTTGAGTTTCGTAAGGGTATGTGAGAAAGTGCAGCAAAAATGTACATTCTCCATTAATTTAGAGTGAACAGCAAGATCAAATCCTTGCTCTCAAGCTCAAATAAAGGTTAAGAGTAAGACCTTTTGTGAGGGATGTATTAAGTTTTGGAAATGCTAAGGCCAAGAAAGCGTACCTCATTGTCTTTACTTAATCTGAATTCACAAAGATCACAATAAATTAAGTTGATACACTCATGCAGCTGTCCTCGCTTACAGATGGGGCACCAAATCTCCTCACTTGCCTGCCAACAGCAAACAAGGTCATTTAAGCAATTTTTTCCTCTTTCACCACAGTATATTAGTGACTTGTTAACTAAAGTTCCAAAAGGATATCTATAATTCGCATAGAAGCATGGATATAGAGGAAAAGTAGATACTGCACACATCAACCAGGCTCTCCAAGGAACCAGTAAGCATGATACTAAACATAGGCAGGCCACACAACTTAGGATCTTTCCTACTTTCCAAAATACATCATCATTCCATAATTTATACACCATCCTCAATAATGGTTACTGCACCTAACTGATAAATTTATACAAAACAGCTTTTGCATGAGTTGTGGGGGATCAAATTTCACAATCTCTTTGTTCCGTAAATTATTACTTGTTGCATGGAAAAGAGTTTGCATATTACAAGTCTTTAGAAGGCCATTCAGAAACTCATGGAAAAGTTGTCATAGTAATAGCTACACGTAAGACTTGTTCACAGGAGGGTCTTTTTATAGTTTTATTATTTGCATGAATTTATTATTTGTGACATACAACGTACAAATTACCTATTTTGAGTCCACGTGATGTGCTAATCACATATAGGTACAGGAGTTATTATTTTTATTTTATTCAAAAAGTCATGTTTCTTTTATATTACACTTATACTTATGGGGTTATCAAGGTTTAATATAAATAGGTCTTATTATGGACACAGTTTAAAATAAGTATTATTTTCATAAAAACTTCTAAGAGTCTTTTCACCATTTCTTTTGTCTTATCTATCTTAAAAAATTCCATCAAGCATACTGGTGATCGAACAACCCGTTAAATTTAGTTGTGGTGAGTTTCTCTTATCCACTCGATTTACAAAACCCTTTGTTTAGTATAATTGTGATGTCACAGACTCATCGATTATATTGTACAAAACCCCACATCAAATTAGTTTAATTGTGGCATCTTTAATTTATTAATTAAATTAATATGCTTATATCCTTTTTCGTTTCATTGTTTATAAAACCCTAAAATCCATAAAATCACAAAATCTAAGAATTCATTAAAATATCAATTTTTTGTCTTTCTCTGCGTTTACTCTAATAGAGGATTATCTGAATCAAGTTGCTGCATATAATAACACACCCAAACAAAGATAATTTCTGAGTACAGTTCTTATTCTGGATTATCGTCCAAGTTACAGATATAGTTTATAGGAATGCCTAATCTTCTGTGCTAGAAGTATAATGAAAATTCCAGGATATATGTGGAGTATAATTCCAAGTTCAGAAATATTACCTGTTTCTCACTCAACTGCATATGCTCGTATAGAACACGAGCCAGATATTCATCTTCTCCATCTTCCCACGTATCATTATAATCTTGCATCTCTGTAAGATGTAGCAGTGGCATAAGCTCAAGGAAAATAGACTGAGATTTGCAAAAGATCTTTATATATATATATATATTTTTTTTTTTTTGGCCAAAAGAAAACACCTTATATGATCTAGAGATTTGCAAAAGATCATGAATAAAATTGATATTGATTCAAGCAACCCTAAGAAGAAAGAAACGGAAGCTGAATCAATCAACAGATAGTTCTGAAGCAAACACCAAAAACATAGGATTCGTTAGAATTTGTCTTTCATTGTGGCTACCCTTACAAATTCTTCCTCCACATTTTGGACAATCACATCATTATTTAGACAAAGCTTCATTTTGTACAATGCAATAATTCATGCTGTACCTCCTCTACTGACTTCTGTTTGGAGATCCTCATAAAAAATTCTCTGCAGTTCAAGTAGAATCTCTTCGCAATCCCCACTATAAGCATCATGAAGGCCATCATACTGCCATAGAATATCATCTGCTGCATCGCTGACACTTAAGCTTGTGGAATCATCAAATGATGAGTCCTTAATTTTTTTCAACTCATCAGAAACTATGTCCTTAAATGCTTCTTTAATTAGATCCTGCAACCAATAGTATTCGTTTGAGAGACTACTAAAACTACTGCAAATAATAAATTGTAGATCAAATCATATCTCTTTGATGAAATTGACCTACAGCAGCAAAGCTATTGCGTGTTCCATATTCTTACAAAATACAAGACTGTCTGTAAGTGAAAAACAATTCACAATCCATATTAGACATCTTCCTATACCTCCACCAGTAACATTTTGATATGGATAATGAATATTTAATGCAGCCTCACTTATTGCTTTTTTATTCACACATTACAGCAACTAATTAATTAAAAGGGCATAGACGGAGACACCAAATGCAAAGAGGAAAAGCTTTATCCTATTTCTTGTTTGGCACGGCAACATAAACAGAAAAAATTTCAACATAAAATTAGTTTAGTTAGGAATGTATTGGCAATCAGGCCTTATCAGGATGAATCCTAAAAGCTAGATTATATGTATGTATGTATTTTATATGAGAGGGGGGGAAGGGAGAAGTGCTTTGGTTCAATGAAAATGTGACAGAAAGAGGAAAGTTGCCTTTATTTTAGAAACTCAATTCCATGTGCACTTTTTAAGTCTAATCTATGTTTTGTTTTAACAGCCTTCTACTCTTGCAGAGGTGGAAGATGAAAATGCAAGGACAAGTAGGTCCAGTGAAAATGTGAATAGCATCATCCACACAGAAATGCAATGCATTTGCAACAAGCATATTGTGCAGCAACAAGACAGAAAAATAATGACCTCAGCAAAACATGTGACTCAAAATCTCCCCAATTCTTGACTCATCAATGAAGAACATGATACCTATCATCCTGAGCAAGCTACTTTCTCCTGCTTCTCTTGTATTGGACAAGGTATGGACGTTATATTATAAAGGCTGGAATAGGAATGAGACAGGTGATGCTTGTCCAAATTACAGAATATAGAAATGACAAGCTCATCACTTCTTTGATATTATACAATACTTAGACATCAATATCATATGACCATGACAAACTCCATGTACAACTACTCAATTCATCACCAGAACATGATGGATCATGTAACTATCTATATGTATATAGATTAGATAGGCTCACACCTAACATCTTTCTATAGATGATAACAAGCTACTTCCTCCTGTTTGTTGCCTCTTTTATCGGACAAGGTATGGATGCCACATTATAAAGGCTGGAATAGGAATGAGACAGGTAATGCTTGTCCAAATTACATAATATAGAAATGACAAGCTCATCACTTTTTGATATTATGCAATCAATTAAACATCAATATCATCCAACCATGACAGACTCCATGTACAATTAGTCAGTTCATCACCAGGACCTGATGGATCATGCAACTATCTATATATATAGATTAGATAAGCTCACACCTGATATCTTTCTATAGATGATAATGGTATCCACTTATATGGCTGTGTTTAATTGGTAGAATAAGTATATAATAGAAATTATATTCCAAAAAGATGGCTAAGTGGTCGATGGCTACGATCTTGAAAGCCAGTATAGTTCATAATAAAGAACTATCAAGGGTTCGAATCCCTCTCTTTCCTTTTGCTCGGGACGATATTTCTTTATTAGGGTTGCCTGGCTTTTTAGTATCATGAAAAGAAAGGGCTCAGTTGTCTCTCTTAGCCGAGCCATAAAAAATACATTAGTTCTAATAGTTTCGATCTAAATGAATAAAAGGAAAATGAATACTTTTTTTAAGGACCGCCTAATCCTACCAATATGTATGGTAGTGGAATCAAATTGATTCTATCATATTGATTCTTACTACAATCACCGAGCTCATGCATCAGTTAATCAATTAAGAGGGTTATGGAAAGAAACAATTTAAAATCACGATCAATTCCCTTTTCAAATCTTGCAGTGGTTGCACAAGCTCTTCCTACGTGCCATAAATGACCCATTAATAGGAAGAATCCTAGAATAAAATGAGAGGTAATTGGAAATACATAATTGATTGCATTGATCTCAGTAGCAACGCCATCCACAGGATTTAACGAACCTAAAAAAGAATGAGTTATATATTCTATGGAATGCTATCCTTGCCAACTATGTATGTCTTTTTTCAGCATACTCATGTCCAATCCATTTGGACCCATAGAGGTTCTAACTGAGGAGCATGCAGATCCCAAAGATGTATAGTTTCTCTTCCCCACCCACACACACCCCCCCCCCCCCCCCAAAAAAAAAAAAAAGACTTCTCCAATCGGGGAACACATTAAATATTTACCTAAACCAATAGTTCCTTGAGCAGATCCTACATTAACTTTAAGGCATTGGTTTTAACTAGAAAAGTAAATGCCTAGGCTTGAGAAGCTTCTGGCCCTATATGTTCGTAAAATTTAATAGGATAAGCGGTATTATTGAACTAGACAAAGCACCAAGCAATGAAACAAAAATGTATAATGCCCCTAAGCTATAAGACAAGTAAGCCTCCCAAGATATATAAAGTGCGGGATGAGCCCATGTAAAAAGTTTGGTTAAGTACACAAATGGAACCTAACCAGACATGTCTACTGTGTTTGGTAACCTTTCAGAAAATGGAAAGCTACAGAAAGCAAGGGAAAGAAAGGAAAGGAAATGTTTCCTTCACTTTACACCCAATTTTGGGTAGCAAATTTTGTGAGACAACAGCAGAAATATTTTCAATAGTTTTCATAACTTTTCCTCGTTTCCATTCATTGCCAAACACACACTTTCTCTGTCGATTTCTGCTACTTTTGGCCGGTTTCCACAGTTTTTCCATGCTTTCCATGGTTGCCAAACACAGTGGTCCTCTAATTATATCTTCCAAATCATCTAAACTAGCAATCCATTCTTCTCACCCAAAGGGCGATATTAGTAAATAACCAAATATAACACTTAGGGCTAAGGGTCAAGTTGATAATTTTCTTACATCTCCCTCACCTGGAGTCCAGGTACCAAAATAGAGTGCCTTGAATACAACAAGAAAAGCAGCTGGACCTAATAATGGAAAAGTTTCTACAAGTCTCAGACCAGAAGTGCATGATAACTACCACAAAAGCCCAACACAAGTACTCCGATACTAAGTATGAAAAATTGTCTATAACTTCAGACCAGCCCCTACTCCCCAACCTAGAGTAGTTAGACGGGGAAGTAGTAGTTTTGTGTCTTCAGCTAAGAATCAAAATGCAAATTCTCTTAAAACACATCATCAAAACATCGCTACAACATTTGGTACAGAACATAAACAAGGTAAAACACATTATAATAGCGGCATAAATTAAAGAAGGATCTATGAAATAACCTTGTGATCGTGAGAAGGAGAATGTGGTAACCTTAATTTCCAAAGCAATCGAGCCCGGTCCTCACGGACCCTCTTGTGGCAGTTTTCTCTCAGCTGCAATCGAGTTGGTTTGAATGGAAATCGATCAAAAGTGATTATAAATCATCTAACTCTACAGTAATTTATTTCAGGTGGAATCATTACTCAGTTAAAAGGGTTCAAAAACATAATTAGGTCATTGGCTACTTCAAAGTACAAGCGAATTGAAACGAACAACAGAGAGAGAGAGAGAGAGAGAGAGAGACCTTGCGTCTCCAGGAGGAATAATTACAGAGATCAGAGCGACATTTGAGAGGAACTCTTGTTTGAAGAGTCCTATCCAAGGAGACATTGCGGTGGTCTTTCCCCATTTTTTCTTTTGTTTTTCTTTTTAGTTTTTTTTCTTCTCTCAATTCAGGAATAATCAACAGAGAAGAGATGAGGAGCAGAGCGGTGAATTTGTTTTTGCGGGGTATTTTGGGTTACGGACTTTTTTCTTTTTTCTATTTTATATTTCCGGTAAGTACTTGGTCGCTTTATTGAAAAAATAGGGACAGCATATTAATCTTTTGGATTTTTCTACCGGCCCACCACTGTTTTTGATGGATCAATTCCATTAGATAATAACTGGCTGTAGCCGTCATAAAATATGAAATGAGTTATAGATTTTTATCATTGTGGAAAAGTCTATGGCGGGAAAAGCAAATTACCATATGAGGAAAGTTGATCCTGCATGCAAAACACAAAAAAAAAAAAATAATGTTGCTTTAATTTTGCTTTTGTAGAATGAAAGAGAAAAAGTAATTAACTAATACAAATTCCACTTAAGCTATAAATTTCAATTAAAAAGTTGGAAAGTATTATATAAAATATTTGAAGAAAAAAATATCATATATTTTGTATTTATGAAGGCTTTAGGGAAAAATAAATTATTAAGATATCTAATTAAAATATTCAATTTTAAATTAAATTATATAATTATTTAAAACTTATGAAAAAAATAAAATCAGTTAGAATATGTCCCTCAACTACATGATTATCATCATGTTAGATTCTCTTAAAATAAGTTTTGATGATAACAAAAAAGTAAAAATGATAACTAATAAGTTTATTAAGTGTGTAGTATCAAGTTAAAGAGAAAGAAGAAAAATGATGAAGAGTATTCAGAATCTATAATGTTTTCCAGAAGGCTGCTTTACTGATAAAGAATTTTTCCAAAAATCCAAAACCTTTTACAGAACCTTTCACTGCACTTTTGATAGTAGCTCTATATCATGTGATTTCACTGTTCGTATTCTCCAACTTGATGCAAATCATTTCGGTTCGGTATAAAAATAAATTTTGAAGACCTAGCTCCGAGTAAATGAGTTTATTTGGGTAATATACTCATTTATTCCACTTAAGTTGATTTAATACAAGGGGATTTAATGTTTTCATCAAAGTTTCTCTCTCAATAACGTTTTCAATGATGGGAATCTTCATGAACAGTACCAGACCTTGTTTAGACAGATTCTACACGTTTTTCTCTTTCAAGACAAGTAATTTATCAGTATCTACAATGTCCAAGACATCTATTTTCATGGGATTTTGTCTAGAAGATTGAAAAGAAGATAAATGTTATCTTGGATTGGATGAGGAAGAAGATCACGATGAACAACAATAACAAATAACAACCAAATTTTTTACAAAAATCAACCAAGGCTTATCATCATCCTTCCATTACAGAATTTGAATTTGAAAAAGGATAAAGCTCGCAAGATTTCATATGAGAAATACAAGGAAAAGCCTATCCACAACTTGCAATCAATTTTGAAGATCACAACAAAATTTGAATTTGGAAAAACGGATAAGGAAGAATATATTTTAGCCAAGATCTTTGGGAATGTTTATCCATCTAGTTTGAAAGTTGGAGCGTGAACAGAAAAATATTATATAGAAGACAGAGAGAAAAAGAAGAAGATCGAAGTAAAAAAAAAAAGAAGAAGAAGAAGAAGCTGATACTATTCACACACAAAAAAGAAGCTATTTTTTTCTTACCAAGTATATACAGAACAAAACCCAGAAGTTTCATTTTGCCTAGAATATTCATAATTTGTTCTTACATTGATCTCTTTGCAATCTTTCTTTTTGCTTTTTGATCTCGAAAATTTCTTTTCTTTTTGTAATTGAAGAAACGTGTTGTTACCTTCTTAGTTAATAGTTCAATTACAAGTTTAGACTTTGTAGATCGGTTGCAGTTAGAGGATAGCTATGAACATCAAGTAGAGAGGATTGTACAAGCTTGTAATTTGATTTTATTGGATATAATGGAACAAACTTATGGGATAACGGGGTCCTCGACTTGGAGCTGGAAGAGTGGACTGACGCATAAAGAGGAACCATTGTAAATTGCTGCATGATTTTCTTTTCCCTATTCTTTTATTTTCAGCAATTTATTTTCATACTTCTTTAATTATTATATTGTTCTCATATACAAAATTGAAGAGGAATATTTTTTTAAAGGTGAAAATTTTTATTAATAATCAATTCAACCTCCCTTCGTGATTATTATTTGGGACCAACGCATCATATATCAATAAAACAAAGGTGAATGTGACACAATGTTGTAGAATTTTTTTCTAGCTAATCAAGTGTACTAATATCATTAAATATCAATAATATTAAATAATGAATCTAGAGAGAAAATTTTAATGGCCAAATATAATATGCTTTATGTTAAAATAATAAGAGCTAATAATATATTTAAGTATAAACTATGTAACTTTTGAAGACACATGGAAAAATAAAATAATTAACATTGCTAACTTAAATGTACAATTGTAAATAATTATTATATAATTTTTTAAGACTTGTGGGAAATAAAAATAATTAGCTTATATGTCATTGAAGTTTATAATCATCATCAAAGGTTAATAAAACAAAGTTGTAGAAAAAACATGATATATTATATATTTATGAAGAGTTTTGGAAATTAAATCATTAACATGTCTAAGCAAAATATTCAATTTCAAATTAAATTATATAATTATTTAAATCTTGGTCAAAAATCAAATTAATTGTCATGGGTTTTTCAAATACACTATTGTCATAAAATATCAATAAAAAAACAAAAAAAGGCCAAAAATTTTAATGCATTTATTTTAAGTCATTAAGTGTACAAATAGAATCAAAGGTTAAAAAAAATGATTAATTGGACACTTTAACGACCTACATTGAATAATATTTTTTCTAACATACATTTTATTAAATGTTTAATAGTTTACCCCAAAAAAATATTAAACTATATAAATTATCAACATTGAGTTAAATTACACAATTTTGTAACACTCGTAAAGGAATAAATTAATTAGCATATTCAACTAGAGTGTAGAATTATTATCACATGTTAATAAGGCAAATATGAATAGGCACTTTAGCTTAATTGACTATCTCATTAAAGTACATAATTTTGTCAAGACTTGTAAATGTTTATAAAACTTTCATTTACTTATATATTTAAGTGAACGAATTACGTATTTAAGTGTCTAAACAACCAATTAATTTAGGTTATGGTGAAAATCGTGTGTTATTGTGAAACAAGCTTTATGGCAAGGAGTATTGCCCTGTTTTGTGAAATAATCCTTGCAATAAGGAATTTTGCACAATTATGGTTACAATGATGCAAATTTAGTTAGAGAAGCTTGTGACAATCAATTTAACCATGTTGTGTTGAAATGAGCCTTACAACAAAGAACCAAGTCCATTTATGATGATAGCAGTGCTAGTGTGGTCAAATGAGTCTTAGAACGAGTCACTGAGATATGTTACAGTGAATATGATACATGTATGGTGAATGAGAAATATGGTAAGGATTCAATCCTATTATATTGAAAATAATAACTATGTGGTAGAATGAGCTTTCAAGGAGGATTTGAGCCATGTAAAGATAAAATGAGCATTACGATAAGAAATTGAGACCTATACTGGCAAAAATATAGGTTGCGTTGTAGATGTGCCTTAATATGAGTAATTGATTCATGTTATGAATAAGCATAACAATATGGAGTTTCACGCTATTTATGGTAATAGTTGTTTGGTGATATTAGCATTAGGTAAAGGAATTGAGCCTTATAATGATCGAAATGACTTATGTGGTCAAATAAGCATCACAAAATAAATCAAGGCACATTCGGGAGAAAACAGATCTTCTGTGGTGAAGTAAGCTCTGTGCATAGAAATAAAACCCTATAAAAATAAACAAAAATAATATGGCAAAGAGACGAGATATTATGGTGAATATAGTTTGCATAGAAAATGTGTCATGTAACATAAGGTTGAGCCCCTGACGTAGAAAAAATAGAGTTTTGTGGCAAAATAGCCCTTACACCAATGAATTGGGGCTTATCATGTGCAATGAGCTCTATAATAAAGCATATATCATAAAATGATGAAAATGTAGTATGATTAGTGATATATGCCTTACATTTGAAGAATTATGCCCTATTATGATAATTATATGAGACTTACTACAATAAATCAAACCCTCATGTCACATCCTAATAGCTTAATCAAGATAGTCCCACCGTACATTCTAAATGAAAATGATAGTTGGTGGCCTTAACTATCATTAGCAAGTAGAATATACAAGACTTATCTCATTAAACCAATTTATTGATAGCTCTCAAGTGATGGCCAACACATAGAAATACAAATAATCTGAAGAAATACACTTTATACATACCTTTACAGTAATATAATCTCAACTCTCCATAGATAATCCTTAATATTCTCATCTTCCATTCTATTGAAACCAATTATGATACTCTTTAGAGAATTTTGTATCTCTGTAAAAAGATCTATAAGGGTATGAGCATATAACCACAGCTCAGTAAATGGATATAAAAAGGATAATTATAAACATTATAGGACAAATCACAATCATTGTTATTATTAAAGTGAATGGTGCAGTCAATCGGGATGCCATCCGCGTGATGTTGACCGGTTCATCACGAGATTAGAGAAATTAACCCCACTCTAATCTGGGTTTCGAGGAGTTTAACACAGACTCATTTTCCATAAAACCGAGAATGTGCAATGGACCACTGTCCTCCCAAAAACCGTTTGGGACTATCCCTCGGATAGCTTGTAACCTTTATTGCGACCTCCTCTCTTGTCACTTAGTTCAATAAAGGTTAGAAGAAGAAACCCATTCTCACCTGAACGGTCGGTTTTGTGGATGCAAGGATGCAAAATGCGTTATGCTATGCATGATCGGTTACTAGTTTCACTATATTCTTAATAATACATTTTTACTTAGGCGATCAAATAGGTATCTCACACCAATACAATAGGATAAGTAAACATCCAATATCAAACAAAATCAATCAACCACACACGTTTTATAGCTAAGTTACAAGCACAAACAGTTATAATGTAAATAATATCCCTTTTTACAATTACCATATAAATGAACCACTTACAGAAATTGCGATTTATCAGCGTTCCCCTCAAACACCTAATAATATCCAAAAAGGAATAGTTATGAGTATCTATGGTTTCATATAGAGGTTGGCTGGTCATTTAATTATTGTCCTTCTTTTTCTTGATGTAATTAGCAGGGCTAATAATTCCTAATTTAGCTAATTGGGAATGGATTACAATTATTAAAGATATTATGATGTATTTTAATAGGGTTTAAATAAAGCATAGTTTTACATTGGCTTTTATTGGATAAGTAACTTATAATTGAGGTTTATAAGTAAGGTTAACATCTAAACTTAGAAATTTAAAAAGTTTAAAGTGAGCTACAAAACTAATTTAGTTTTTGTGATGATTATTTTACTTAACTTTATAATAATAGAAAATATATTTAAAAATAGCGAACATGTGATGATAATTCTAGGAAATTATGAAATATTGATAAAATTATCTAGATTTTACCTCTCCTCACAATACCCCTATTAATTATTAGAATTTGAGAATAAGTAGATATTTATTAACTGAGTTGTATAATATTAAATATTAATTCCTTTTAGGCTAATGTAAGGTCTAATTATTTAGTATAATTATTCTTATATAATATGTACTATATAAGCAATAGTTAAAAGATTAAGTATAGTTAAATATAAGCTTTATAAATATTTGATATCGACAATATAATTAATTTTGTCATTTCCTTGATACTTAAGCTTAGCTAGATTAATAAATATTAAAGGAGATAATTAGTTTAAGCAAATCTAAGGGTTATTATTTCTTAAGTATTTGTTATAAGTTCTTTGATAATATATTTAAAAAGTAGTAAATAACTTGGGGTAGTTTAGTTATAGATTTAAGTTATACATAGCCATTTATAAGGTAATTAGTTTATAATAAATCGTGTAATTATAGAAAAATAGTAGTATATGCTATAACTTGATAAAGTTAATTTCTAAGCTTTATAATGAGCATTTAAAAAGAGGTTAAAAAGTTTCATGTATAATAGAATCATTTTACTATATTTTAACATATAAAATATGCACTAATTAATGTTATTTATACTATCAGAATCTTAGATTAATTATTAAAAATAGTAAATGACCAAGAAAAATTACGAAATTTTTATGAGAGGTACCTAATATTATGATGAGTTTACCTATAAAATATCTTTACGAAAGGATCTGGAATAACTTCATGAAAATTTCCGCAATTTCCACCCAACCACGGCCAAAAAGACCATCTCCGGCCACCTTGTACCACCATGGACTTGTTGGTAGTATAGAGGATAATTTTTAGTAACAAACGGCAAATTTTGGTAATTTTAGGATGCTCAAAACGAGCTGTGTGAATTTTTTTATGTTAGAACATGGTATTTATAGCATTTTACCACGTATTAAAAATGCCAAATGTCATTATTTTTGCATGCAACTTTTTATCTGGTCATGTGGAAATAAAACACGTGTCTTGGTGAGTTTCAAAATTTTTGGACAGCTGGCGAATTTTTGGTGAATTTTACATGCATTTTGACACAATTTTGAGAAATTTATAGGATATTTTATGAGATTAATAACATGTTGCGAATTTTCCTAATGTTTTCCAAATTATTCCTGATTTTTCTAGAGTATTTAAGGACTTTTTTCATTTAAATTATTTTTTGTTTTAGTTTTGCAATTTTTGTGAATTTAAATGGGCATTTTATTAATTTCATAAGTTAAAGTATCTTATTTGAAAAATCTATATTAATTATTATATTCTATGCTAATTCTATATTTTATATTTATTTTTTATATTTTTAGTTATTTTTCATACCTTCTTAACCATTTACTACTTACTATTACTATTTTACCTTTTATTGTTACTATTTACTTTTCATTTTTTTTAATCAAATTGAATTTCATGATTTTAAATTCTAGAGTAGTTTCTATATTATTCCTTGTTTTAGATTAATTAGGCCATCTGTTTAAACGGTTTCCTTTTATTCTTAGGGTTATTATAGTTTTGATACTTTCTTTTCTTATTGATTATTCCAGATGATTCTAATTATATCCTTAATTTAGTTTATAGTTGCCAAATTAGATGCCTTAATATCAATTTACTAATAATTTTGCATCCAATGAAAATCAAGGTGTCACACCTCATGTGTTGAAATTACCCATAGAATGACGAGGAGTTTCCTCATAATCTAGTCAGATGGACCCTGAAACGAAGAATTTACCCTTATTGTGTCAAAATGGCCATTGGAAAGAGAAATTCCTTTCCACTATGGTAAAATGCTCATCTAATGAGCAATTCCCTCCTACTATGATAAAATGACATATAGAATAAGGAATTCCTCCTTAATGTGGTAAAATGATCCATCGAACAAGATTTTCTCTCCAATTATGGAAAAATAGCCTCTATAATGAGAAATTTCCTCATAGTGTGGTAAAATGACCCTTAGAGCGATGAATTCTCCCTTAATGTGATAAAATGGCTCCAATAATGAGGAATTTCTCTCTAGTGTGGTAAAATAGCCCCTGGAACGAGGAATTGCCTCATAGTGTAGTAAAATGGCCTTTAAAACGAAGAATTTTCCTCTAATGTTGTAAAATAGCCTCTGGAGTGAGGAATTCCCTGCTGGTGTGGTAAAATGTCCCTGGGAATGAGTTCTCTATTAAAATGGCCAATGGAATGAGGAATTTCCCATTAGTGTAGTAAAATGACACTTAAAACAAGAAATTTTCCCCTAGTGTGGTAAAATGGTGGCCCTTAAAATGAGGAATTTCCCCCTAATGTAGTAGAATGACCCATAGAACGAGGAATTTCCTATAGTGTGCCCTAGTAAAATTTCCCTTGAAACGAGGAATTTCCCCTTGGTATGATAAAATTGCTTTGGAACAAGGAATTCCCTCCAAGTGTGGTAAAATGACCCCTAGAACAAGGAATTTCCCCCTAGTGTGGTAAAATAGCCTCCAGAATGAAGAATTCTCCCTAATGTGATAAAATGGCCTCCAGAATGAGGAATTTCCCCTAATATGGTAAAATGGCCTTCAAAATGAGGAATTCTCTCATAGTGTGGGAAAATGGCTCTTAGAACGAGGGATTCCCCTTAGTGTGGTAAAATCACCCTCCGAACAAGGAATTCCCTCCTAATATAGTAAAAATGACTCCTAGATTGAGGAATTTCCCCTAAGTGTGGTAAAATGACTCATAGAATGAGGTATTTCCCCCTAATATGGTAAAATGGCCTCCATAATAAGGAATTCTCTTCTAGTGTGGTAAATAGCCTTCGGAATGAGGAATTTCTTCCTAGTGTGGCAGAATGGCCCTTAGAATGAGAAATTCCTCTTTAGTGTGATAAAATGGCTCTTAGTATGAAGAATTCCCCTCTAGTGTGGTAGAATGATGAATTTTTCTATGGTCCCATCATTGTTTTTGACAGAACTGGTCCCGTCATTATGTTACCTACTATAACTGGTCATTTGATGCGAGGATGATCGAATAAACTACATTGTCTTCTGGCAAAAAAAGAATGGAAAACAGAATAAAAAAGGAATAAGGAAATGGAAAACATCGTGAAAGAATAAATTCTGATACTTACCAACTGGGGAGCAGAGGAAACTGAATCGAAAACAGAGGAAAGGTGAAAAGAGGAATCAAAAGTGGGAAAAAATTAAATATAATAAATTTGAAGAAAACCTATTATATATCTTCTATTTATGAAGATTTTTGGAACAAAATAAACTATTAACAATGCAATTGGATTATTCAATTCCAAATTAAATTATTATACGTATTTCTATAACATAACATATAATATGTATCCTATATAACATATAAGATACATATAATCACACAGTATGTTATTTTACCAAATAAAATATTTATACAAATACAAACGCATCCTACATAACATATAATATATATTTTATATAGCTTCTAAGAACATATAGAAATTGTATATATTACTATAGTATATTAAAACATATACAAAGTTAATATGTTACTATAACATATATAAAACATATATACAATATAACATTTCATATATATATATATATACATATGATATTATTATATATAGAAGGAGTTAGATGATATACATATAGAAATATAACATATAATACAAATCTTATACAAATTTTTTACATAAAGCTTTTATGTCTTATTATAACATTTAATATATATTCTTTATAACATAGTTGAAAATTTAGAAATTTAATATATCATTATAACATAAAAATATGTAAATTTAACATATTACTATAACGCACAAGAGCATTTACAAATTTTATATGTTGCTTTAACATTCCTATTAAATATATGCATGAACATATACAAAGATGACCTATATTAATATAACTCTAGATTACATATCAAACACAACATATAAGATATACAAGCATGTAATTTTTATATTTCAAAATAAAATATATATTACACGTGAAGAAATATACCATATAGAACATATAAAATATATCTATATTATATAAGTTTTATTTATAAAGATTTTACTATGGTGAAAAGGTCTATTATGAGGAATTAACCCCCACATTAGTGAAATGCCTACTCCTGTGGTGGTTAAAAAGTCCCTGGGTCAAGGAAATCTCCCTTATTGTGGTGAAATGGTCTCTAGAATAGGGATCTTCCCTTAATTTGGTGAACAGACCTATAGAATAAGGAATTAACCCCTGTAGTGGTGAAAAGGCACTTGGAACGAGGAAACCAACCCCTCCTGAAAATGCCCATGGAATGAAGAAGTCTTTCAGCTTGTGGTGAAATGGTCTAAGGAATAGGGAATCCCCCTCTTACCATGGTGAAAAGGCCTATAGAATGAGGAAACCCCCCTATTGTGGTGAAAATACCCATGGAACGAGAAAATCCCTCCTATTATGGTGAAATAGTCCATGAAATGGGAAATCTCTCTTTACTATGGTGAAAAGTCACATAGAATAATGAATTAACCCCTATATTGATGAAATGCCCACAAGAATGAGGAATTAACCATGTGGTAGTAAAAGGGCCCTTGGAATGAAGAAACCGCTCCTATTGTTGTGAAAATCTCCATAGAATGAGAACATCCCTTCTATTGTGATGAAATGGTCCCTTAAAACAAGAAATTATCCTTAGAATGTTAAAATAGCCCTTAAAACGAGGAATTATCCCTAGTATGTTAAAATGGCCCTGGAAATGAGCTTATCATAGTATGGCAAAATTACCCGTAGAAAGAGGAATTTCCCCCTAGTGTGGTAAAATAGTCTTTAGAACGAGGAATTCCTCCCCTCTCCCTCCTCAGTATGGTAAAATGACCCATACAATGAGGAATTCCCCCCTAGTATGATAAATTGGCCCTTAGGATGAGGATTTTCCCCCTAGTATGGTAAAATGCCCCCAAAATAAGAAATTTTCCTTACTATGGTAAAATTGCCTTGGAAACGAGAAATTTCCCTCTAGTATGGTAAAATAGCCTTGAAAACGAGGAATGTCCTCCTAGTATGGTAAAATTGCCCTCAAAATGTTGAATTTCCCCTAGTGTGGTAAAATGGCTCTAAGAACGAAAAATGTTACCATAATATGGTAAAATGACCCTCAAAATGAGGAATTCCCTCGCTATTATAGTAGAAGGACCCTTAGAATGAGAAAATCCCCCCTAGTGTGATAAAATAGCTCATAAAATAGCTCATAAAACGAGAAATTTCCCCTTAGTATGGTATAATAATTCTTAAAATGGGAAATTCCCCCCCAGTGTGGTAGATGACACTTACAACGAGGAATCCCCCTTAGCACTGTAGAATGGCCTCCGGAATGAGGAATTCCTCCCTAGTGTTGTAAAACAGTCCATGGAATGACAAATTTCTTCTTAATGTGGTAAAATGATCCTCAAAATGAGGAATTCCCCGCTAGTGTAGTAGAATGGCTCGTGGAACGAGGAATCTCACCTAGCGTGATAAAATGACTTCTAAAACAAGAAATTTTCCCCTAGTGTATATACAGATGATATGATTATATATATATAACCTATATAGCATATATAATACAAATCTGACACATATTTTGTATAAAAAGCTTTTATATACTATTATAACACATAATATATATTTTATATAGCATATGAAAATTTAGAAATTTTATATATCAATCTAACATAAACATATGCAAATTTAATATATTACTATAACACAAAAGAGCATCTATAAATCTTATATTTTACTATAATATACCTATTAGATACATGTGAGAACATATCCAAATATATCCTGTATTACATTAACATCTAAATTACATACTATACGCATCATATAAAACATATAAACATATAATATTTTTCATGCTTTAAAATAAAATATACAATACACATGAGAAAATATATCATATATAACATTTAAAATATATTTATAGTTTACAAGTTTCATTTATAAAGATTTTACATGTTACTATAATATACACATATAAATCCTATATAACATAATAGAAGATTTATAAATTTTATACATTAATATAACAAATAAAGTATATATATATTATAACACAATTAAGATATATATACAGACACACACATATGATTGTGTATTTTATATTATAAAATATGATACGTGATATATAAATAAGTATATATCCTATCTAACATCCTATATAACTTATAAGAACATTTAGAAATTTTATATATCGTTGTATCATCTAAAAACATATAAGAATTTAATACATTACTATAACATATAATCATATCCTGTACAACATATATGAAAATTTAATAATTTTATATATTGCTATAACTTAAACATATCCAAATTTAATATATCACAATAACATTTTAAATAAATATATTCGATATAACATATAAGATATATATACTTATGGCATGTTCTTTTATCTTATATGATGAATATATGATATACAAATACAATTATATCATGTATAGTGTATAAAATATATATCATATACAAATTTTATCTATACAAATTTTACATATTAATATAACATAATATATATACATCCTATGTAACATAAAGGAACATGTACAAAATTTATCCAGTACTCTAACTTGTAAAGCATGTATATATTACATATCTTATTTTATATATAAAAATTTTACATATTAATATAACGTAATATATCTACAACATATGTAACATATAGGAACATATACAAAATTTATATAATACTCTAACATGTAAAATACATTTATATACTATATATCTTATATAACATATAAGAGCATTTACAAATTTTGTTTGTTTCTATAATATACATATCAAATACATATATGGATATATGCAAATATATTCTATGTTACTATAATATCTAAATTGTTTTAAAACAACATATATAATATACATAAACAAATATATTATGTACAACATGTAAAGTATATATTAAATATATATACTTTTCAAATTTCAAATTTTTTTATATTAATATAGTGTCTAATATATACCTTAAGTTAATATATTATTATAACATATAAAATATATATGTCTTAATTTAATATACTACTATAACATATAAAGTATTTATATTCAATATAGCATATGGTATGCTTATTTATCTTATATGTTAAAACATATGATAGACATACGAATATATGCTATATTACTATAGCATCTAAATTATATATCACATTTGACATGTATATATCATATGTAACATATAATATATACACATATTGTACAAATTTCACATGTAAAGATTTTATATATTACTATAACATATAAATTTTATATATATCCTAAATAACATACAAGAACATACAAGTTTTTTGTATCAATATAACATATAATATATTCCTAATTTAATATATTACTATAGCACATAATTTATATCCTGATTTAATATATTATTATGACATCTAAAACACTTATATCCGGTATAACATATAACATATATAAACATACAATTTTTTTTATATTATATAAGGAAATATACGATATACATATGAAGACATATCCTATATAAAATATAAAATACATATCATATATAACATATATGATATGTTATTTTATGTTTTGAAAAAAAAAAAAAACAATACACATAAACAAATATATCACATATTGGACTTAAAATAAATACATACACTATGCAAATTTCTTGCATAAAATTTTAACATATTAATATAACATATAAAATATATACATCCTATGTAACATACAAGAACACATACAAATTTTGTATATTTCTATAACATATAAAATATATGATATATTATTTTTAACTATATATCTTATATAACATATAAGTGCATTTATAAATATTTAGATTGCTTTAACATACACATTAAATATATATCATATATAACATATAAAACACACACACATATATATATGATATGTTATTTGATGCTCTAAAATAAAAATATATAATATACATAATCAAATATATCATATATGAAAGCGGTTGTAAGATTGAGATTAATAGGGAGAAAGTGAGGTTACAAGAAAAAAATTGATGCAAAGGAAAAATGAAAAAGTGAAAGACATAAAAAAATAAAAATGTGAAAGAAGAGGAACAAAATTCAAAAAAGAAAAGAAAAGGACAATCTTGATTGAAAGGAAGAGAAAAAAAAAAAAGGAATGTGTTTAACTTAAACAATAACTTATAAGTTAATATGATCAAAGGCTATAATTAAATCTCAATAAATTAATGATCTAAATCTTGATGGGACTAGTCCCATCAAATTAACTGACGGGACCATAAAAGTCCCCTAAAACTTATTAGGATTGCATTTGGATTTCACTTATCTTATTGGTTCTTTGTTTTGTAGGAGAACTATATGGCAAATCTATAACTAGTGCCGTTGCCAACATGGAGATAGTTAAGGAGAAGTAGACCTTGTACTTTCAGAGGCTGAAGAATAGGATGTAGCTTTTCTCGTTGCTGGTGACCCTTTTGAGTAAGAATCATTTCCTAGATTACATGTTGTTTTGATTTGACTGTAGGCATATACTAGCTGAGCCTCCGCATTACGGATAGAGGGAAATATTACAAGAAAAATGAAGCAAACTTTTTGTTTTAACGCGCTTCGTGTGATGTATGTCATATGCAGTTAGGATCATACAAATACATACTTAATGGTCTTAAAACTTTATTTGGTAGATTGCAGGAATTGTTTTTTTATTTCTCTTGGCCATGAACAGACTGATTTGCATTATTCGATAGCTAATATCATATTTTTTCAATTATTAAATTTATTTTAATGGCTAGATACTTATCTAAATAGTCCCATTGATGAGACCATAAAAACTCTGCACTCGTTGATGCATGCAACCAACTATTAAAAGATGAAAGACTAAGAATACCCCAAGTCTAATTTATTGTAATATTAAGCATATTTACTCGGAAGTAATCTATTTCAAAAGTGTGTATATGTGTGTGTGTGTGTGTATAGTGAAAGAGAGATCAGAATCTTCATTGAAGATATCAAATTTATCAAGGCTTCAAATCTTGCATAAGTCACTTTCAATGTGGATCATAAGCGTAAATTTATATATTTTAGTCAACTTTATATTACATTCACATATATTTTAATATTTTTACTAGAAAAATGTGCAAAACGAAGAAATATACATAAAGCGATTTTAAGTAGAAAAATCATGTCAGAAAGGGGACAAGGCCCAATAAAAGTAAATGTGCGTTCGGATATGGATCAGCTGAAGGAAGAAGCCCCGTACCCATTGTCAGCCCAAAATCAAGTCAACAGTCACCACCCCCATGCAATTTTATGAAATCAAGTCAATGCAAAGATGTAAAAAAGAGCTAAAGAAATTGGTTGAATGTAGTCACTGAAATTTCATCCTCTATTGCATGTTTTGCTAACTAATCTACAAAAAACAATGTTTTCCCTCTTGATGATCTTAAATTTGAAAATCTTATACTCTAGAAGATGAAAAGCTCTTAGATCTTATCATTAGGATTTAAGTTCCATTAAACCATAATGAAATGATTATGTTCTATGATTGGCTATACAATCAAAAGGAACAACGTAATCAATGGTGATACTTACACTAATGAGCTCGATACAGCGAGCCCAGAACTAGTTGAAATTTCTATTCCCTTCCAATCTATTTGAAAAAAGATTATGTTCTATGATTGGGGTTATTATATATAAAAGGGAAAAAAAGAAAGAATAAGTGCTGTGTGATGAAACATTATTTACCTTAAAAAGAAAGTAGTAACCCTTCGAAGACGTCAAAAGCATAGCATGTTAAACAAACCAAGAGAGTTGGACATTAAAGGGAATATATTTGGTGTAAGTTCAGATGAATGATGGATATAACATCAAATGCAAAACATGAAATTGTATGTTTCCAAGCAATTTGCTTTGGATTTTTGGCGAAATGACGAGTCTTTTTTATTTTATTTTATCAAGATAAGCCACAAAAAACGTGAGAACGATATCTATCGCAAATAGCCCATTTACACAGTTATTCAGAAATCGATAATAATAGATTTGGTTTTTTGATGAAGTCAAATTCGAATGGTATCATCCACGCAGTGCAAATAACAGAAGCAAGAAGGAATCTCTCCTAAGCCCTGCAAATGGAATCTAAACTCTTGTTAGTCAGGAAAAAGTTTATGACCTATTTTTAAAATTTTAGAAGAAGACAACAAGGAGTGGAAGGATTAGGTAGAGTAGAACAAGATCCTTCTCCATTTTTTTAAATTTTAGCTTTTTGATATTTTAATGCCTTTGTTATCTTAAAATACTGCCAAAAAATTAAATTTTAGACACCAAATTATCATCAATTTAAACGTGTGAATATTTTTTTTTATCCAAAATCAAATGATGAACATCAAATTACTAAAAGAATAATAGTATGAGCACTCCCATGCCATTACCCAACATAAAATCATAGGCCATGTTTTTCAATAGCCAGCTGCCAGTCCACCACCCGCTCTTAGAGGCCATTTTTTGTAACATAACAACTTATAATATTGAAAAATAAAAGTCTAAATATGTTATGTGAAAAGTCTTTGGTCTATAACCATTTATTTAGTATTAAAAATGGGATAAGGTCATTTTTTCCCGATATGTTTAAAAGCTTGTCAATCTTATCCAACTTATTTTATTCTTATATATAAATAATAATTAAAATAGTAATAAAATTGATTATTAATATATATAACTCTATAAAACTTAATTTTTTTATGATATATGTCTATTCAATTAGAATAAATTAGTTAAACAAATTAATTTTACACATTTAGCCTCGTAAAGATATACAAATAGGTTAAATGAGTTAATTTGTTTAACTCGAAGGCTAAAGTGGGTTGAGTCAAGATCAAGAAATTTTAACCCATTTGTCAACGGGGTTTTTTTTTTTTTTGCCCATTTAATGTAATAAGCTATCAAGTGTAGACACCCCATTTTCACCCTATGTATGTTAAAATTTCTTAACATAGTTATATTTTTAACTTAAGGGAAAAACAGAAAAAAATGAAAGAGATAAAAAAATATTAAAAAAATAGGTATGTTGGGGTCTGTGATGGTTTTTGAGCGATTTAATGGATTTTTCTTGATATTAAACAGTCAAATCACATATATAATTTGATAAAGGACAAGTCTCTTGGCGAAAAGAAAATTTTTAGGCTTGGTACGATTTATCCAATATTTAAATTTCATAAAATAAGTAGTTTTAAAAAACAGAGGCTCCAAATGGATTCTTGATTGAACTAAAATTGTTTATTTTATAATCATCTCAAGTATCAAGATAAATCAACCCCTAAAAATTATTTTTACTAATTAGCTCAATTTTTATTTTGTAAAATAGTTCATGATTTTTAAGACTATAGTACTTCAATCTAATTTAAAATATCTATTTTATGGATCTATAACATTTCAAGCTAAAGTGAATAATATCAAGGCTTGCAATTTTGCCAAGTTATGTTTTAATTATTAATATGCGATTTAGACCAATCTTTTTCTTCTTTATTTTAAGAAAAATCAATTTCTAAAGGTTAAAAGACTTAAGGCCAAACCAATATCCTAACCTTCTAATGGATTTAAAATGCATGGAAACAGTTGCTCGGGTTTGGAAAATCCCACACATGTGACATAGGAGCATTCAATTTCGAACCCTGCCATGTTCGTTTTCTTTTTTCACTTTCTTTGGTCAAACATGTGCCATCTGGCACATTCTTATTGGTCGTTAACTTTAGTCAAAAAGGCCATAGTCTTCCCCTCCGAAATGTTACGAACAGGCGCAGTAGCCAAAATTCATTTGCTCATGCGTCAAGTTGATTTCACGAGATCCTTTGTCCTCATTTTTTACAAGATTCCACCGGGATAATTGCGAAATCATGTAGAAGGTGTGAGATACTACGAATAAAGCTTCAAATCTGGTCCAAATACGGACAAGAAATTATTTAAGCCCTCTTGTAAAGTTTGAAAAAAATTGCAAAAGTGAGATCACCGGATCCAATCAAATTCATTTAATCGAGCTCGAATCATGGTGTTTTTGCAACGAGTATACAGAATTAGGGTTCGTGGTAACAAACAGAAAAGGAACGTAGTAAGGGAAGAACTGATTTGGGAAAGTAAGTCAACAAGTTAGTGGAGTAAAAAGCTATCGGAAGTGAAGGAAGGGTTTTGGGCTTTAACAGGAGGCCTTGGGCTTTAGCCATAATTAAGAGCAAGTCTGGAAAAATAAGAATGGGCCAGAAATAATATAGGTCATTAGTATAAGCAGTTAGTATACATGCATACTGTAGGGGGAATACTGTTATAACAAATTATGGTAAATGTAGCACAGCACATTTATCACATATTTCTAGTTATAAATTTGTTATAACTAATTAGCTTGTATTGCAGCTTATAATTACTTTACAATGTAATACAGAGAATACAGAAAAATATTGAAATACAAATTCCTCTGTTTGCGTCTTCAAGTGTACTTGCATCCGAGTATCTTGTTACATTATTGAGCTGCATTCAGCTTAATACATCTTTTATTACGCTACCGCTTGCATTTGGTATCAGAGCCAGTTTGCAATGGAAACCCGAGAATTCAAAAGAATTGAGGAGGCTTTGAGAGGAGTAGTTAAAGAACAAGTGGAGCAGCAAGAAAAACTTCTCAAAGAACAATCTGAAAGGCAGGACAGTTGGATCAAGCTGTTTTCCAAGAACCTACAGCGGCAACAAACATTGATTGAGAAACAAAATCAAACCATTGATACTCTCAAACAACAATTACAAGGCAAGGTTTCCATCAATGATCAGATGACTACTCAGTCTGAATCTAGTAACAAGGGAAGTTCACTGATGATGACGCCGGAAATGGTTAACATAGACCATACAATCACTTATCAGGTACCCACTAGAAATACTAAAATTGAGTTTCCTATGTTTGATGGAGAAGGATTTAGGAGTTGGATCTCAAGGGCAGAATAGTTTTTTGCCCTAGATGAAACACCCGAAAACCTTAAGGTGAGGATTGCGACAATGCACTTAGACACTAAGCCTTATGAGTGGTTTAGTGCATATGTTAAGGCTAGGAGTGATGTGGGTCCATTAACATAGGAAGAACTTACCAAAGCTTTGAATGCTAGGTACAATGACAGGGGTTTTGAGGACCCTATGTCAGAGCTTAAAGAATTACAGCAAGTAGGACCACTGCAAGAGTGCAATGATGAATTTATACACCTATCCACTCAGGTTCAGTTATCGGAATCACATCTAGTTAGTTGTTACCTTAGTGGGTTGAAAACAAAAATTCATTATCCCATTAGAATGTTTCAACCTAAAACACTAACCCAAGCCTATACCCTTGCCAAACTCCAAGAAGCTACCCTGTTATCCTCTAGACACAACCTTAAATCTTACAAAAACACTAGCAATACCTTTTCTCCCAATTCCAGATACACTTCTTCTTACCCTCTAAACACAAACACTAACCGTACAGCTAAATCAAACACTTATCCACAACCAAACACTTACCCCCAACCAACCATTAATCAGACCCCAAACACATTACTTCCCAACCCCAACAGAGGAACCCATTTTCAAGGTAACAGAGCTACTAGACGATTAACACCTGAAGAATTGGAAGAAAAAAGAAGAAAGAAGCAATGCTTTTGGTGTGATGAGCCATTTGGACTAGGACACCATTGTAAGAGTAAGAGATTGAACTATCTGGTGGTCACTTCAGATGAGAAGGATGTAGTGGAATTGGAGGAGGAGGTTGCGGTAGACGAATTGGAAGTTGAACTTTCTCAGCTGACCTTATGTGCAGTGGATGGAGAGGTGGGTACTAGCGAGCACAACATACGTATCAAAGGTAAATTCAAAAACAGACTCTTGAATATCCTTATTGATACAAGTAGTTCATCTAATTTCATTGATGAACGCCTAGCTATTGGATTAAACCGTGCTCTGTCTTCATTAGAGCTTATTGCTATTATATTAGCAGATGGTACTAAGATATATAGTACTAGTGCTGTCAAGAATTTCCGTTGGTCAATGGAAGGAAAAGAGTTTGATTCTAATTTTTATACTTTAACACTGCAATCCTGTGATTTAATTTTGGGAATGCCATGGTTGATGACATTGGGAACTGTGAGTTGGAATTTCAAACAGCATAGAATGGAATTTGCCTGGAAAGGAATTTCTTGTATCTTGCGGGGTGAACGTGAAATTGTCTAAAATATTTCAGGAAAAGAATTGAGTCATATTCTGATTGGTACTAATGGGCCAATTGAGTTATATTGTTAGATGGTCAAGGAAGATGAATCTAATTCGCTTAATTCGTCTGAGACAAAATTTCCACAAATTTTGGATTTACTAGAAGAATTCCATGGTTTATTTGAGGAACCACATGGATTACCTCCCTACAGAGATTGCAACCATAGAATTCACCTACAAGAAGGGGCTAATCCAATTAATTTACGACCGTACAAATATTCCTCCTTACATAAATCCGTTTTGGAGGAAATGGTCAAAGAAATGATACTGAGTGGTATAATTAGGCCGAGCCATAGCCCTTTCGCCTCACCTGTAGTATTGGATAAAAAGGAAGATAACACTTGGCGAATGTGCGTAGACTATAGGGATCTTAATAAACAAATAGTTAAGGATCGCTTTCCTATCCCTATAATTGATGATTTGTTCAATGAACTCAGTGGTGCAACATATTTTAGCAAATTGGACCTCAAATCTAGGTATCATCAGGTCTTGATGCATCCCAGTGATGTATATAAGACGGCATTCCGAACTCATGAGGGCCACTAGGAGTTCCTAGTCATGCCTTTTGGTTTGTCTAATTCTCCTTCAACCTTTCAGGGGCTCATGAGTGCTATCTTTAGGCCCTATTTGAGGAAGTTTGTGTTGGTATTCTTCGACGATATCCTAGTGTACATCAATAGCCTCGAATTGCATGTCACCCATTTGAAGGCAGTTTTTCAAATATTAAGGCCGGAACGTTTATTCCTTAAACGCTCCAAATGTGTGTTTGCTGTCACACAAATTGAGCACCTGGGGCATATTATCACTAGGAATGGTGCTGTTAAGGATCCAAAGAAGGTGGAGGCTGTGGCAAAATGGCCAATTCCAAAGAATTTAAAGCAGTTGTGTGGCTTTCTTGGATTGGCAGGCTACTATCGGAGATTTATCCAAGGATTTGGGTTGATTGCTAGACCACTAACACAATTATTGAAGAAAGATCAGTTTAGATGGAATCCAGAGGCTCAATTGGCTTTTAATCAACTCAAAGATGCTCTTGTTAACTCTCCTGTCCTCAGCTTACCAGATTACACCAAGGTTTTTGTCATTGAGACTGATGCTAGTGGTGAAGGCATTGGGGCTGTCTTAATGCAAGACAAACGCCCAATTGCGTTCATGAGCAAATCCTTAGAACCAAAGCACAGGGGCTTATCAGTCTATGAGCGTGAGCTAATGGCCCTAATACACGCTATAAATAAATGGGCATTATCTTTTAGGCCGATATTTCGTGATCAAGACTGATCACCAAAGTCTCAAGTCTTTACTTGAGCAACGACTGGTGACTCCTAATCAGCAGAAATGGCTCACCAAGCTACTTGGCCTCGATTACACTATTGAATATAAGTCAGGTCACACTAACATTGCTACTGACTCACTCTCTCGCAAGAACTCCATTACTCTACCTTCAATGGCTGTACAAGTTTTTGCACCGGACTTGTTGAACGAGATCAAAGCCAGTTTGGATGGGGATGCAACCTACAAACAAAAAATCCAGCTTCTGGAAGAAGGACAAGATGTGGGACATTTCTCCTATTATGACTTATTCTAAGAAGGAAAGGAAGAGTAGTGGTGAGACCCTCCGACACTCTCAGGGACAAGCTACTCCAATTATACCATGGTGGTCCTTTGGGAGGTCATTCGGGTGCTAATGCCACTTACAAACGACTTTCTATAGTGTTTTACTGGCCCAAAATGGAAAGACATGTCAGACAATTTGAACGGGAGTGTGACACTTGCCAATGTTGTAAGTTCGAAAATGTTGCTACTCTTGGACTTTTGCAACCCCTATCTATTCCTAACGAATCCTGGTAGGAAATCAGTATGGATTTTATTGAAGGACTGCCTAAATCCAGTGGGAAAGAAGTGATACTGGTTGTTGTAGATCGACTGAGCAAGTATGCCCATTTCATCGCTTTAGCTCACCCTATACAGCTACTACTATGGCTCAAGTCTTCCTAGACAATATTTACAAATTGCATGGTCTACCAAAATCTATCACTTCTGATAGAGATCCCTTATTTGTCAGTATTGTCTGGAAGGAATTTTTTAAACTCCAAGGGGTTAGCGTGAATATGTCCACGGCCTACCATCCCCAAATGGATGGCTAAACTAAAGTAGTCAACAAATGTCTAGAGACCTACTTAAGATGTGTTATAGGGAAGCGCCTACCAAATGGGCTCAATTTCTCTCTTTGGCCGAATGGTGGTACAACACTAACTTCCACACTAGTGCCCAGCTCACACCATTGGAAGTTTTGTATGGCTACCCTCCCCCTTTACACCTTCTTTACATCCCAGGGGATTCTAGGGTTGCCGTAGTAGACCGACTACTAACCAACCGAGAAGATTAGATGAAATTATTGAAATTTCATCTTCGAAGGGCCCAACAACGGATGAAACAAGTGGAGGACAAGACACAAAGTGATAGAGAGTTTAGGGTTGGGGATTGGGTACTACTCAAACTACAACCCTACAGACGCAAATCTATTCAAGCATCACACTACAACAAGCTCACAGCACGATATTATGGACCCTACAGAATAATAAACAAGGTAGGATCAGTCGCTTACCGGTTAGAGATACCTTCAGATGCAGCTATCCATCCGACATTCTACATCTCGCAGCTTAAGCGCTACCATGGCCCCAAATCTGATGTTTCGACCACATTACTTGCAATACACAACGAAGAAGAGTTAATACCCCATGCAATCTTGGAGCGGAAGATGGCTAAACATGGGAATGAAGCAAGAACGATGGTACTTATCTTGTGGAAAGGCAAAGATGTTAGTGAAGCAACTTAGGAGTTCTACCACGACCTAATCCTACATTTTCTAGATAATCCCTTGTAGTTAAGGGATTTAAATGGGGAAGGAAATGCAACAAGTATACAGAATTAGGGTTCGTGGTAACAAACAGAAGAGGAACGTAGTAAGGGAAGAACTGATTTGGGAAAGTAAGTCAACGAGTTAGTGGAGTAAAAAGCTGTCGGAAGTAAAGAAAGGGTTTGGGCTTTAACAAGAGGCCTTGGACTTTAGCCATAATTAAGAGCAAGTCTGGAAAAATAAGAATGGGCTAGAAATAATATAGGCCATTAGTATAAGCAGTTAGTATACATGCATGCTGTCGGGAGAATACTGTTATAACAAATTACAGGTAAATGTAGCACAGCACATGTATCACATATTTCTAGTTACAAATTTGTTATAACTAATTAGCTTGTATTGCAGCTTATAAATACTTTACAATGTAATACAGAGAATACAGAAAAATATTGAAATACAAATTCCTCTGTTTGCGTCTTCAAGTATACTTGCATCCGAGTATCTTGTTACTTTATTGAGCTGCATTCAGCTTAATCCATCTTTTATTACACTACCGCTTGCAGTTTTAAAGAAGTGAAAGGGTGTAATTTGAACATTAAGCATGCCAAGAACATGGTTTGACTAGTAATTTCACTTTACATTATCAGAATCATAGCCAAATTCATCAATAAAAGCATTAAAACGTTCTTGATCCATTTATGAAAAAAGAACCAAATTTTTGCAGCATTAATCCATTTCCAATTGAAATCATACCCGTCCCAGCTAAATACACAACCCAGGAACTTTTTCAAACGATCCACAACAATTTTCTTCTCTCATATCCACTCAAATATATACTTTCTCTCTCTAGGAAGTATGAACTCGGGGTTATCTTTCTCTCTCTTCAAAATTCTTTCTTTTGAAAGAATCTTGCTGAGAAACAAAGCTAATATTAGCTTCCTTGGATTGTTGTGAACGAAACCCAACTGGAATCATAGAATTTGATGCTGATATCGTTTCTAATTCCAAATTGATTGAGGCATTTTGTCCCTGGCTCATACCACACAATGCCAACCACTCGAATATGGTGAAGCACCGCCGCCACACTTCCGATTTGGTTCACAGGTAAGTCCCTTCTTGTGTTCTTTAATGTATAATAGTAATTTGAGGAAGATGGAGCCTACTCATGTTATTTATTTATTTATTTATTATTAATATTAAGAAAACATTAAAAATATAATAAAATAGCAAAAATAGGAAAAGACATTCTTCCTTTTATTAAATTAAGTTTGGCACTAAGAAAAATTGTCTTCTTTTAATAAAAAAATAATTTTGAATTTTTTTAAAATTAGGATTTCCTTTTCAATCAAACTCTTTGCCAAAAAAAAAAGTGAACTTAAAGTGAAAATAATTAAAAAATATAAAAGGAACCAACATATTGATGTTTTCATTTAAAGAACTACGTGAGGTCTAACTCCGATTAGCAGGTACATAGGTACCTACATGACAACTTAAAAAAAGATTTTTTAAAATATTAATTCAATTGGCAATTATTTGTAAATTCGACTAATTTGTAAACATAGATGTGGTTAATGTATGTATTATCTTGTAAATATTGTTCCAATTACTAATCAATTGTAAAATATTAGACTTTGTAAATATTTCTATAAATATCTTAAATACTAAGGGCATTAAGGAATGAACTATAATTAAAGAATTTAAAGGTGCAACCATTTAGGTTTTAATAGGATAGCCCTAAATCCAAAGAATATTTGGTTTAATTAAAATTGGTTTTAAATCAATTTTTATTACAAACTAAGTGGCTATTAAAATTTTCCCAATTGGCAATTTCAAAAGTTTTAAAAATTATATATTTTTTTCTAATTCCTAGTCGAGGATTTGTATCAAATAAGTTAAGGTTTAATACGAATCAAATTTAAAAAAATTACAACAAAAATAAAAAATCTAATGAAGTCTTGTGGTCCTCCTATTGCTTGCGTTCTTACTTTGTAGGAAGCCACCAAATGACGAAGGATAAAGGAGTGATATGAACACCTTGTACACTCATAATGATGCATGCCTATTGAATTGGGAAAAATATTAGGTGGATGAAGTTATAACTGAATCATTGAACGCATCCTTCACCACGAGTAATAAAAAGAAAGTTAAATGAAGAGTTAAGTGTGATTACCTTTTGTGTTTTCTTAAATCTTTTGTTCCTCCAACCCTTAAATCTTCATTAGTAATGCTTTCTAGAACTCTTTCTTGCAAAAACCAAAATTTTCCTGTAGGAGATTATTGTAAAGGCTAAGACTCTAGAAAATTCTAAATCGAATGTTGACCTAATCATAAATGGTGAAGAAAAGGAAAGATTTTACTTAATGTGGTGATCTTTCAAGAAGTCTTTAAGAATCATGATTACTAATAAGAGAGGAAAAGAGGGTTTCTATAAAGTTGAAAAGGCAGAAATAGAATGAAGTTTATTCCTTAATTGTTTTATATGTTGGCTTTTCTCTAAGGTATCTTTTAAATCATAATTCAAACACCTACTTGCCCCATTAATTATTGGATAATTACCTTCCTATCTTTATATATGTTTTAATTAATTTCAGGTTATTTCAATAATAGATAGAGTTTTTGACTTATGTTTTTCATCTAAAAGTATATTAATAGAGTTATTGTGTGATCTATTTCAAATAAAAGGTATATCTTTTTCTTTTTTTTTTATTCAAGAAAAAAGCCATGAATGCCTTTATATAACCATCTAAGCAACTTTTTTTTCCTTTCTTATTGTTTAACCATTTAAATAGCTATTAATATTGACGGAAAATAGTATATTTAGTTAAGAAAACTGTCACAATTAACATTTTAAGGATATATGTTCGTATATTATTATATATATATAATTTTGGTTCTATAGGATCATTAATATTTTTTTAATATTTGGAAGCCATAATGTTGTGTTTGTTAGAAAGAGTTACAATCCTTCAAATTATGAAAATATTGCTAAGGAATGTTATTTTGTATTAAGTTATGCATATATATGTTACAATTTATCATATAAAAACTACAACCTCTTAATACAAATTTATATAATGATATGCTTCTTAATTCTTAAATACATAATTAAAATAAAATAATTTTAGTTGGTGCTGGCAAAATAAAAAATTGTATACGAACAAAAAGCACTAATAGTGAAAAGTTAAATATACAATAATCTTTCAAAATTATATATATAGTTAATTTCATCATGTTTTTTTGTTATTCCTCCCTATAAAATTTTATCCAAAAAATTTTACATCCATCTTCAACATTAATTACTCCAAGTATATAATTATGATGTCCTCACTTGCCAATGAACAAATATGCTATCCTTTTACCATTAATCAATGGTTAATTGAGGAGGACGGTTTGAAAAATTCTGTGCAATGTTGATTGCCGCAAATTGGTTAACTCATTAGTCACTACCTTAAAGATTCGACGTTATTCAGCACAATCATAAGCACTATGTCCATCCATTGTCCTCCGCTTTGATGCATAACCTCTCTTATAAAAATTTGCCAGACATTTAACTTAAACTAAGGTCGATTATTACTTTCATTTACTTGACCATTCTTTATTCTACTATTCATTGACTTTTGTTCTCTTCACTATTTTGTTATCACTTTTTTTTTTTTTAAATTGGAAGATAGTTATTTCGTACAAATAAGTGAATCAAATCACTTTTTGTTACCATACTTTTCAATGAAAACAACGTATATAGCTTTAATAAACATGCCACAATTTAATTCAATATTGAACAAAAAAATTAAAATATTTTATTTAGAAACCACATTATAGATTCGGTCCTCTATTTTTTCTTAATCTAAATATTCATATGTGTATACATTGTTATGTCAATTAGACTATAAGTATTAGTTACGGTGTAGTTATCTAATCAGCATTTGTTTTATTTTAATAGGGACATATGTTATCTATATATTGATATCTAATTAAGGGTTGTCTATTCAATAAACTCTATAATTTGATAAAATATTGATGATTAATTAAATTTTATATTAATCAAGTAAATATTTACAACTATATATATTGATATTTTAAGTTAAATATAAATAATGGATTCTTTTTCATTAAAAGTAACTATTTATATATAAATTAATGGTGAATTAATATAAGTACCTCATGGCATGAAAGTATTTAATTTGAATAGACAACGAATGTCACTTTTAGTGGGTAAGTTGTCTAAAGTTACGAAAATGGAAAGCCTTTGAAAGTTTAAATTATATTTTGAAACCTTGAAATCGAGATAAAACCAAATTAAATACCGATTTCATAAGATTATGAACCAAATCGTCAAATAATAACCATAAGTTAATTTATGTAGAACCATACAAGACCAATGAGCAATAAGTGAGATCGGGGAATAAGGAGGATTTTAAGTACCTTTTAAATTACTTTTTATATTAGGTTCTAGGAATTTTATAGCTTTGGTTACGCATTAAGGTGACATTCTAGGTAAACATATATCTTATTTGTTGCTTGTGCTTGTTTAGGATAATATCCTATAATGATTAATTGAACACTTGAACATAAAATTTATTTGTTGCGTGTGCTTAGCTGTGGTCAGTAGACCAAGAGTGCCGGTGATGCTAATGCAGCATCCTTGTGATCCTTATGTGATGTTGTCCATTTGTAGAGTCACACTTGGAGAGATGATTACGAGTAGATTTAGATTATTTGGACTCGTGGATATTTAGGAGTATCGAACATCATATATATACGTATTATTATATCTATGTGTGGTAGGATACTAAGTTATATATATTGTTTTCTAAGCTCAAACTATAAATGACAAAAGGCTGGCAGTTGCATTAATTTTATGTCTACACATGAATGTGTTGTTGCTTGATCACATGCATGCGATCATGGTATATATGTATTGAGTTCTAGCTCATTCTTTCATCTTTTTCAAGTACATAGGTGGTAAAGTTATAAACTATTGTATCGTTAGTTGCAACCTGCTAGTGAGTTTTGGGAACATTAGTAGTATTGAAGACATTCCAAATAATGAATAGAGAATATGTGTTGAGTTATGAAAACAGAGACTAGAGTTGTGTAATTGGTCTGAGTGGTAATACATGTTTAGTGTTTATAGAATAGTAGCATCATAGTTACAATTTATAATTCTTGTCACATTAGTATGATGAATTCTTTAAGTCATCTGTTAATTGAATTAATGTAGATTATGAGATGTGACTTTATGACTGCTTATGATGACATGTACATAATATGATATTATTTTAAATTATTAATATATGAGTAGTTTTTGAGTTATTTATGGTGTAAATTGTGGATTCCTAGCAAGTTCTAAGCCTTAACGTGTTCATATTCATTACAAATATGAGAAGAGTTATAAATGACCTAAGTTTAGGATGTTATAGGGGATGAAAGAGGAAAATTTCCAATATTTGTATCCAAGTGTTTGATGGGTGAAGGTATAGATCATATGGCCTACACTTGAACTTGATCAACATCGATCCCTTATCTAGTGAATGACGAATCAAAGGAATCTTCCAAAGGATACTTTGAACATGCACTTCAATGTCTTTACACAAAACTTATAAAGTTTGCATCTTTCAATGACCTTCCATAGATGGTTCAAATGGTGAGGCGCATGCTTGGACTTGATGACTATGTCATCAATGTAGTCTTTGATGAAATTATGTATCATGTCAGGAAACAATGCGATCATTGTCCTCTAGTAAGTGGCGCTTGCAATCTTAAGCTCAAAAAACCATGATAGTGTAGTAGAAGTTTTTTATTAGAATGCTAAAAGTGGTATGTTGGTACCTCCAATGGCCATCTTGATTTGGTTATAACCATTGAAACCGTCCATAAACGAGATTAGTTCATGTCCCGCTATAGCATCCACGTTTGTATCAACATTAGGATGTGAGAAATCATCCTTTGGCATGCCTAATTTGTTATGGTCAAGAAAGTCTACACAATATAAACTACCTAAGTAAGGAGCTCGATTAGCTTGATGAAGTAAGCTCAAAGTAGTTTTTCAATCTCTTCTATTATTTGAATTTCAATTTCTCGATGAAAGATATGTTGTGTTTGCTCTATTGATTAGACCTTAGGTTTGATGTTCAATCTATGCACTACTAAAACGAGTATCGTCATGGTATTTCATCATATGTCCATGTGAAAACATCTTTGTATTCTTTCAACAATCTCTTAGAACTTGATCATGGCAAGAGGCTCTTGTTGATGAAAATGGGTTGTGGAGAATCCTTTAGTCCTGTTAGGTCCAATTCTTCAACTTCCTCCGCTTCAGGTTTCATATGATCTTACATCTGAGGAGTGTGGTGGTGAGGAGGTTGGAGGGAGGTTTGGCGTTGTGCTCAAAAAGGTTCTTTGTAACATGAATGAATATATCTTTCCTTTTTTCAGTAAGTCTTCATACATTAGTGCAGTGCTGAGAGTATAAGTTTGTGATCATATAGCTACTTCCTTCCGATAAGCAAATGATAGGATACAGGCACATCAATCACATGGAATCATGTAGAGTTTTGAATTAGGCTCGACTTTAAAGTCAACATTGTCATATTGCATTGTGTTTGTATTCCAATTAGTGAAACTATCAATAGTAATGGGTTATCTCACTAATCGCCTCATATCTAAGTTCACAGCCTTGAATGTAGACATTGACATGATGTTTATAGAGGCATCATTTTATATGAATGTCCTCTTGATGTGATGTGTGTTGATTATACTTTCGATATATGGTGGATGTTATGGTTAAGATTATTCATGCACATGTCTGCCATGGTAAAGAGTATTACATTCTCATGTGCATATGCCGTTTGTTGTATGAGTTGCACCATACTAAACTCCTTACTTGTCTTTTAGAGATTTAGGTTAGTGCATTTGCTACTGTGAACCATGCCTCTTCGTCAAATTTTAGCTAGTCAGAAAACTTCCTAAAGTTGGTAGTCTTCATTTAGGCAGTAGCCATGGTTAAGCCTTCTCCATGTCATTTTCAATAAGCATTTCCTTCTCTTCGTGCGTCTTAGTATGTAGCACCTCTTCTTCTTTAATCTTGAGATCATGCTTAACAACATTTGTTGTACCTCACTGAGTATTATGTGCAATTAATGGATTATCCATGGTCTTATGACCTACAATCAGGGATGACATCCAGTAAGAACTTGATTATTTCTACATTGTCTCTAGAAACAGCAAAATGGAGTGTCATGTTTCCATTTTTGTTGTTAGAACAAGTAACATCTCCTCCGTAGTGAACTATCTTCTTGAGTAATTTCAAGTTGTTCTTTTCAGCTACTACACATGAAAATTGACTAACATCATCTGAACTTAAGTTCACATCCTTTTCTAACAAGGGCTTGATTATATGCTCATGACCTCTTAAGATTGCTTCCCACAAGGGCACATTGCCATCCACATCTATAATTTTCAAACACAAATCATGCATAAGATTGTGATATTAGTTTGTCATCAAACTTTCTTTTGAATCGTGATTATTATTGATATATGCTTATGGTCAAGACATTTCGTCATGAAATTAATTAAAAAAAAATCATGAGCTTCTATCTAACACATACCTTTTTTTTTTTTTAATAATTAACATATATTTAAAATACATATTTAAGCTTATGGTTTATTTGGGGAACTATATGCTCTTTTTCACGAAACACGTTTAAGATATGATGATAACATAACAAGTCACTATTTGCATTAGAAAATAAGAGTTACCATCACAAATAGTACCTGAATGTTGATAAAATATATAATTAGGTACTTGAATATTGAAATCAATCAATTTACCAACAGAGAGAATTTTTTGCGTACATCGACGTAATGTTTTTAACCAATAAAATGAAGGTACTGTTAGCATACATGAAAAGGTTTTTTAAGTACTAAATCAAATAATTTCAAAGTTCATATACTGAATTGATTAATTTTAAAGTGGCAGTATCTAATTGCATATTTTGTTAAAGTTTAGGTATCATTTGTAACATTTACTCAAAAAAAAAAAAAATCACATGTTGGTTAAACTAATATAAAGCTTGAGATAAAACTTTTTGGTAACAAAACAAATGGCTATTAAGGCAAGAAAAAAATAAAAAAGCAAAAATGAAAATTTATATATAAGTTAGTTTTCAATATAATAATGTGAGAATTATACCTCTTATGTTCGATCAGCTTCATAACTTAGTAGAAGAAGCACACAACTCTCACTTCCTTTTGATGCTGCAATATGTTATATTCATACAAAAATAATGATAGTTACTTTATCACATGATCGATGGTGTGAGCAATGTTTTGATTGATTATTTACTCGCAAGTGATGTCTTCTCATCGTTCTCCGCTTCGTTTGGATCCAACCTTGTTTCAACAACAGCTCCAACAACAAATCCTTCCCCATTAATGTTGCAAAGTATAAACTAAGGCAACACCATTCTACCACGAGAGATCTTTAACAAAATACTCTCCATGATCGGATCGTATTGTCTTTCAAATGCTATTCGACCAAAAAATAAATAAATAATTAAAAATAAACTCAACATAACTTTACAAAATAAAATATTAATATTATTTACAAAGGGTGTGATATGGGGAAAAATATCTAATGGATACACATGTGCATGTATATATGGTGGGCAACCACCAATAATACTTTAACATGTGGATGATGTGCTAGTAGGTTCTATAGTAATTAACACCATCCGATCACATATTAGAAACTCATGAGTAGTTATTCATCATGTGTATATACAGGTGGCGGTTAATATGACTAAAGCCTTTCTTGTGGTATGGAAACTTGAAAAAGGAAAAAAAATGATTAGAAGCTGTATTATGATAGAAGCATATGGTTGTAAAAGTATGAAAATTAAGACGTCCACCTCAAGGAGATTGTACATGATGATAGTCCCATCTTTAACATTTTCTTGAATAATATTCAAGAAAGTGATACGATTCAATGGTAACAGCTCGCTTGAACGCTTTGTCCTTACGGTGAAGAGCTGTAGTTTGCAACAAAGGATGCCTATCTCACCATAAACATCACTAGTCTTTGCTTCCCCAACAATCCATACCATTGTATAATGCAACTAATATTGATGAGAATTAATGACATCATAACCGCTTGATCGATCCTTACCTATTCACCACCTCCATTGTTAAAAATTATATCTTACAAAATGCAATACCTGTGTCATGAAACTAATCTTTGTTGCTTCTGAAATTGAAAGTGATAATCCAACTAGGTTTTTTATTTGAAAATATTTATTGCAGTCTGTGCTTATACTTTATGGTATTGGGATAATATTTACATGCTAAACTGATGCAACATAGGATGGATAAGAAGAAAATCCTACACCGCCAGCTTTAACACATAAGCTATTGACCTTAAAGGAGGCTTACTTGTTGCTTGTCATTCGAATTTTTAATTTTTGTAATGATAGAGTTTTAATATCATTTAATAGGATGTCAGTTTAACAAGGATCTAATGTCTTTTAATATAATGCCAGTTTTAGTTTTTCCTTTTAAATGCTATTTAATATTATTTAATAGATTTTAGTTTTTTTTTTCCATTATGACAAATTTCATGCTTAGGGCATATGAAATACATTATCTTTTGACATTTGAATGTATTTTTGAGAGCTTGTTTTCCTCTTTACCCCTAAATTTTAGATTTTTTGTGTGACATCTTGTTATTGGATGCCAATTGACTAGATTTCTAAGAACTCTTTAGGCTTTTAAAGATCATAGGACGGTAATCGTGTTTGATTCAATGTCTTGTGATAAATTGTTCACTTGTACACTGCGTCACAAACCCCACTAACGACTATATAGAAATTTGTTGGTGCTTCATTTTGCAAAATCACATCTCCTGGTAAAGGAAAATTCTCGACATTCATCTCTGAAACCTAAATAAATGGAATTATAATATTGCAAGTAATAAAAAAGAGATTTCAAAAAATAAACAATATGCGGTGTCAATATAATATTTGCACGATGCAACTCATTACAAGCTGAAAGAGCAAGCTATTGGAAAATATGATGAAATAAGTAGACTTTGTCAACTAGTGGATGGAAGATGATATGAAATACTCGATTGGATTGCTTTAGGAAAAGACTTGAGTATCTCTCACTGCTGTAGCTCCTCTGAGTTTAGTTTATATTTCAAATACACATGTGCTTGCATCTGATCTACTAGCGCGGCGAGGCAGTTCATTTTTTATGAGCAAAGCTTGAGATAGCTGTAAGATATCCCTCTAAAATGATACAAAACTTAAGAGAAATCTAAAAAATGAATCTAAAGTTTTACAATTATTGATTTGATTAATAATTGGCAATAATTTCATAAGAGAATTTACTCATAAACTCTTGAGTGACATGTCCCATGGAGCACCAAATTTATCATGTTACCAATCAAGTAAGCAACCAACCAGTGGTTGAAAAGTATGTAGAAGATGACAAAAATTGTCTTACCAATATTTTTAGGTTGTAGATAGCCTACAGTTGTTAGAATTGTAAGTGACCGGTACATTGAAGTCACATTCTGAATCTATAAACTTTCTTCTAAAATATTTTCCATCGAAGCTCCAGTATGGTGACATCGCTAGCAAATAATAGAAACAATCAGCATAATGTACGACAAACAGGGTCATCTGCCAAGACAAATCAAAATCATTGAGAAATTATGGATTGGCTATACAATCTAAAGGAAAACGTAATCAATGGTGATACTTACACAGATGAGATTGACACACCGAGCCTAGAAATATTTGAAATTTCTGTTCTCTTCCAATCTATCAAAAAAAAAAAAATTAACTATGTTCTATGATTGGGGTTATTATATAGAAAAGGGAAAATAATAAAGAGTTTTATGTGATGAAACATTATTTACCTTAAAAACAAAGGATTAACTCTTTAGAAACACCAAAGGTGTAGCATGTTGAGCAAACGAAATGAGTTAAAAGGTGAAGGGAATATTTTTAGTGTAAGTTCATGTGGAATGATGGATATAACATCAAACATAAACCATGAAGTTGTATATTTCCAAGTAATTTGTTTTGGATTATAGATGAGACAACAAGAGTTTTCATCGGGATAAGCCACGAAAAATATAAGAACTATATCTATTGCAAATGGTTCGTTTACATAGTTATTCAAAGCTTATGATAATTGAGTTGGCTTTCTAATAAAGCCAGATTCGAATGGTGACATCCAGGCGATGTAAATAACAAAAACCAGAAGGAATCTCTCCTAAGCCTTGTAAATATGAATTTAACCCTTGTTAATCAAGCAAGAGTTTATCACCTATAGTAGTGAATGTAATTATAGATCAGACATTAAACTGGAAAACAAAAAAGGTTTATACACATAGTTCAGTCAAGATATCAAAGTTATGAGAGGCATAGCTTATAAAGAAATCTAATATGAAAAATTTTGTATTTTAAATTCACCATGGAGCCAAAAGCGTTCTATATATGTTGTGGATCTTATGCTTAGTTTGATCATTAGATGAAAAAATTTACAAAATACTATACTTGTAAAATTGGAAACTTCCAAAAGAGAAAAAAAAGAAAAGAAAATTATCTATTTTCATACCTTGAAGTTTAATACTGTGTATGGGAACTTTATTAAAAGCGAAAACTAGTGAAAATGAGCAGAAAGAAAAGAGTGGAGTGCAAATGAGTGGAAATAGAAATAAGTAAAAAGTTTATTTTATGTTTGATAACTTATAAACGAAATAGAAGGAAAAGAAAAGAAATAGAGTTAGTGATTGACAAAATTATCCCTATATCATATTTATAATATATTAGTAAAGAGGGTAATTTAGAGAGAAAAGAAGTGGCTTGAAAAGTGGAAAACATTCCACTATTTTCTCTTCTTTTCTATAACTTTCCACTTTAACTTAAATTGCCAAACACAAATTTTCTGTCCTTTTCTGTTGCTTTCTTTCTGTTTCCACTTTTCAGTTGGGATCCAAACATAACATAACTTAACTGTAGAAACCTTTGCACCATATCTCAACTGAAGTCTTTACAATCAAATAAATTTATAATGAAAAAAATGACAGTATTTTAAAAAGAATGATAAAACTAGATTCCAAAAACTTTAATTACGACTTGAAAAATAAATATCAAGAGCAACAAGATTTGGTTGCATCTCCTAGTTTGCAATGTTTTCTTGATGTGAAAATACAAAGAAAAGGGTGGATCTTTTGAAACATTATCTAAACAATCTTACCCTATGGCACAAGAAATAACGTTATATATTAAATTCCTAGGCCTAACCAAGGAAGATCTAAGCAAAAGAAAATTCTCACAGAAAATAATATTGTATATTAAATATCTTCTTTAGGGTCTAACATTATTTAGTGGGATGACCCATGGTCTTATGACCCACAGTTAGGGATGACATCTTATGTATTGCAGCTAGAGCTGGGCGTAAAGGCCACAGCCCGCGGGCCGACCCATTTGCCCACTCAAAAAAGCAGGCCACAGCCAAATTTTTTGGCCTGCCGTATAGCCCACGGGCCAAAGCGGGTTGGCCCATGACGGGTCGGGCCTGCTCGGGCCAAGTGTGAAAAAAAAAAAAAAAAAGAGAGGAAAAATGTAAGAATAAAAATAGTATAATAACATATTTGTGATTATTTATGATATATTATGGAAGAAAATAAATTAATACATGCATCATAAGCATTATAATATTTTTTTAAGTATATATTTATTGATTTAAACATAATATAATATCTAATAAATTATTTAAAAAACTTGTTTTGATTTATAAGTAATGAAAATGGTAAAAAAATTATTTTTAATATATATAAATCTTAAAATATATAAATATTATAATTTTTATATAAACTAACATAAGAAAAATAAAAAAATTTATTTGGCCCTTGGGCCGGCCGGTTTAGCCTCGGAGCCAAAGCGGGCTGGGCTCGGGATGAGAAATCTTGGCCAGTTTAAAAGTGGGCCAAAATGACCAGCTCCGTTTAACCCGTGGGCAGTTGTGGGCCTGCTCGGCCTGGCCCGCCAGGCCCGTTTGCCCAGCTCTATTAACAGCATGGTTGGTATTGACAATAGGGTTGGCATCTTGAAGTACTAACATGACTTTTTCGATTATGTTAGTGTTGATGCTATTAGCATCTTGACTTGTGCAGTCATTAAGATTAGCAGACTTCTTTTTGATGGTACCATCATAGATGTGTCAAATTCCTCAATCCTTAGTGGAGACTCCAAAATGTGGATGATTGTATACGTGGAACTTATACCTTGTACATGATTTTAGAGTGTTGATAAAAGAGATGATACTTGATGAGATGATTTAGAGATAATGACTGGATAACAAACAATTCAATGTTTTAAATGTGCAAGTCACAAGGAAACTTAAGTATGCCTTGAGCATCAATCTTGCAGATCTTGAGCTATTAAAGTAGTAGTAACCTGATTTGCCTAGTTGATCCTTATGAGAAGAACTTCTTGTATAGAACATTGTCCATATTCTCTCTCCGAAAAGTGGAAATTAGGAGACATGGCTCAGTATTTATCACCATTACAATGGCTAATAAGCATTAGATCATCTCAGTGATTATCAAATGAGATAGAGCTATGGGCCAAATCTAATGATCTTCCTCTTATATCTATGAGCTTGCTTAAGAGAGGTTAGATGCAGTGGACTGGTTCAAAGATCCTTCTTACAAGTCCACCAAGGTAAATCTTTCCAAGTCATATCAATTTATGAACCGCACTTGTTGGGCCTTAGTGTCGAGTCTATGAGCTGTTCAAGTTAAAAAGTAAATATTCATAAGTTGGTCATGTTAAAGTGGTAATATTGTTATTTAATTATACAGAAATATAACTATACATAGTATATCCATGATTATAGGAAACAATATGGTTCTAAAAGACTTGTAAGCCATTATTATTGTTGAAGTACAAAATTATGCACCATGAGTTTGTCATTTTTTGTATAACGTTATGTGCATGCTCAAATTCTTCCAAAAGTATTGCTTATTTACGTAAAGAACATGTATTCTAACAAACAATTAAAAGAAAATAATTATTAATGATTGGAAATATAATATTAAGAGTAGGTATAATAGAGGTATTTAACACCATTTCCCATATAATAACACATTTTTTGGTTATTCACCATTTTAGCTAGATATTTATAAATCTTAGAATCATTTATGAAAGACTTTGAAAAGTCATATTATTTTTTTGTTTGTTACAATAAACAAAAAAAATTAAAGGTATTAGTTTAAAAGTAATATAAGCATGTGCATAGGGACATTGACACCACTTCCTATACCTAGAACCCACTTTTAGATTTTTTTTTTTTGCTATGTAGTTAACTCATTATAAAATTTGAAGTCAAGTTGTATTTTCTCATATACATACATATACTATAAATTTTAACAAATATTAAAGCGACCAATAACTTTAAAGATAATAGATTAAAAGTAATAACAAAATGGGATCAACAAAAATTTAAAAAGTTATAAAGAACTTTTATGAAGAACCTATAAAGTAAAGAAAATCCTTAATAAAATAGGGTCTATAAAGTGTTGAATTGATACCTAGTGACTCCAAATGGTGTTTCTTACCATTATGCATGTTGTAATAAAACTCGACTCACAAAAGTGAAAAAGTTAAGAGATATTAATGAAAGATTTTAGGATAAAGTATATAGGTAATTAGGAGAGAGAAGTCATTAGGAAGCTAACTCGCACTAGAAAGTTTTTTTTTTATCATTTGACATTCTCTAATTAAATATATATGTATATATATTATATATGTCTAAAAAGGTAGTAAAAGGACTACATGTTGAGGTTTTTATCATTTCACATGTTATAATAAGAAAAAAAATTACATGTCTCAAAAAACAAAAAAGTTGCAGAAAGACTATATGTCTTTTAGGAAAAGTTACCTTATTCAATTACAGAAACTATTAAGAATAGCTGCAAATTCTAGTATCACACATTTACATGTATTAATAATGAAAATTAAATTAAAAATTCTAGATGGCCAAAAAGATAGTTAAACTTATATATGAAAAAGTAAATGTCTTATGCAAAAGTCATAGCTCTTTCTACATGTCTTTTCGAAAAAGTCACCTTATTCAATTAGAAAAATCATTAAGAAGAGTTGCACATGCTAATATCACACATGTATAGGTAATATAAATTTAAAGGAAAAAAAATACAAATGGTCGAAAAGGTAGTGAAAAAGTGTAGGTAAATATAAATATCACGCAATAAGTAAACTTTATCAACTAGTTTATGGAAGTGATGATATGAAATGCTTGATTGGATTGCTTCACGAAAAAACCCGAGTATCTCTTGCTGCTGCAGCTTCTTTGTGTTTGTTCTACTTTTCAAATACAAATGTGCTTCAATAATAGGAATTTGACCAAAAAGGCAATTTTTCTTTCTTTCTTTTTTTTTTGGTTTCTAGCTCACTAGGCCAAAAGATGACCTCTTTAGGACCAGCGAGGCAAGTAACTCCCTCTTCAAAACCCTTTCCTTTGTTTTGCCATATCATGCCAAAAAAAGTAAAAATCGCCTCTAAAAAGAACAAAGAGGCAAGACTTGCCTCTTTATTTTTAGTCAATGGATAAGAGATGACACTTGCCCTTTTATCCTTATTTTAATAATATTGTGCCTTTTCTTTTTGCCAATTTATACTAAATATTATTAATTTTTTTATATAATATTTTGTATTATAATATATATTAATTTTATGTTTGAAATTACTTATTGTAGCAAATAAAAGCAAAATAATATCAAACTGTAAATATAGTCTAGTACATAACTAATCAAACACAGTAAGTCCTCAAAGTACTAAAATAGTACAAAAGATTCAAGTCTTGCAAAAAATATAATACTGAACAATAACAAGTCTAGATCTCGACAACAACTAACCTAGCATCTATGAACTTGATGCTATTAGACTTAAGTCGATGAAGTACCCGATGATGTTGTGATGTTGAGGCAAAAGTGGTAGTAGATAGTCCTAGTGGTGGAGTCATATTAGGAAATGGATAGGAGTTATGAGCAAGTTACTGAGTGGATAGGTCGACTAGGAGTGGTCCCACAATGCTGCCGGTGTCCATGGCACATAACTTAATGCAAGAGGTTGGCCCGTTGCTCTAAGGAGCTGCTTGGGGATCGAGCTATAGGTTGGGCAATGATTGAGTGTATTCAAACGAGCTAGCTCCATATGTCGTAATATTTATAATAGTATGACTTTCGAGAGGAGTTGCATGGCACGATTAGAGTTTGGTGGTTGTAGCTGCCAAAGGCGGTGATGGCTAAGGGTAAGGCGGTATTGTCCATAATTTGGCATGGGAGGTCGATTCACCAACGAATGAGGAATTTGTGCCATCTCTGGAATGTCCCCATATCGACTCTATCTAAGCTGATACTAAACTCATCTTGAGGCTGCTGATAATAGTCATACCTCTCTTGAACAATCAACACATCATATCCCATGACACGTTGATATATGGATCTATGCTCTAAAAACTCAACCATGATAGTGACATCATTCATCGGCTCTTGGCCGTCTGAGCAACCCTAATGTCTTCTTCATCCCTCCTGGCATCCACTCTCACCTAATTAAATAGAAAAACAATTATCATATTAGTATGTAAAAACATAATTACATATTAGCTTGCATTTGATCTTGTTGGTAGGAAGGCAGTTGATTTCTACGGGCAAAATTTGAGATAGCTTGCATGGTATCCCTTTAGAATGATACATAGTAAGAAGCGTAAGACAATTTGACAAATGAACTGGAATACAATTACCAATTTGATTAATAATTGCAATAATTTCATAAGAGAATTCACTTACATCCTCTTGAGGGCAACGTGTCCCATGGAGCTCCAAATTCTTCATTTTACCGGTCAAATAAGCTGCTAACAAAAGGTTGAAAAGCATATAGAAGATGATGAAAATCATCTCCCCAATATTTTTGGGTTGCAAATAGCTTAAAGTTGTTAGAATTGTAAATGACCAATACATTAAAGTCACATATTGAATCCATAAACTCTCTTCATAAAAATTTTCCATCGAAGCTCCAATCCATGTGCTTTTAGGATTGTGGTAACTTACTTCTAGCAAATAAAAGAAACAACTAGCACAATGGACTCCAAACAAGGTCACCTGCCTAGACAAACTAAAATCATTGAGAATTCAAGTTCATTGGTTATACAATCAAAATGAACAACGTAAATGATTGTAATACTGACACAAATGCGCTTGACACGACAAACCCATAAATAGCTGATATTTCTATCTTTTTCCAATCTATAAAAAAAATTGATTTTTCTATGATTGAGGTTATTATATATAAAAGAGAAAAAAAAAATAAAGCAAAAAATAGGTACATGTAATTAAATATATCTTACCTTGAAAACAAAGCATTAACTCTTCGAAGACGTTGAATCCGTAGCATGTTGATGAACAAACCAAATGAATTGAAAGGTGAGGGGAATATTTTTAATGTAAGTTCAGATGGAACGATGGATATAGCATCAAATGCGAACCATGAAGTTGTATATTTCCAAGCAATTTGCTTCGGATTATCGACGAGGCAGCTAGAGTTTTCATTGGGATAAGCCACGAAAAATGTAAGGACTATATCTATTGCAAATAGCCTGTTTACACAGTTATTCAAAATTGATAACAATCGGTTTGGTTCTTTGATAAAGCCAGATTCGAATGGGGACATAAAGGTAGTGTAAGCAACAAAAACAAGAAGGAATCCCCCCAAGCCCTGCAAATACGAATTTAAACCTTGTTAATCAAGCAAGAGTTTATCACCTACAGAAGTGAATGTAATTACTGATTGGACATTAAACTGGAAAAAAAATTATATCTATAGTTCGGTCAAGATATCAAAGTTATGAGAGGCAGAGTTTATAAAGAAATATATGCAAAATTTAGGAGCCAAAACCCAAAAGGGTGCTATCTATGTTGTGAATCTCATGCTTAGTTTGATCATTAGATGAAAAAATTTACAAAATACTATACCTATAAAATTGGAAACTTCCAACAAGAGGGAACAAGAAAAAAAAAAAGAAAAGAAATTATCCGTTTTCATGCCTCGAAGTTTAAATCAACTTCAGAAACCTTTGCACCGTATCTCAACTCAAGTCTTTACCATTTCAAATAAATTTAGAAGGAAAAAAGACAGTATTTTAGAATTAATACAATCAAATATTTATCTAACTCACTAATTGGCTTTTGATTTACCAAATAAAAAATTATTGAAAAAATTCATACACATTTCATTATAGATGAATTTTATTAAAGAAAAAAATCTATAACTTAGATTTTGATATATATATATATATTATTAATTTGACAATGGAAGATAAAGTTGCTTTTTTTTTTTGGTCTCATTCATATAATTATCCCATGAATCCAATGATTTTAATGATATTGGTAATGGCCCCAATCATTTATAAAATTTTTATTATGAAAAATATAGAGCAAACATACTAGTAGTAAAGCTGAAGCCAAACTAACCTGTAAACACGATCATAGGGTGATATGATGTATCTTCTGTTTCGATTGTCCACCATTGTTCAAACTTCAAACTACTAAAAGAAAAGGAAAACAATGGAGACAAATTAAACCCCCAAAGCACAGCAATTTTTGTGTGTGTGGGTTTTCTTTCTTCATTTTAAATGTTTTTTTGTGTTTATGCGTGAGTTTTCATATCTAAAATTTACCTGTTTATGGGTGTGTGAATAGGTGTTTTGTATGCCATTATGCCTTGTAGCAATTAGATAATAAACAGGGTTAACTAATACTATTGAATTGAATCTATTCAACTCCGCTTAAGACAAGTGGGCAAAAAAATAAATAAATATACTCCTTAAGACCACAAGATCTTCCATTCTCTCGTTAGTTGTTACTACTTACTACTTATACTTGTGAAGATAAAAGCAAAATCACGTACGGTGGGCAAAAAAAAATAAAATAAAATAAAATAGTGAAAGACTTAGCCATATTTAAGGATTAACAAATAGTAGTTTGCAAAATGGATAAATAATTATCAACTATATGTTACAATAAAAATTTCTAAATATATACATACTAACTTTTACCTGATACAGGTAGATTTAAAAAAAGGAAAAAATTATTATATCACTAAAATTCCCATATTAACTTTTTTAACCAATATTATCAAACTAGATTGGAGCTTATAGAATACGCTGCTCCTTGAATTGCTTGTTTGGAGAAGTTCTTTGGTAATAAAGAGATCAGTGTTGGTTAGCATGCAAATCTGTAGTGGTGGTGGTGTTGGTCAGTTGGGTTGAAGGTGGTTCATGGGCCGTTGGTGTAGTGTGATTCATGGTTTGTGGTGAGTAGATCTGTGATGGTGGTGCAGGGTTAGTAGTGGTGGCGTGTGGCTCCGTCGTGATGGTGGTTGCGTGTGGGTTAGTCGTGGTGATGGTTTGTGGAGGCGGTAGTGGTTTGTGTGGTGGTCTGAAGTCAGATGGAGGATAAAAAGGACAATAATGGAAAATATCCAATAAATTGCAATTCATAAGTCCTTGTTCGTAATGGCTATTCAATATCCCACGATATTTTTTGTCCCGCCCAATAGCTATTATGGTAAAATAATTTTCTTTAACTGAGAGGAATAAAAATGCAGTTCATGCTCTATTCATTAAAGTAAACAGGTAAAGAAGAACTCAGGAGATGTTGCAATATCGAAGAAGCATTCTAAAAAATGTTTGTCCCACATGGAGAAAAACAAAACACCTTACCTGCTTTATAATCCAAACGAGAAAGCTATTAAGTCATTAGGACTACTAAAGAGAGCTCGCTCCGTTCTAGCAGTGGGAAGCTGTGTTGGGAGAACTTGGTAAGCACAGATTAGAAAGCCGCGTGAGCCTGACATGGGAAAGGGCTATATTGATATAAGCCAAATGGGGGAAAACGTACGAGTACCAGTGGATGGGAGCAATGTGCCTAGGGGTCCCAAAGCCTATTTACGGAAGTCGTCCGTTGCCACGAATTGTTTTACCGGCAATAGCCGGTATTCGAAAGATAAAATGACGGAATGGGATTTTTCTTAGGCATGTGGAAAATAGAAAACGAAACATAAAAATCCAACTTTGGGATGGAAATAGATTAAATAAACCCGAAGGCAGAAAGAGGAATAACATAATAATCAATTATATATTACATATTTGGAAAGTTCCATTGAATAAATTATATAATAATACAATATAATTAACAAATTATATATATATTATATATTAATGGAGGAAAAGGTTCCATTGAATTGAAAAGTGGTGAAATAATTGAATATAATAATATGATAAATTTAAAGAAAAACTATCATATATTATACATTATACATTTATGAAGATTTTTGAAAAAAAATAAATTAATAACTTATGTAATTGAAGTATACAATTTCAGATTTAATTGTATAATTATTTAAAACTTGTAAACAATAAAAGTTATTCTAAGTGTCATTCTAACACATTAGGGGGGACTTTCTCATCCTAAGAGTTATTCTACCACACTAGGGTAGAATTTCTCATTTTGAGGGTCATTTCATCACACTAGGAGAGAATTCCTCATTCTAAAAGCCATTATATTATACTAGGGTGGAATTCCTCCTTTTGAGGGCTATTTGACGATACTAAGGGGGAATTTCTCATTTTGAGGGCTATTTTACTACACTAGGAGGGAATTCCTCATTACAAAGGTCATTTTACCATACTAAGGGGGAATTCTTCATTCAAAGGGCCGTTTTACCACATCAGGGAACATTCCTTGTTCTGGGGGCGATGTACCACACTAAGGGAAAGTCCTCATTCTAGGGGTCACTTTACCATATTAGGAGAAAAATCTTCGTTTTAGAGAGCTATTTTACCACATTAGGGGAAATCCTTGTTTTAAGGGTCATTTTACCACACTAGGAGGGAATTCATCATTTTGAGGCTCATTTTACCACACTAAGGGGGAATTCCCCATTCTAAGAGCCACTCTACCACACTATGAGGTAATTTCTCATTCTAAGAGTCATTCTACCATATTAAGGTAGAGTTCCTAATTTTGAGGGTCATTTTACCACACTAGGAGGACATTCTTTGAAATAGCCATGAATTTTCCCAATTTATATTTTACAAATGTGTTATTGAAATTATATATGATTTTAAAATGTCATGAATGTGTTTCATGTTGATGCATAAAATATGAGTTATGTTATTGTGTTAAAAATAATTAAATACCTTAGTATGGTTAAATATTGAGTTCATAAATTTTTAAGTACATTGGAATGTATGAAATATGATTAGAACAAGTTAAATTATGCATGTATATAAGCCTAAACTTAAGAGAAATTTTTAGTCACAAAATAAAGCCCAAGACTCACTTTTAATTAGCTAAAAACAAGCCCATTAATTAGCCAAAGCCAAGCCCATTAAAGGCCTTAATTTAGGCAACTACTAAAGTCAAACATGAGGATAATATTAACTTCTAAAAGTGCAAAAATTCGTCCAAAACTTTCATACCACACAAACACTCCTTCACAAGCTTTGAAACCCCATTTTTACACTCCCAAAAGTTCTCCCATGGCCATATATGGTTAGTCCCTTCATCCTCCACAAATTAAACCATCAAAAGCTTTCAACAAAACTTCTAAGCAAAGGCACAAATTTCTTATGATAAGTATGTTTCTCTTGCTTTATGTATACTTGAAGTTGTGCTTTTTATTAGGATAGGGTTGTATGCTGAAAATGAGATAGGATGGTTTCTATGACTTGTTAGTAGTTAGAGTAGTGTTTTCATGCTAAAAGAGCTTGTAGTATGTGTTAGATATGTAAATTAAAGTGTTTGTATGATTGAAGTGTAGGATAGTGATTTTGTGAAGTATGTAGATTAAAGGAAGTTGGGGAGTGAATTGTGTTTGATGAGTGATGATTGGTGTTTGATGATGTTGGAGTGGAGTTTATACATGTTTGGGGAATATAACTTTCATAGTAGATACATATGTTAAGTAGTAAATATATGATATATGAGCATGTTTGTTGAAAACTTAGATATATGTAGATTTGTGTAGACCAAGTGTTTTATGAAATGTTTTATAGGAATATGATATAGATATGTATATAGAAGTGCGTGGGAGTAAAGTTTATGCATGTTTATATTTGTCACAAGTAGTTGTTGTTGATGTATATTGAATTAAGTAGTTAAAAATTGTGTAAAAAGACAAAGGAAATGTGTAGTTGGGACCCTCTATTTATTACAGGAGTGATATGGGCCGTGATCTCCTCGGAACAAGAATTTTCAAATGAGACAAGCCAGATCACGGCCATAATAGAGGAGGTGATCTCCTCGGGTCAAAATTTTCCAGCACGACACTATTTTGTAAATTAGCCATAACTTTTTCATCCGACCTTAGATTGAGGTGATTAAAATTCCTATAGAAAGATTAAAAAGAGATCTACAACTTTCATTTTTTAAGTTTTTGCCAATTCTAAAAGTATCAATGCTTAAATCTTACTTCTTTCCAGTTGTTGCATTTTCCAAACAAAGTTAAAAACTTGTTTTTGTTTGTCCTATATGTGTTGCTTTGGAAAATGGATCTTTTTGGACTAAAGTGAGATATATATATATATGATATTTGATGTGTAATGATGATAGTGTGATATATTTGGGCATGAATTAACTATGTTTATAGATTTAATAAATAATTGGATTAGACTAACTTGTTAAAATGACCTTTGAAAATAGCATGAGGAGTCTATTGATTCAAATGTTCTCCAAAGCTTGATATATGATCATTTGAGTATTTGTTGAGTATTGCATGATGTTATATGAAGTCTAAATGCTATGTTATAATCTTGTGATAATTTATTTGAATTTCTTTGATTGATTATGATTGAAATTAGTTGAGTTTGTGCTTGAACTAAGTAAGAATTGCAATAATTTCTTTGTACAGTGATAGATCCTCGCTTGGCTACCCCTATTAGTTCCTGAGCTATTTCAGGTACGCAGTAACATGCTTGTTTCTTGCCTAGGATAGGCATAATTGAATTTACTATAATTTATGAAAACTTAAACTATGTTTGAATTAGTTATTTGTTACGCTGTTGAATCCGGTTCAGGGAGCGGCACCCTGTAATGATGCAATGACATGGTAGTTTTAGGCGCTTAGGCCACCTTTGTCATTATGCAATGACTTTTATAAGTGGTATGACGGGTAGTTGATGGGGTTTTTAGTATCGGTATAGCATTTACTTGAGCTTAGGAGGAAGTAACATGATTTAATTCGATGTTTTGAGACTTGAATTGGGTGATGTTATGGACTAAGATAAGTGAACATGAGAAATGGCTGAGAACCTTATATGAGACTATTCTTCATTTTCAGATATATTATCTAAGAGATATAAGTCCCTGAATAACTTATATCAACTCCCTAAGCGTCGAGGTCGTTACTCAAGTCCCCAAAACGTCCTTGTTGCCTGGAGTTTGAATACTCCAGTGTTGTTTGATTAATTAAAGACTGTTTAATAACTTATTGATTGTTGCATATGCATATAGATTAAGCTTGTGTGTATCAATAGCCTTTGTCTTCATTACTTGTGTACTGGGCCTTTGGCTCATTATTTTATATTTTCAGGAATCTAAGACGATGAGTTTTATGCTAGCATGGGTTATGTGACTAATTTTGAAGCTTTTCTTGATGGTTGGGAAGATTAAGTTGGCCAGGGACTACATGGATTCCTTTTTGTAATAGATTAGGATAGACTATCTTTTGGAAGAATAAGTATTAATGTTGGAGCTTTGTTTATCTTTTATATCTTTTGTTTAAGGCTTGTCATTAGCCTTTGTTTGTAATATATATACTTAGTTATGTATATTTAAGTTTTATCTCTTATGATATGTGATGATAATGATGTATGCTTTTCTTAGAAGTTTTTTTTTTTTTTAAATCTATAGTTCTCAAATTCGTTCTTATAAAGAATTTAGACAAACAATTATTCAAACACTTCTTTTAAGACAACCTTACATATAATACTAAAAGTTATATGTGGTTGGAGACTCGAATTCATCTATTTTATATAGGTGTTGAGCTTGGGTCTTTACATTCTTCATTCCAGGGCTATTTTACCACATCAGGGGAAAATTCCTCATTTTAGGGACGATTTACTACACTAGGGGAAAATTCCTCATTTTGGAGGCCATTTTAGCACATTAGGAGAAAGATTCTCGTTATAAGGGTCATTTTACCCCACTAGGGGAGAATTCCTCATTTTGAGGGCCATTGTACCATGCTAGAAGGAGATCCCTCAATCTAAGGGTTATTTTACCTCATTAAGGGGAAATTCCTTATTTTAAGAGCTGTTATACCACACTAAGATGGAATTCCTCATTTTTTAGGGTCATTTTATCGCACAAAGAGGGAATTCCTCATTTTGAGAGCCATTTTACCACACTAGGAGGGAATTCCTCATTTTTTAGGGTCATTTTATCGCACAAAGAGGGAATTCCTCATTTTGAGAGCCATTTTACCACACCAGGAGGGAATTCCTCATTTCATGGACCATTTTACAACACAAGGGGCAAATTCCTCATTCTAGGGGCCATTTTCCCTCCAATTATGGTAAAATGGTCCTTGAAACGAGGATTTTCTCCCTAGTGTGGTAAAATGTTTCCCTTAATGTAGTAAATGGATCTTAGAACAAGGAATTCCCTCTTAGTATAGTAAAATTGCCCTTGGAATGAGGAATTCACTCTCTCCCCCTTAGTGTGATAAAATGGCTCCCATAAGAAGGATCTCCCTTCAACTATAGTAAAATGGCCTCCGAAATGAGGTTTTTCCTCTTAGTGTAGTAAAATGACTATATTGTGGTAAATATATATCTATTAAATTCGATGTATTACTATAACATAATCATTATATATATCATATATAACTTATAAGAACTTATCAAAATTTTATATTTAGTTGTAGCATATAAAAATATACATAAATTTAATATGTTATAATAACCTAAATAAAAATTATTTGTGATATTACATATTATGTGCATATACATAAAAATCCTACACAAATTTTGTATATGAAGCTTTTATATTTACTATAACACATAAGCAAATATATCATATATAACATTTAAAATATATTTATACTTTATAAGTTTCATTTATAGAGATTTTACCTGTTACAATAATATATACATATATATTCTATATAACATATATGGATTTTATATATTACTATAACTTCAAACATATTTATACATTATATATATATATAATATATAACATAATAGAAGATTTACAATTTTTTTATATTAATATAACAAATAAAGTATATATACTATAACACAATTAAGATATCTATATATCCTATAAATAAAAAAAGGACCATATACAAAATTTATATAATACTCTAACATTTAAAAAATATATACATATTATATATCTTATATAACATATAAGAGTATTTACAAATTTTATATGTTGCTATAACATGCACATTAAATACATATATGGATATATATATGCAAATATATTTTATGTTACTATAACATCTAAATTGTATATCATATATCACATATAAGTTATATATAAAAAAATTGATATTTTTTTATGTTTTAAAATAACATAAACAATATACATATACAAATATATTATGTATAACATTTAAAGTATATTTTAAATATGTATACTTTACAAATTTCATGTATAAGTATATTACATAATACTATACATATAAATTATATATCCTCAATAACACATAAGATCATATGCAAATTGTTTATATTAATATATCATATAATATACCCTAATTTAATATATTACTATATATAACCTAGTTTAATATTTACTGTAACATATATGTGTCTTAATTTAATAAACTATTATAACATATAAAGTATTTATATTCAATATAACATATGGTATGTTTATTTATCTTATATTTTAAAACATATGATAGACACATATAATATACTATATTACTATAACATCTAAATTATATATCACATTCGACATGTAAGACATATGAACATATGATTTTTTTTATGTTTTAAAATAAAATATGCAAGACACATAAACAAATATATAATTTATAACACATAATATATACACATACTATACCAATTTCATGTGTAAAGATTTTACATATTACTTTAACATATAAATTACATATATATATGTATATCCTAAATAACGTATAAGAACATACAAGTTATTTTTTTTATATCAATATAACATATAATATTTTCCTAATTTAATATATTACTATAAGATATAATATGTTATGTTATTTTATGTTTTGCAAAAAAAAAAAAAAAATACTATACACATAAACAAATATATCACATATAAGACTTAAAATAAATATATATACTATGCAAATTTCTTACATAAAATTTTAACATATTACTATAGCATATAAAATATATACATTCTATATAACATATAAGAGCACATACAAATTTTATATATTTCTATAATATATAAAATATATATATATTATTATTTCTCGTATGGTAAAATATAATATACAAATATAACTATATCCTATATAACATATAAAATATAGCTAATTCAAATTTTATGTATAAAATTTTTATATATTAATATAATAATAGAAATATTTATATTGCTTTAACATACATATTAAAACATATAAAAACATGGGTAATATATCCTATATTATTATAACATATAAAATTTATATCATTTATAACATAAAAAACACACACACACATACATATGATATGCTATTTTATGCTTTAAAACAAAATATATAATATACATAAAAAATACATCATGTATAAAAAGCAATTGTAAGATTGAGATTAAAAGGAGGAAAATGAGGTTATAAGAAAAAAAAATTGATGTAACGAAAAAATAAAAAAGGTGAAGGACATATAAGAAAATAAAAAGGTGAAAGAAAAAAAAATTCAAAAAAAGAAAAGAAAAGGACAATCTTGATTTAAAGGAAGAAAAAAAAATAGTCATGTGTTTAACTTGTACAATAAGTTACAAGTTAATATGATGAAAGGTTATAATTAAATCTAAATAAATTAACGATTTAAAACTTGACAGGACCGGTCCCGTCAAATTAACTGACGGGACGTAGAAGGCCCCTAATCTTTTATATATGCGCAACCCCTTTCTATGGGAAAGAAAATAAATAATAATTATAATAGTGAATTAAATTAAATTAGATATAAAACAATTATTAAGTATGGAGAAAGAAAAGTATAGGAAAAAAGAAATTAATATTATTAATTTTAAAAAAATTATAAGAATACAACTATGATGAAAATAATCCTAATTTTACATAAATTAATCTCATGTCTTCAAGAGATGACATTGCACTGCTTTAATAACCTTATCTTTTGAAGAGATGAGGTTGGCAGGTAAATATTGTCTATCTCCTTTTCTTCCTCATAACTCCCACAAAATTCACATATCCTCTTGTGCTCTAAACCTTAACCTTAAATTCAATCAAACCTAGTGAATTTTTTTTTTTTTATCAAATTAGCATGATTCCTTGATCAATATCAACCATATCACATCACCCAAGCATCAGTTCGTGCTAATTGCAATCAATCAACCTTGGAATAAGTAGTGGATGTGCTAATTTCCATTTATCACACTTAATTTTCAGTAAGTTAATCCAATTGATCATTTGATTTTTTTCATGTTTTATGATGCTTCATTATATTAAAATTCATATGTTGAAGCTATGTTGTTGATTTGGATGCAACATTGATAATTTTAGAAGAAGATTTGCATGTGTTTAATTTTCATAAAGATCGTTTCTTCAAGCTACAATATTTTTAAATTCAATAAAATTCCCTTCTTAATGTTTCAATGTGAAATTTGTTGTAATATGATGCTGCATCATGTTAACTTGTCTTCATTCTTTGATGTTCAAATTATCATTTATGATGTTTACTTTAATAATTTCCGACATCTATCCATCTGATATTGTATTATTAGAAGCCACATTAATGTAATTTTTTTTTTATAAGGATGAGATAAATAAACCATTAATAGTAAAAAAGTCAATAATAGGGAAGTACAATTCATAACTCATGATCATTCAACTTTGTTTTTTTGAGCTGGCAGGATAGGAGTGGAAATGGATAAGGCTAAGTTTATGTTATACGCTCATATCAACATTATCGAAGGGAATGATGATTTGATTAAGATTGTAGGCTAGTTGCTATGGTTAGTATGTATAGGAACTCTACCCATGAGTAAATCTTTGCTATAATATGTAATCAACTTAAGATAAATAAGACGATACATTGAATTAAGCTATACCATAAGGTTGCCATTAGAGATAAGATACTGCGTTATGATGTGATCCCAGTGACTGATAATGATGTTGCTTAAGAGATGCTGGTTGACACAAAGGTTCAGTGGCGGCATATGTTCAGATATTTGAAAATGAGCTATCACTTGCACTTGAAGGACACGTTGACGTTCAATAAAATGTTGGAAGCCAAGGGCTGGCATATTAGATCTCTAATCCTACTTAGACAATAGATAGTAGCCAACTCTAAATAGGTAACTTTGAAATGGGTACACCACATTGGATTTGTGGGATTGATACCGATGCAATGTAAGACTCATCAGTTAATAAATCTAGTGACAATTATGAATGAGATGAAAATGAATGGGCTCTAAGTTTACCTCAGCAGATCACTAATACCCACATACCACATAAAAATAATAACTATCATCATTTTGTGGCTCTTACAAATGTTGATGCAGTAGGGAGCTCAGAGATGGTGCCTTTTTTCACAGTAGATGTAGATAGTGGCTATGTTGTATTTGATGATGAGCAAGAAATGAGTCTAGAAATTAGAGCTTCAGTGATGTCTTCAAGGTTCGAACGTGATTTGAGAGTAAATATCATCTTATATGGGCGATTAAAATATGACATATAACGAATCATTATAACTTCAAGGTAATGGACTCAAACCTAAGGTTGTGGGCAGTTAAATGTACTAATACCCACAACAGGAGTTGTACGTAGAGACTTAGAATGTACTATAAAAAAATTAAGGGGTAAGGGGGTTCACATTTACCAAATATGGGGGGCCTCACGCATGTTTGAATGAAAATCATTGGATATGATCATTCCTGGTTAAACTCCACCAACATGTCTATGTGTATTATAATGGAGATTTGAAATTCTCCAGATGTGAGAGTGAAAGAGCTCCAAACAACCATCTTAAAAGGAGTTTGTGTATAGGGTCCATCTCAAGAGAATTCATGAGGCGAAGCGCAAAGCTATTGAGTAGGTATATGGTAGGTCGGAGGATTCATATGTAAAGCTCCTACATCTATTAAATGTCATTCAAGATGCAAATCCATGAGCAAAGGTAGATTGGAGAACTATGGAATTTGACACTGTAGGGCATGTCTTCCTTGACAAACTTTTCTTAGCATTTGGATCTTGCATTGAAGCGTTTCAACAGTGCAGGGATGTTGTTAATAAATAGTCAGATGTACTTAGATGCGCTTGTAATTTATGTAGTAAGTAATGATTGTTAATGCTTTGCAAGCTTGTGATTACAATTGATGGTACCTTCTTATATTATAAGTAGAAGCACAAATTCCTTATCATAGTGGCAATGGATGGGGCAAATCATATAATGCCCTTAGCATATGCTCTTTTCGATAAAGGGGTAGATGACACCTGGAGTTGGTTCATGCTAAAATTACTGAAAGGTGTCATGAAAAAATAAACAAACTATTTCTTGATATCCAACTGCCATGCTGTATTAAAAGTACTATTGAGGGGAAGAATGCAGTATGGCTTTGAGCTAGCCTTGGCACTAGTGCATTCAGCATGTTGCTTACAACTTCAATTCAAAGGCCAAGAGTAAAGAATGTAAAGAAATAGTGAAAAGGGAGGCTTACCAAACTCAGATAAGAAAGTTCCATGGTTACGGGGAAGTGGTGAAACAGTCTAGTCCAATCCATGGACATTGTCACATTTCAACGAGTTGCATCTTCGTATATGGACTCTATCTAGCTTAGATATCTTCATGTCTGCCTTTTTAAGAGCCTTTAGTAGCTTTTCATCTTAGCATACATTTCATTATCAGACATATTAGCTTCAAACTCAGAGTTTACCTTAGATGTTGCCATCAAACATAGATTAGCTTCCTCTTTATCTTCACATACAGCCTCTAAGTCACCTCTAACTTGTCCAAGTCACTCTAAGTTGCCATCATTGCTTAGCTTATCTTCTTGAATTTTTTCATTTTTTTAATCAAAACAGGGCATTCATGTTTGATGTGTCTAGGTTTCTTACACTCATAGCATGTCATCTCTTTGTTTTCTTTCTTTTCCTCCTTTTTCTTTATAGCTTTTCACTGCATTATATTTGTTATATTTGATGAAAATTTTAAATTTCTCACCTTTCTTTTTCTTCATTATCTTATTGAAGTCTTCTTGTGAGCATGTTGATGTTCTCTTCATCATCGCTATCCTCATCAAAGTCGGATTCTTCAGTAGCCACTCGTTTCACTTTAAATGCTATTGCTTTTGTTCTACTATCAGCTCTTTGGCTGTGTAGAGATGACTTGTAGACCATTAGTTACTCCCTCAATTGGCTAAGTGTGAGCTTATTTAAGTCTTGTGCCTCTTCTATAGCTGTCTTCTTGGCATCCTATGACTTTGGCAAGATCCATAGCATTTTCCTAATAAGATCAAGATCTTCCATTTTTTTTCCAAGAGATATTAGCTCATTAGTTATAGCAGTAAAATGATTAAATGCATCCTTAATTTTCTACTCAGGTTTAGTTTTAAATAATTCATATCTTTATAACAAAGCATTGATTTTTGTTTCCTTAATAGTATCCGTTCCTTCATATGTTTTAGACAATGTTTCCCATATTTCTTTGTTGTATCACATGAAGAAATCAAGTAAAATTCATATGGTGCTATAGTAGTGAGCAACAATTTTTTACTTTATTGCTTTTTTCTATAAGCTTCAGTTTGTCTTCTATAAACTCAACATCATCAGTCCTTGTCATTAATTATCTCCAAATGTGATTACGTGCCATGAACCATAGTCATCAGCCTTAATATAAGCGAACATGCCCATTTTCCAATACAAGTAATCCGTGCCATCAAAATATGGGGCTTGGTTGATTGCAATGTTGCTTTCAACCATGATGAAGTGGATCACTTAATTTAGTAAGAGAGACCTGCTCTAATACCAATTGTTGGTCCAAAAGAGTAACCAAGAAGGGGGTGAATTGGTTACTAACAATTTTTAAACTTTTCTCTTTAAAACTTATTCACAATCCTAATTAGTTAATCAATGATATATGACTTTTTAATTCACTTTGCAAACACAATTATAACAAATAATATGCACAAATAAAAAAGAATATGGTAAAAGAAAATTGTGTAAGTATTTATAGATGTTCCACCTTGTGTGTCTGTCCTCTCTTCCAGCTCCAAGTAGGGGACCTGGTGTTCCACACCAACATGTTCCATTAGATCTAATCAGATTCAAGATTACAAATAGTATCCTCAATTTACTCTATCAAACTTCATGCTAACACTTAGTTATCTTTGATCTCAAAGCCTATTTGTAATCTAACTCTCACAAAGTAATTAAAAAAAACGAAGAACAAAAAATGAAAGATCCTCTCAAAATTCAACTCAAATATATAAAATAAAATAAGTAGGAAATAGCAGAAGAATGATCACAATATCACTATTCAGATGTGAGCTTCTTCGTGTCTTCTAATTTTGAACTCCATAGAATATTTAAAGCTTCATGCTTCCAACAGCTAGAATATGGATAAGCTGATTGTTGGAGATAAGATTCATTCCTAATATTGTGTGCCTACTAGAAATTATAATCTTCATGTGTATCATTTAATAAAATCGAAACGTTGATTCTCAACTTGCTGTAGGCAAGAATTGTGGTTGATATTTGAAAAGTTGTTGACCATATCTTGATAAGAAACCACCTCTAATATACGTCATTCAAGAAAATATCTTTATACCCTTATAAAATAGAAGTATATCTTGCTTACCATTATCTTCGATAAATTTGATCTTTATCTACTCTTTAATCATGGCTTTGAGACTTCAAAATATAGATCTTCAATAGATAAAATTTACTCAACAAATCTAGATATGAAATTAAACTTTTTAAAAACTTGAACTTGCTGTCATTAAATTATTAAAACTTTAAAGATCTTAGATTTGATATAAACTCAAATCCCAATGATATATTAACCAAATTTGTGGAATATTTTGAATGTATTATCCAAACACATTCAACTTTGGAGCTCGATCTTCAAATTGATTAAAACTTCAAAGATAAACTTGGTTTGCAACATTTTGTTCGTTTCAGCAGTGTTCTGTTCATTTTTTACATGTAGTAGGTTTATCCTCTGAGTTAGTCTTTGGGTGTTATAGATTTCTTAACAAACTTTCTAGATATTCTTTGAGTTACCTTCTGAGTTGTATCTTTCTTTGAAAAACATTTTCAAAACACTTCTAAGCATGCTTGATTATATATTTTATAACTTAAAGACTGCACACTCAATAACTTTGCTAGTAAACTTTAATCTTTTAGTTATCACCAAACCTAATAATGAGAGAACCTAATAGGGACTATGCATATGGATTGTGTTGCACATGTGGGACAATGGTATAGGTAGGAACATTAACTAAGGGTTTATAGGCGCTCACTCATTCTAGCAGCAGATAAGGTAAACTAGACCTATCTTGACTTTCTAACATGGCATCATTTTCCTCGTTATGTAAGGAAAAAAGGCAGGCCAAGGAGAAACGATTCTAGAATGAGATGGATATTATAGAGTGCCCACGAGTTTACTCATGTGAGGCGTGTGGCTAACAAAGGCACAATATCAGAAGTTATCCAACTACGAAGGCGATTAAGAGGACAACTAGAAACTAGTCGAGTCATAATAAATAAATATGTTTGTGCAACTTGTCTTATTACACTAATGCTTGCTTATGATATTTATTACTTTCCTTTTTTAATGCCTTATGACTTCACTAACATTGTGTACTACATTTTTTTTAAATGAATCTGGGACCGCTAGATGACTCTATGCTTACAAGTTAGCCTGTTCACAGATCAAGGCTAGCATGGGAGGGTGAGGTAATATATTTTTTTTCCTTGTTTACTACCATATTTTGATTATATTGTTCATAAAACTTGTATATTAAATGCAGGAGCATGTTATATTACATTGTCGCCAATAAGAGGCTAAGTTGAAGTGGCATGATGGTCTATTAGTAAAGTTAGACGGACAACTTATTCTACACTTTTTAGAGGCCTGCTTTCTAAGTGCCACATAAATACCCTTCATACAGCTAGATTGGCACCTAGTCATAGGTTTGATCGAGTGTGGCGTCTAGAGACACATACATTCCATCAACCGATAGGGGAGTATACAATCACATTGCAGGACATTGCAGTCCTTACATGCCTTCCCATCGATGGAGATGCCGTTAGTGGGACTACACAAGTAGATTGGCTAACTTTATGCCATCGTTTGCTAGGAGTTAACCTATTCATAATGAATTAGATAGGGGGTGCCTAAAGATATCTTGACTGGATGCACACTTTGGCACATTACCAGATGATGCAAATAAGGTGACCATCCGGCATCATGTTAGGGCTACATATTGTTGTTGCTTTGTGGTGGTGGTGGTGGTGATGAAGGGGAGGCAGAGGTGAGGTGGTTTGGTTAGAGACAAGTTACAAAACTTAGTGATGAGAAACCAAGGGGGTCAAAATTGTTTTCTTCTTCTTTGTCTTTTTAGGGTTTTATATGGGTAAAAGAGGCAGAGAAATAAAAGATATGAATGAAATCGTAATTCGATATGACTCACGAATCACAAAAAAACTGGTTCGCAACAAGAATTATAATCCAATAGGTTCCACGAATTACAAAAGAATCAATCGTTAAAAGAATATAAAGATTCAATCAACGGAAATGAATAAAGGAATTTGATCTCTCAATATTCATAGAAATATTGCAAATAATTGCAATGCAAGTTCTTATCTCAAGAACTCATCAAGATCTCACAAAGGAGGAGTCTTTCACAAGAGAAATGTCATAAAACTTCTATATTGTAAAACTAAACGAAAGACCTATATATAATAATAACAAAGGAAGACAAAAAGACACAAAATAATAATTAACTCCGTATCATGAAGGCTGACAGCTTATATCTCAACACTAGCACCTTATAATATCAACACGGGCGGTGTAGGCTTTGGCGTTTAGAATTTGCATTCTGTGATGTTTCAACACTATGAAAGGTGGCGGTGTATCTCGCTAAGCCAGTGGCATAAGGTGTTAAAGCTGGTGTTGTATGGTCGACGTAAATGCTCCTGCAACATTTGACAGCTTCATTCTTCCTTATAGAATCCACAAGCTTCGATACTCCATTATTAAATCTAGTTTGTCCAAGATCTTTTGAAGCTTGATCATATCCTTGAATTCAAATTGGATTGCACTTAATGCATTTGCATCATTCTTTCCTTCTAGGAAAAGATTCGACCTCGAATTTGGCATTCAATTTGAATGGAACATCATTTTGAACATGTTGAATCTCCCGAAACTTTTAAGGTAGTTTCTTTTATGCCTGGAAGACGTGCAAGGAAACAAGAATAAACTACTTTGACCTTTATCAAACATGTTCAAATCTCTCCTATTGAGCTTTATCTAAGGTCATTAGAAGTATAAGAAAGTTGTCCATCTTTATGGATCTTGTAGGTATTTCGATATCCATCATAGATAACCCGCCTGTCAAACCGCCACGGTTTACCCAATAGCACTTGTGCACAATCCATAGGAGCTATATCACAAGTTATGGTATCTTTATAATCTCCTATAGCAATGGATACTGTGCATGTTTATGTATGTGTAGAACATATGGAGAATTCACTCATCAAAGACTGTATGGTTGTGGATGTGGTTTCACTTGCAAGTTATTTTCTTCACAAAATCTTGGGAAACCATATTAGCACAGCTGCCTCCATCAACCATCAATTTACAAACCTTCTCCTGCACCACACGTTTGGCTTGAAAAATTCTCTCGATGACATGAATTGTCTTGCACCTGCAAATTTGAAGGAATAGCAATAACAATAACTTTTTCTTCCTCAACTTGCACCACAGGAATGTCATTAGCTTTCTCCTTCATAATCTTTTCCTTGTTGCCTTCTACCTTTACCTCTTCAACAATTAAAACTTTCACTTTTTCTTTCTTAGATAGAATTTCTTCAACAATTTCAACAACTTTTTCAATCCTTTCATTCTTCTTGCCATAAAAAATTGCAGCTTTTTATTCAATCTTAACAATCTTCACTTCTAGCTTTTATAAAATTTTCAATGTCCTTTCACTAATCTTCTCCATCCATTCATCTATGGTTTTCTTTAGTTATTTTAACTCTTGCTTTACATCTATCATCTCTCTTTGCCTATGAGAATCATCACAAATAATTTTCCTATTCTTGCTTTCAATATGCCTAGATTTATCATGCGATCTTGAAACATCATTATAAAAATTCCTTGCATGATATCGATATAATTCTCCATGATGATTTTGGAAATCAAATCTCAACATATTTTCAACAACAACAATTCTTAGATTCTAATTTCACCAAACTCACAATTCACCAACAAAACATAAATTTATCGCAGCTAAAATTCAACCACTAAATCCAAAAATCGTAAATGACATTGATACGATGACTTACCGAATCGAAGCGCACTGAACCAAGGACTCCGATACCAAATGATGAGAAACCAAGGGGGTCAGAAATTGTTTTCTTTAACAATTCAGGTTCTTATCTTTTTAGGGTTTTATATGGATGAAAGAGACAAAGAAAATAAAAAATATGAATGAAATGTAATTCGATATGATTCACGAATCACAAAATCAAATTGTTTCACAACAAGAATTGTAATCCAATAGGTTCTACGAATTACAAAACAAATCACTCCTCAAAAGAATATAAAGATTTAATCAACGAAAATGAATAAAGGAAATTGGATCTCTTAATATTCATAAAATTATTGCAAATAATTGCAATACAAGTTATTCAAGAACTCTCAAGATCTCATAAAGGAGAAGTCTTTCACATGAGAAATATCATAAAACTTCTATATTATAAAACTAAACAAAACTTATATATAATAATAACAAAGGAAGACAAAAGGACACAAAATAATAATTATGTGTCATGAAGGCTGACAACTTATATCTCAACACTTGTGGCTTATGATATCAACAAGGATGGTATAGGATGTCAAAGCCGACGGCATATGGCAGGTGTAAATGCTCCCGCAACATTTGATTGCTTCATGCTTCTTGTAGAATCCATAAGCTTCGATACTCCATTATTAAATCGAGTTTGTCCAAGATCTTTTGAAGCTCAATCCTTCCTTGAAGTCAAATTCGACTGAACTTGATGCGTTCGCATCACTTGGTTCATGTTATATACCTCTCATTGCTTAAGGACTTTCATGTAGCCGAGCAGTATGCATGGGGAGCAGCTTACCTGACAAGACTCTATAGGCAGCTATGTATAGCATCCCCGTAATGTCCTACCACCGGATTACTTTTACTAAAAGACTAGTGATCCAATGGCCGAGTGAGTATTACTTCCGATTTCATTTATTGTATTGATTGAAATGATAGTTGCATTAGATATTAGGTAAAGATAAAATGGATATGCATGATGGGGATGAATGGGAATTATGATGGTTGTTGTTGATATGAGAAATTGAATATAAGAATATCGAACCCGGGTGATTAACTATTGCGTATATAGATGAATTAGGATTGATTGTCTGCAACTATTGATTAATCATTTAAGAAATTGGTATAATTGACTATTCGAAATTGAAAATAAATATGGAGTCATTCATATCATAAATAAGGATGGAGCATTCGCATTGGTTGGTTGCCCGTGATCCGAAACGGTGTAAAAGTTGGTTAATCGTGATCCATAAACGAATTAATGAATTGGTTAATCGTGATCCACAAACGAATTTATAAGTTGGTTGACCGTGATCTTAAACGACATATTTTAGTAGTACCACAGTATTCGTTAATCTGCTAACCTAGGATGGAGGGCGAAATTCCATTCATATATGATTTCCGACTAGTCATATATTTGTTGACTCCATATGTTTGATGCATATCACTTGTCTGACTAATCACTTGCTTGTATGATGTGTTATGAATGTGATCCTGGAAGTTCTCACTCACTAAGCTAGTATAGCTTACGTCCCTACAGTTTTTATTTGTTTTAGCACCAGTTCATATGGCTTAGATCGAGACAACCTACAGTTCAGGTACAGGAGCTAGGCGTTTCCTTTAGAAGTTGTATTCAATTTTGTTTAGACTTCCATAGAAACCAAGAGACTTTGGATGACTGTAAAAGACCTCTAAAATGATATTCTTTTATGGGGGAATGCCCCTTAGAGTTTGTAACTAATTATATATGTGTTTTGATTTATTTTCTAATGGTATTGAATGCCAAATTAAACTCTTTAACTTTATCGGTTCAAATATTCTATTATCATAAAGGGACGCCTTACATCTATACAAGACTCCCGAAGGACTAAGATAGTAATTTGTGAGTCTTATATGGCATGTGGCAGACTATTACGTTTAGGGTACCCCCAGGGCGTGACAATTTAAGTTAGTATCAGGCACTAGGTTATAAAGCTTGACAATATAACTTAAAAGGCTTAGAAATTTGAATAACTAAATAATAGGATAAATGGAGTTTAAAGTTTAAGCTAACTAGAATTCTTTTATTGATGTAGGTTTCTTTAGGAGAAACAAGGTAAAGGGAAAGAAATTTTGTTAAAAGGCATGAAGAAACTTTTGTGGAATACCATTTAAGATTGAGGACCTTGTGTGAAGACTTTGCTCTAGCTCGAAGACCCCAGACCATGACTGAGATGTATAGGATGTAGAAAGAAGGTCTTAGATACACTCGATGGGTGTTGTTGGTAGACCAAATCAGTATGACCCCATTAGGAGGAGGAGATGGACTATGTTGGAAACAATATATACAATGGAAAGAATTATGGTGGAATATGGAAGAGAGTCGATGTTGAGGGAGGCTACTTTCATATTGAAAAATGAGTGAAATCCTACCTATCCAGACTTCAGGGTATGGAATAGCATAAGACCCTTGCATGTCTATGCTCATGATGACCTTATGAATCATAGAGAATGGAATATAGCAGATGCTAGGAACCATTTCATTTGGCAGGGAGTATACTTGGATATTACACCACCAACCGTAGGGATTCAAACTCCTCATGCTAGTGAAGTTGGGATGCAATTACCGATGGAGCCTGTAGAAGGAAATGATGATGAGGTGAATAGTCATGAGAATGATGATGAGAATGAGAATGAAAACGAGAATGAAAATGAGAATGGGAATGAGGATATGAATGAAGAGAATGAAGAGGAGGAAGAAGAAGAGGAAGAGGACCCGGAGGAAGATCCGAATTGGGCCAATGAGAACGAAGCTAGAACCCCACCGCCCATGATGTTGGAGGAAGAACCCAATCTTGAGCCAAACCCACCAATTATGGATTTTGATCGAGACTTGGAGATTCCTGATTGTGATAGGGTAGAAGTTGAACCAGACCCAACCATTTGGAGGGATATTTATGAAGTAAATGAACACCCTAGGATGACTAATGAGAGAGTGACCAATGCGATAGTCGACGATCCTATGGAAGTGGAAAATGAGAATAAGGCCATATTAGTGAAGCTAGAGAAAATGTGGATAAATTTTGGGAGGAATCTGGAAGGGAGTTAGAGATAGAAGAGGCGAATGAGGATAGACAAAGAGCAGGAGAACATGATGAGGAGGATGAAGATGAACAAGGAGAATTAGCCCGACCCCCTGGGAGGAGAAGAATGATTGTGAGGGCTTGTCTAAGCCAATTCATCCGTAGGGACAATGGGAGTTCGTCTAGTAGAGCTCGATTTCCGAGTTCAACCCCCGGAGATTTTGATTGATGAAGGAGAAAGATGGAAACAAGCTAAACCCCTATAGTCCAATAGGAATTTTGTAAGGAGCAATGCGGGATGCCAATTTGCTCTTAGGTTCTTTAATGAATCTAGTATGGTGTAACTTTTATCTTTTGTTGTTTGCTTCTTTTTAATCGGCTATTAGAGTGTAGAATTAGTACTAAAATAGCGATAAGACAAGTTTTGTGTACTTGAAAGTAAAACTATTGACTAATGTAAGACTTCGCTTTCTAGTGAAATAATATGTGTTTTATTCAAAGGAATAGTACCATTTCTTAATATGAGTAACAAAGTATTTCGAATAATTAAAGTTATGCAATAATCATAATGGATAATAACCGATTTTGGACGCATGAGCATCATCCCATTCATCGCATCATCATGATTGATTTTGACTTTATGATTCTATTATGAGCTTTATACTTCAATGTTTTATTTTAATTTATTATTGAGATTTCATGATTTGGGATTCCTATTTTAATCCCTTGTCTTCAGAAAGATTTAGTTGATTTTATAATTCCATGAATTCAAAATTTAGCTTTATAACTCAAACTTAAAGTGAAACCTTAAAACTTACGGAATAATGTGTAAACAACAAAACCGACGGATTTGCAATCGGGAGCAAGAACCTCTCCCGAACGAAGCTAACTAACCCACTATATCTCAACCAAACCAACAGGGAGTAGCACCCTATAATCCACAAAATGAAATGATGAATGCGATTGGGCAATTGATCAATCTTCTGAACACATTCATCCAGAATCAAAATCCAAATAAGAACCAACAACCAGGACAAAGTGTCAGGGATTGTACCCTGCTACCACCACCATCCGTAGATCACTGGGAAGTGACTGCTGAGGTCCCAACTCCATAGGAGGAGCATTCTTATAACGCACCGTTACCACCGCCTCCACCATATCGAAGGTCTCACCGAAGCTCTCTATCGGATTTTATAAAGAGCAACCGGTATTTTGATGAGGCTTTCGGCAAACCCGATGAAGCTAAAGACTGGTTGGCTCAAATTGAGCGCTTCTTTGCAGCTTATGAGACTCTACCATATTTGCAGTTGAAATATGGGACTTATATGTTAAGGTATAATGCAAGAGTTTGTTAGGAATCTAAAAGAAGAAGCTTAACTCCACCCGTCATATGGGAGTCGTTCCGCCGAAAATTCTTGGAAAATTATTTTCCCTCTAGCTTAAGAGTGAAATACAGTATAGACTTCTTGCATGTCAAGTAGAAAGGTATGACTGTCGAACAATATGAGACTGAGTTCACTCATTTGCTACAATATGCACCCGAATCCTTCAAAGATAGCGAAGAGCTGAAGAAAAAGGTATTTTTGGGAGGTCTGAATGAGGATCTAAGGATTAAACTGGAAGAATTTGGAATGAAACTTACCAGGAGTTAGTAGAAAGGGCTCGGGTGATTGAAGGAGCCAAGAAGAGAAAATACCAAGAACCTAATAAAAGAGTGTTTGGAAGGAAGCCATTTGATGCCTCGAGTATCACTTGCTGGAAATGTAAGGAAGCCCATTACCCTAGGCAACATCCGCAGCTGAGGAATAAGTGTTACTTTTGTGGCGAGTCTAGCCACATGGTCTATGCATGTCCGAAGAAAATGATCGTGACCTGCTTTATCTATAAAGAAAAAGGGCATCTGGCCACAGAATGCTCGCAGAGGAAGAGTGTGGTGGCCCGATCTTTCAGAACACCAGGCAATGTAAGCACTATGAGATTCGGGAGTAAAAGTGGAAGTCGTACGGCATCAGCTATGCAAGGGATGAGATTCTATAATTTCGAGGGCCAATGGATGGTGAAGGAGGATGATGATGAGGATGTGGAGTTGGCCGCCTTGGACCAAGGAGATGGCATGGATAACAGCCTAGTAACAGGTTAGTAGCAAAACCCTATTAAGTTAAAAGTTCTTTATTTAACAGTTTTCTTTTAAGGAATTCAAATTTGTAAAAAGGAAAGTTGGAATCTAAAACCTCAGAATAGGTAGTAGTGAGAGTGTTTTAGGATCGAGTAGTGATGGATGTTTGTTGACTACAGGACACATAAGGGTCAATAAATGTGAGGCTTATGTTTTGTTTGACTCCGGGGCGACCTACTCGTTCGTTACCACTAGTTTAGGTGGGCAACTTGGATTACCTGTAGCCACAACTACAGCTAGCCTATGAATTAAAACACCCACAGGAAGTGTCGTGTCAACTCGGGAAGTAATAAAGGATTGTCTACTGGAGATCCAAAGGCATCACTCCAGGAGTGATTTGATAGTATTGGAGATGAATAAGTATGAAGTTATACTTGGCATGAACTAATTAAGCAAGGTTAAAGCTGTAGTGGATTGCCAAAAGAGGATGGTGAACTTCAATGATCAATCAGAAAATGGAGTGGAGTTCGTGGGAGAAACCATAGTTCCAAGAAAACTTAGGTTAAATTCTTTTGAGTTGATGATGGAAGATGAAGAGGTAGTGCCTATCGAAGGTATTTTGGATGAGGAGGAAGCTCGGGAGGAAAAGGATATACCAGTGGTGAATGAGTATTTGGATGTGTTTCCAGAAATATTACCTGGGTTACCCCTGAAAAGAGAAATTGACTTTGAAATCTTTTTGGCTCCAGATTCCGGACCAATATCTAAGGTACCATACTGGATGGCACCGACTGAGTTAAAGGAGCTAAAGACCCAATTACAAGAACTCTTAGATCAGAAATTCATAAGATCAAGTGTGTAACCATGGGACGCACCTGTTCTATTCGTAAACAAGGACGGATCTATGAGATTATGTATCGATTATCGTGAGCTAAATAAGGTTACAGTCAAGAATCGATACCCCTTACCAAGGATTGATGATTTGTTTGATCAACTCCAAGGAGCGTGTGTCCTCTCACGCATTGATTTGCACTTAGGATATCATCCACTAAGAATAAAGCCTAAGGATGTACCAAAGATGGCTTTTCGTACCCGTTATGGACATTACAAATTTATGGTGATGTCATTTAGACTGACCAGTGCATCAGCTGCATTTATGGATCTTATGAACAGGGTCTACAAGCCACTTCTGGATAAGTGTGTAATAGTCTTTATCGAAGATATTTTGATATATTCCAAGAATAAGGAACAATATGAGGAACATCTTTGGATGGCGTTACAAACTTTGAGGGAAAACAAGTTGTACGCCAAATTATCTAAATGTGACTTTTGGTTGGATAAAATATCTTTTCTTGGACATGTTGTAACAGGAGAAGGGATATCAGTTGACCTAGAAAAGATTAAGGCTGTAGTGAAGTGGAAATAGGCACAAACAGTTACCGAAGTAAGAAGTTTCCTAGGATTGACTGGCTATTATCACAAGTTTATGAAAGATTTTTTGAAGATAGCTAAGCCCCTAACTCAATTGACACAAAAGAGTGAAAAGTTTGTTTAGACGGATAAACGAGAATAGAGTTTCCAAGAGTTGAAACAATGGTTGGTACCAGCACCAATCTTAGTTCTACCAAACCAGGAAAAGTCTTATATGGTACATAGTGATGCTTCAAGGAATCAACTTGGATGTGTACTAATGCAAGAAGAGAAGGTTATTGCCTATGCCTCTCGACAATTAAGACCTCACAAGCAGAACTATCCTACGCATGATCTGGAATTACCCGAAGTTGTCTTTGCCTTAAAACTTTGGAGACATTTTTAGTGTGGGCAGAGGTGTGAAGTATACACTGATCACAAAAGTCTTAAGTATTTATTCACACAGAAGGAATTAAACATGAGGCAAAAAGATGGTTGAAACTGATAAAGGACTATGATTTTGGAATAAATTACTGTCTAGGGAAAGTGAATGCAGTTGCAGATGCCTTAAGTCGGAAAAATTATGGAGAAGTAGCTGTTTTAATCACGAGTCAAAGAGATCTAATCAGAGATTTTGAGAAGCTGATAATCGAGTTCATAGACTTAAATGCAGAGCTTGAAATAGCTAATCTGGTATTAGAACTAAACTTGATTGAAAGGATCAAAGAAGCCCAAAGGTATGATGAAATAGTACAAAGGTTTAAAAAGGAAACTCAAGAAGGAAAATACCTGGACTTTATGATAGATGACGAAGATGTGGTCAGAATGAAGAGTAGATTGTGTGTGCCCGAAGATGGGGAACTAAGAAAAGAGATAATGAGTGAAGCCCACAACTCCGGTTACACTATGCATCCTGGAGGTACCAAGATGTACCAGGATTTGAAAAGCCACTATTGGTAGAATGACATGAAAAGGGATATAGCAGACTATGTAATGAAGTGCCCGATTTGCCAACAAGTAAAAGTAGAACACCAAAGGCCAGGAGGATTGTAAACCCCCAAAAATTTTCATAATCCTTAAAAATAATTTTAGAAGTATAAAGACCCGAAAAATCAACTTGAGATTAAAACTCAATTCTAGATCGAGTCAAATACCGGAAACGAAACCCTAAAAACTCGAACCAAGTTAAAACTTAATTCCAAATAAGAACAAAAACGAGTTTTCTCAATCTTGAGAAAACAAGAACCCTTGAAACAAAATATAAAGTCCAATTACCGATATAATCAACGTCCGTACGTCGATTAAATAATCTACCCAATTCCTAAAACGCAAATCGAAACAATAAGATCCAAATACTGCTTAACAACGAGATAATAAAGTCCTAATTCCTTCAGTAAAATTTTAGAATCACAAAATCCAAATTTTCCACAAAAGTCAAATCGAGTCAACTCATAAACCTAGACTCGGTTAAACGATCCCGAGAACTAAAAACAAATAAATAATCACGAATAAAATAAGATAAACCATAGACGTCGAGCTAGAAATATAAAACGATCAAAACTCAAAAATTATACGATCTTACGAATAACTCAGTAAAAATCGGAAATCAAAACGGAACCCTAAAAGTCAACAAGCCTATAACGAACCCTAGTGTTTAAGATCCGGCAATCCCATGTTTTCAAACCCTAGAAAACGAAATTAAGTTAGTGGCCTAGAATAGTTCGTAATAACGTAGGGTAACATAAAAATATCAGATTCGCAAATTTTGAGTGACCTTCGGACCCAAACAGGATCGGTTCTCGAAAAGCGTGTCCCGGAGCTCGGAATATTAAAAATATTCCGTTTATACCAATAGACTCGTAAAAATACAAGGATTCCAAAAATATCAGTTTTGGAATTTTTCGGTAGATAAAAATTACAGATATCGCATTATTACGCGTATTTTTATTACTACCGGTACTTTAATTGTCTAATCTACTATTCATAGTACTTTTTCTACTATTCATTACTATTCACCTATCTCTACTTTTTCTTACACCTATTTCTTACACCTACATATCTATTTTCTTACTTTTTTCATTTCCAGTACACCTTTAATCACATCAAACTTTACACATTACTTCTTTATTACACAAATCAAATAAAACAAATCAATCTCTCTCTCCAAACACCCCATGGCCGGCGCCAATTTGACCCCCTCTTCTCTATTTTTTTATCTATTTTTCTTTTATTTAATTCACTCTTAATTCCTTCACAAAACTCTATAAACACCACCTCTCCTCTTCTCATTTCTTCACACCTTTCTCAAGTAAAGAATTTATGCAAAAATTCTCTCTAAACACTCCCTCCATACTCTTACAAGAACTCTCTTCTTGTAAGAAGAAAATCTCTCCTACCTAAGCTCTCTTTATGTAATACAACTACCATCTCTCCATAACCACATAACCATACATTCACTACCATCTTCATACATCTTTCATACCTTAGGTAAATGTTTATTCCATCTATTATTCATCCATGTCATGTAACTTAACATGACTATGGTGTTGTTTTGAAACTCATATGAGTAGTAAAAGCAACAACATGTTCATGTTTTGTTCTTGTACATAAGCTTCCTATTTTATTATGTTGTTATTATTATTGTTATTATTTGCTTCTAATCTAACTTATATTATGTATATTATGTTTATTTAGAGCATATAAGCTCATTTGGTCATTTATTTACATTCAAGTTATGCAATTATTATTTTATTAAGACTAGTCTTTCTAGTCTTAGACTTGTCTAATCAAGTCAAAACAACCTTTTATTATTTATTTTCTTTAAATCTTTCGGGACTAGTCCATTCTTAGTCCCGAGATGCCTTGATAAAGCTAAGGCTCTAATACTTGATCGGGATTCCTTGATGAAGCTAAGGTTTCCAATGCTTGATATTTTATTTTCTTGCCCATTAATTATTTTTAGTATTTCCTTATGTTCTTATTATTTTATATGCTCATGTTACTTGCATCTACATAATGTTAATGTCTCAACTAAGTCTAAAAAGTAGAATTTCATTTTATTAAGGGAACTCAAAACTAGATTTTCTATCATATGGTTTGTCACAAAATGATGAAGTTTTATCAAACAACATAAAAATAAAGCACTACAAGCTTCCCAAGATTTTCCTAAAATAACGAAGATAGTTTTATAAGAAATAAATATCTTCTTTATATTTCATGGTAATTTAAGTTTTAAGAAAAATAAATCGTTAATGTTGAAAACTTAAATTCTTTTCTAAACTAAGGAACAAACTAGTTTTCAAAGTTAATATAAAAATCAACTCATGAAGAACCCACTTAGGAAAAGTAATGATTTTTTTTCTAAAAGAAAGAACTTGTTTTCAAAAGAATATAAAGTAAGGTTAGCAATAATGTATTTTATCAATAAAAATGATTCTTTTCAAAAGAAATGAAAGAACAAGTTTTAGAAAGCAAAAGCTTATATTTTAGAAATAGATATAAGAAAACAAGACTCATTTTCTAAGATCATCTTAAATAAACAAATTATGAAAAGGTTTTTGACAACTTAATATAGTTTGATAAATTAACCTTTTATCACTAGAAATGAAATTTATGAAAGACTAGGGTTAAAGAAATTTGTTTGTTTTGGAAAAAGGAATGAAGGAAATAAAATAAGAATATATTCATTTGTAATAAAAAATATAAATTTCTTTAAATACTTGAAAAGAAGTTTTCAAAGCTAAAGTTTAAAAGAATTATTTTATGAAATAAATTGTTGAGACACTACCATTAGGATTTTTGCATATAAAGTGAGCATGCCTATATATTCAAAGTGTTTATCAAATATATATTTATATTGTTACAAAAGATTTTCTTTAAAATGGAGTTGAGTTAGAAAATGGATTTTTGCAAAAGTTTAGAAAATTCGTTTTAAATCTGTACCTGACGTTTTCGGAACCCAAATGACCTTTTATGACCAAGATAAGTTTAGAATGGATAGAACTTTTCGAATAGGTAGAAAACGGTATATCATATGCGAAATTCCGAGTTAAAATGAGCAAGTTATGGCCATTTTAAGTTGGAATTTCTTCTTACACGATTTTACCGCAATTTTAAGTAAAGTTTAGATCTCCAAGATAATAGAATTTCATGAAAGACTTATCCCGGGTATTTCTTTTGTCTAGGTGACGAAGGATACGAAATACCCTACCCGAGGATTTCTACGACTAAGAAGATAGCGAAATGGACGAGTGAGTTATTTTCTAATTCGTTACCTTGCTTGTGCTTGTAATGTAGTAGCATTAGTATACTAGAAAAGATAAAAACGATATATTTGGGGATTCGGGATTATATATGATTCTATGTTTATGCGTGAAATGAGAATTAAGAATATCGCAACTTCGATCTGCTTGTTTAAATAATTTTGTTTACTTACTTGTATGATTGTTTATTGATGCTAAATTGATTGATCGCCCCTAATAAACCTTAATAAGGTTTGACCTAAGAACAATAAAACGTTCACGCATAGCATCCATCGAGTCACATCTATCTCAGCTGCTACTCCTACGCGTAGAGTTGGATTGGCTGTGATCGTGCGGTGCCACGGGCCATGTTCCTTCCTGGAGAATCCAAATCGCTCGGGGAAAGCGACTCTAGGTTCGGAGCCGAGCCAACCGAACGCTGTGGGTGAGGACCTGGGGACTAGCAGTAGAAGGTCGAGGACCTTCAACCCCGATTCCCTAACCTTTGATACGGAGGGGTAAATCCGTTCTATATATGGTTTCCGGACGACTATATATATTCGTGTAATCATGTGATTGGTTCATTGTATGCATAGCATATGTGTGATTAAATAAATGAACTTGTTTGAAAATGTGGTGCGAATGAAAAGGAATATCTCACTAAGCTAGTTGTAGCTTATACCCCTATAGATTTGATTGAAACAGGTATATTCGTGGATTAAATTGAGGATCATGACATTAAGGAAGTCATGGACGGACGATTAAGGATATGGAATCATACGATGAAGAAAGTTGTAAGGTTCTTTATATGTGCTAACCTTTATGATTAGTGAGGTATTTATTTAAAGACAATAGAAGAATATGCCCTTAAGAATTGAAATGTGATATGTTTATGTTCTATATTCTCTTTGCCTTGTTACTTATTTATTATCGATATAAATTGCGCTACTCCGATGCGTTCCCTTGGTTGTGATGTACGCCTTGTACATGATATGGAAGCCTTTGCGTGACTAAGGTAGTCATTCCTAGGCTTTAGTATTGTGTACGGCGGACTGCCACGTTTAGGGTACCCCTCGGGGCGTGACAGTTTAAGTTGGTATCAGAGCAACAAGGTTTTGGGAATTAAGAAACAGGATATTAGAAGTGTAGAGTGGTAGGACTTGATCTTATGTCTAAGAATCCTATGTCTAAGAATAGAACTTTATCTTGAAGAATATTAGGGGAAGGCAGGAAGGTACTTACACAAGAATCGGAGGATATTTAGTAAGATATGAAATGGAGGAATTACATAAAGAGGATTTACCCTAGGATGTTGACCCAAGATTGGGAAAGATAGAAATGACTTGGAGATAGAACATAGCAGAACAATATGGAGGGAACATGAAAGAGACTTAGAATTTGGATATGGAATGAATAAAGAAAGTTTACCTTAGCAAGACCAATAAGCCTTAATATGTAGTAACCCTATTTAAGGCCAATTAAGAGCAAGATAAGTAAAATGCCTCTTTTATAGGTAAGACCCTTAGGTAGATAATATTCAGTACCTACGTTAACCTTTAATCAGACTAGCAAAAGTCTTTAACGCTTCTCTTTTCCTTAAAAACAAATAACATGAGCGTAAAACTCGAAATAAAGAAAATATCTAATACGATCGCTTCGTTTGGTTCTAGGAAGCTACCCGAGGAAGTTATGCCACAATCAAGCACCCCTCTCAAAGAACAACAAGAACGAGGAACACCCCACCACAAGATCTAACTCAAGAACTCTTGACCACCATAAGACGTCTAGAAGAGACGATAAGGACTTATACACAAAAATACCCATAACCTCTGCACCGCTCGGTTATGAGACCTCAACTCGGAGCAACACCAGTAGCACAAGTCCCTTCCTTCATGGCCAATCCTGAACCACAGGCTAAGAAGCATAAACGACTTCAACCTCTTAAGGATTCCGCAACCCCTAAGGTCAGATGTTGGAAGTGTGAAGGAAGACATTTCCCCAAAAGTTGCCCACAACTACAGAACAAGTGTTACTTCTGTGGAAACAAGGACCACAAAATCCTAAATTGTCCTAAGAAGAACGGCACTATCTATTCCGGTCATGCAAAGAGAAAACACAGTGCCAACAATTACCCAACCACAATAAGGAAATGCTACGTATGCAGTCGTCTCATCTGTAGGACCAAGAATTACCCTACAAATGCCAAGGAAACATGCTACATGTGCAAGGTGTGGTACCTCTATGTATGTGAGGATCTAAAGACGCAAGGTTTATGGGACGACCCATCTCACCCCGAAAGAGATGACCCATCCAAGAAAGAATGTGGGACTTCGTCTAGAGATCCTACCACCGAATCTCACCACAAGGGAAAAGAAAAAGTTACTGATAATGAAGACGAGGGATCAAGTGATCAAGGAAATATTCCTACCCTGTGAAGAGCAATCCGAAGCAGGAATGGACGCTAAACCTTCCGTAAAAGCTTTAATATACCGATAGGAGAAATGCTTTTGTAAAAAGAATTAATCAAAGATGTATATGTTGTTTATGATTTGAAATTTTAATTATGTTTTGCATCCTTTCTTTGAACTTTTGTAAAGGAAGTATTTAAGTCTTCCTTCTGTTTCCATGATATGAATTTCCTTTTTTACTATGATTTCAGTCAATTTTCAAATATTTCTATAATTTGTATTCATTTCCGTACTCGATTTTATTAGTATTTCTTTTTCCGAAAACGTCTAAGACTTAATAAAGTTCAAGAATCTCACGCTAGCTTAATAAAACCTGTAGAACAAATAGGAGACGTACTCGTGCTCAACGCAACCAAGAAATACCCCCTGTAGAACCTGAGAACCCGGAGAACCTCAACAACCAAACCAACGCAAATGGATCAAGCTAACATCGAACAACTTGCCAACCTCATAAGGAATTTCGCACAACAGGCTCAGGCTATGCCTACACCAGCACCTGCACAAGAAGCAGCACCAGAAGTTCCAACGCCACCATTGAAACACCAGCTGAGCCACCTTTACCAAAACCTTATCAAAGTATGTTGCCAGAGTTCATTAAGTGCAATCGATATTTTGATGGAGCTTTTGGAAAACCGGATGAAGCTGATGATTGGTTAGCACAAATAGAACGATCTTTCAATGCTTTTGAAGTACCACAACATCTTCAGCTTACATATGGGACTTTCATGCTGAGGTTCAATGCAAGAATATGGTGGGAATCCAAAAGTAGAGAGCTACTACCACCAATCACATGGGAGACATTTAGGCATGAATTCTTGGAGAACTTTTTCCCTGGAAGCTTGAGAATCCAATTTAGTGCAGATTTCCTAAGTATTTCTCAAGGAGGCCGTAGTCTTGAACAATATGAAACAGAGTTCAGTAAGCTGTTACAATATGCCCCGAATCATATAAGGATAGCGAGGAACTAAAAAGGCAAGTCTTCTTAGGAGGATTGGATGAAGACCTTCGTATCAAGTTGATAGTTTGACATTAAAGATTTCGAGAACTAGTAGAGAGCACGAATTGTGGATGGTGCTAAGAAAAGGGAGGACGGAAGGAAATGTCATGATGATTGAGGAAGAATCTATAAGTGAACCTAGCTAAGCCTCAAAGTCAATGAGCTCGAAACATCGGTCAGCCCGAGTAGAAAGAAGGATAAAAAGAAAAGATACCCAATGTTGGAAATGCAAAAAGGGACATCAACCAAGACAGTGTCCAAGCTTCAACACAAGTGTTACTACTGCGGGAGTCCGAATCACAAAGTCATGAGATGTCCAAAGAAAACTCTGCCACTTGCCTGATTGTGGAGAACCTGGACATATTGCCAAAAGTGTCCTAAGAAGAAAAATATGGAAGGAGATACTCAGCAATACCCCCACAAGGAATACATGTGTACAACCTACAAGGACAATGGATTTGTGAGGAAGCCAACCAAGAGATAGAATTCGCTGTTTTAGAAGAAGACGATAGTCATGAATACGAGTTAATATCAGGCTACCCTTAGACGCTAAAATTCTTGTTATACCGATAGTTGCCAGTAATGACCGTAGATTATGTAATCGTCACCTTACTCCAGATGGAATAAAAATATGATTGTCGAAAATTTTGTATGTAACAAAAGAAGAAGGCAATTCAATTTTACCTTGAACACGCCAAAATACATCAAAAGCATAACTATTACCGCCTAAAAGCTAGAACCGGTAATGATAAAATCTCAACGAGCAAATTCCAAATTTTTCATCTTGACCCCAAACCTTGTCAAGATGACCACGTAAAGAATAAAACAACGATACGGAATAAGTATAAACATTGTGTATTTTTATATATGCATGTCATATATATGCTCACATAAGAATGGGAAAGCGAATTCACAACCTTCCTTCGTCAAGTGAATGTACCAGTGTCGTATCAAGTCGATGTCAGTCAAGTCAAGTGTCAAGTCGTCAGTCGTCTGCTGTATTGGTTAAGTCTGAAACTCTTCAGAAAGAGTCAAAGTGAAGGTTGAAATCGCTAAAACCAAATCTTATTGATTTATATGTGCTATATTGCATAAAATATTAAATACACAACGAAATTCCAATATTACTGACTAAAGATATAGAGAAATAGAAAATATGAAAGAAGAAATCCAACAATAACGATAGACTTCCAAATCCTTTTGTGGAAGTAAAACTAAGGAAACGACTAATGAAATCATTTCAACAAATAGACGTAAGACAAAATCCAAATATCACGAATGTTGATGAATGATGATATACAATTTCTCATCAACCTACGTACGTATGACAAGTTTTGAGGACAAAACTTTCTTTAAGGTGGGTAGGTTGTAAACCCCCAAAAATTTTCATAATCCTTAAAAATAATTTTAGAAGTAAAATACCCGAAAAAAAAACTTGAGATTAAAACTCAATTCTAGACCGAGTCAAATACCGGAAACGAAACCCTAAAACTCGAACCAAGTTAAAACTTAATTCCAAATAAGAACAAAAACGAGTTTTCTCAATCTTGAGAAAACAGAACCCTTGAAACAAAATATAAAGTCCAATTACCGATATAATCAACGTCCGTACGTCGATTAAATAATCTACCCAATTCCTAAAACGCAAATCGAAACAATAGATCCAAATACGCTTAACAACGAGATAATAAAAGTCCTAATTCCTTCAGTAAAATTTTAGAATCACAAAATCAAATTTTCCACAAAAGTCAAATCGAGTCAACTCATAAACCTAGACTCGGTTAAACGATCCGAGAACTAAAAAAAATAAAATAATCACGAATAAAATAAATAAACATAGACGTCGAGCTAGAAAATAAAACGATCAAACTCAAAATTATACGATCTTACGAATAACTCAGTAAAATCGGAAATCAAAACGGAACCCTAAAAGTCAACAAGCCTATAACGAACCCTAGTGTTTAAGATCCGCAATCCCGTTTTCAAACCCTAGAAAACGAAATTAAGTTAATGCCTAGAATAGTTCGTAATAACGTAGGTAACATAAAAATATCAGATTCGCGAATTTGAGTGACCTTCGGACCCAAACGGGATCGGTTCTCGAAAAGCATGTCCCGGAGCTCGGAATATTAAAAATATTCGTTTATACCAATAGACTCGTAAAAATACAAGGATTCCAAAAATATCAGTTTTGGAATTTTTCGGTAGATAAAAATTACAGATATCGCATTATTACGCGTATTTTTATTACTACCGGTACTTTAATTGTCTAATCTACTATTCATAGTACTTTTTCTACTATTCATTACTATTCACCTATCTCTACTTTTTCTTACACCTATTTCTTCCTACATATCTATTTTCTTACTTTTTTCATTTCCATACACCTTTAATCACATCAAACTTTACACATTACTTCTTTATTACACAAATCAAATAAAACAAATCAATCTCTCTCTCCAAACACCCATGGCCGGCGCCAATTTGACCCCCTCTTCTCTATTTTTTTATCTATTTTTCTTTTATTAATCACTCTTAATTCCTTCACAAAACTCTATAAACACCACCTCTCCTCTTCTCATTTCTTCACACCTTTCTCAAGTAAAGAATTTATGCAAAAATTCTCTAAACACTCCCTCCATACTCTTACAAGAACTCTTCTTGTAAGAAGAAATCTCTCCTACCTAAGCTCTCTTTATGTAATACAACTACCATCTCTCCATAACCACATAACCATACATTCACTACCATCTTCATACCTCTTTCATACCTTAGGTAAATGTTTATTCCATCTATTATTCATCCATGTCATGTAACTTAACATGACTATGGTGTTGTTTTGAAACTCATATGAGTAGTAAAAGCAACAACATGTTCATGTTTTGTTCTTGTACATAAGCTTCCTATTTATTATGTTGTTATTTTATTGTTATTATTTGCTTCTAATCTAACTATATTATGTTATTATATTTATTTAGAGCATATAAGCTCATTTGGTTATTTATTTACATTCAAGTTATGCAATTTATTTATTTTATTAAGACTAGTCTTTCTAGTCTTAGACTTGTATATCAAGTCAAAACAACCTTTTGATTATTTATTTTCTTTAAATCTTTCGGGACTAGTCCATTCTTAGTCCCGGGATGCCTTGATAAAGCTAAGGCTCCAATACGGGATTCCTTGATGAAGCTAAGGTTTCCAATGCTTGATATTTTATTTTCTTGCCCATTAATTTTTTTAGTATTTCCTTATGTTCTTATTATTTTATATGCTCATGTTACTTGCATCTACATAATGTTAATGTCTCAACTAAGTCTAAAAAGTAGAATTTCATTTTATTAAGGGAACTCAAAACTAGATTTTCTATCATATGGTTTGTCACAAAATGATGAAGTTTTTATCAAACAACATAAAAATAAAGCACTACAAGCTTCCCAAGATTTTCCTAAAATAACGAAGATAGTTTTATAAGAAATAAATATCTTCTTTATATTTCATGGTAATTTAAGTTTTAAGAAAAATAAATCGTTAATGAATTAAAAACTTAAATTCTTTTCAACTAAGGAACAAACTAGTTTTCAAAGTTAAATAAAAATCAACTCATGAAGAACCCACTTAGGAAAAGTAATGATTTTTTTCTAAAAGAAAGAACTTGTTTTCAAAAGAATATAAAGTAAGGTTAGCAATAATGTATTTTATCAATAAAAATGATTCTTTTCAAAAGAAATGAAAGAACAAGTTTTAGAAAGCAAAAGCTTATATTTTAGAAATAGATATAAGAAAACAAGACTCATTTTCTAAGATCATCTTAAATAAACAAATTATGAAAAGGTTTTTGACAACTTAATATAGTTTGATAAATTAACCTTTTATCACTAGAAATGAAATTTATGAAAGACTAGGGTTAAAGAAATTTGTTTGTTTTGGAAAAAGGAATGAAGGAAATAAAATAAGAATATATTCATTTGTAATAAAAATATAAATTTCTTTAAATACTTGAAAAGAAGTTTTCAAAGCTAAAGTTTAAAAGAATTATTTTATGAAATAAATTGTTGAGACACTACCATTAGGATTTTTGCATATAAAGTGAGCATGCCTATATATTCAAAGTGTTTATCAAATATATATTTATATTGTTACAAAAGAATTTTCTTTAAAATGGAGTTGAGTTAGAAAATGGATTTTTGCAAAAGTTTAGAAAATTCGTTTTAAATCTGTACCTGACGTTTTCGGAACCCAAATGACCTTTTATGACCAAGATAAGTTTAGAATGGATAGAACTTTTCGAATAGGTAGAAAACGGTATATCATATGCGAAATTCCGAGTTAAAATGAGCAAGTTATGGCCATTTTAAGTTGGAATTTCTTCTTACACGATTTTACCGCGAATTTTAAGTAAAGTTTAGAATCTCCAAGAATAGAAATCATGAAGACTTATCCGGGTATTTCTTTTGTCTAGGTGACGAAGGATACGAGATACCCTACCCGAGGATTTCTACGACTAAGAAGATAGCGAAATGGACGGTGAGTTATTCCTTCTAATTCGTTACTTGCTTGTGCTTGTAATGTAGTAGCATTAGTATACTAGAAAAGATAAAAACGATATATTTGGGGATTCGGGATTATATATGATTCTATGTTTATGCGTGAAATGAGAATTAAGAATATCGCAACTTCGATCTGCTTGTTTAAATAATTTGTTTACTTACTTGTATGATTGTTTATTGTTGCTAAATTGATTGATCGCCCCTAATAAACCTTAATAAGGTTTGACCTAAGAACAATAAAACGTTCACGCATAGCATCCATCGAGTCACATCTATCTGAAGGCTGCTACTCCTACGCGTAGAGTTGGATTGGCTGTGATCGTGCGGTGCCACGGGCCATGTTCCTTCCTGGAGAATCCAAATCGCTCGGGGAAAGCGACTCTAGGTTCGGAGCCGAGCCAACCGAACGCTGTGGGTGAGGACCTGGGGACTAGCAGTAGAAGGTCGAGGACCTTCAACCCCGATTCCCTAACCTTTGATACGGAGGGGTAAATCCGTTCTATATATGGTTTCCGGACGACTATATATATTCGTGTAATCATGTGATTGGTTCATTGTATGCATAGCATATGTGTGATTAAATAAATGAACTTGTTTGAAAATGTGGTGCGAATGAAAAGGAATATCTCACTAAGCTAGTTGTAGCTTATACCCCTATAGATTTGTGAAACAGGTATATTCGCGGATTAAATTTGAGGATCATGACATTAAGGAAGTCATGGACGGATGATTAAGGATATGGAATCATACGATGAAGAAAGTTGTAAGGTTCTTTATATGTGCTAACCTTTATGATTAGTGAGGTACATTTAGTTAAAGATAATAGAAGAATATGCCCTTAAGAATTGAAATGTGATGTTTATGTTTATATTCTCTTTGCCTTGTTACTTTTTATTATCGATATAAATTGCGCTACTCCGATGCGTTCCCTTGTTTGTGATGTACGCCTTGTACATGATATGGAAGCCTTTGCGTGACTAAGGTAGTCATTCCTAGGCTTTAGTATTGTGTACGGCGGACTGCCACGTTTAGGGTACCCCTCGGGGCTTGACAAGGATTATTAAAGCCTTTACTATCCCTGAATGGAAGTGAGATCAGATATCATGGACTTTGTGTGGATTTCCAAAGACTTCCTTTGTTGCGATGCATATGGGTAATAGTGGATCGGTTAACACGTAACGCACTCTTACCTATTAAATGACATATTCAATGGACAAGTTGGCTAGGATCTACATTCGAGAGTTGTATCGCTACATGGCATACCTGTAGGAATCATTTCATATAGGCACCCAAGATTCGTGTCAAGTTTGGATAAGTCTACAGAAGTGTTTGGGTACAAATTTGCACTTCAGTACTGCTACCACCTCAGATAGAGGACAGTCTGAGCGACAATCAACCTGGAAGACATGTTAGAGCCTGTGTTTGAGAATTCAGAGAGAACTAGGATAACCATATAACCCCTCATCGAGTTTGCTTGAACAACAGCTATCACTCAACTATTCAGATGCCACCTACGAAGGCCTTATGGACGGCGTTATAGGCCCTCTCTGTTTTAGGATGGTGTGGAAAAACTTGCTATCGGGCCAGAATTGGTACAAGAAGCAGCCAATAAGGTGAGGGTGATCCAACGAAAATGAAAGAAGCTCAAGATAGGCAGAAGAGTTGGGCGGATTTAAAGAGAAGAGAGCTCGAATTCTAAGTAGGTGACTACGTGTATCTAAAGATAAATCCAATTAAGAGCATAAGAAGGGTACGAACCCAAGGGAAACTAAGTCCGAGGTATATTGGATTGTTTGAAATCTTGGAAAGAGTTAAAGACTTAGCATACCAGCTAACCCTACCACCAGACTTATTAGGACTTCATAATGTGTTCCATGTGTCGGTATTAAGAAAATATGTATCCGACCTTGAAAAGATTTTGGAATTGGAACCCATTCAGCTGAAGGAAAATATGACCTATGAAGAACATCCCATAAGGATTCTGGATAAGAAAACCCAAAAGCTACGGAGCAAGGAAATTCAGTATGTTAAGGTGTTGTGGAGAAACCATGCCTCCGAGGAAGCAACTTGGGAAGCTGAAGAGGAAATTCGGAGGAAGTACCCCGAGTTGTTTAAAAGACAAGGTACCTCAGTTTAATTTTGAGGACAAAACTCTGTTTAAGGTGGGTAGGTTGTAAACCCCAATTGTCATGCCCCGTAGGGTATTCTAAACGTAACAGCCCACCACATACTAAGTAAGACTCTCGAGTTCCCTACCCGGGGCCTTCGGAAGTCTTAAGTAGATGTAAAGCGTTCCTTTACGACAATAGAATACTTCAACAAATGGAGTTAAACAGTTTAACGAAGCATTCATTAACCATAGATGATAAATCAAAACGCATGATTTAAAGTTTACAAGATCTAAGGGGCATTCCCCGCAAAGAATACAGTCTATTACAGTCATCCAGAGTCTTTAGTTTCCAATGGAAGTCTATACAAAGGAATGGATTAAACTTCTATGGGAAACTCCTATCTCCGGTACCTGCGCTGTGGCTTGTCTCGGCCTAAGCATATAAAATCGTGCTGCAAAAGATAGAAACTATGGGGGCGTAAGCTACTAGCTTAGTGAGTAATAACTTCCATAACACAATTAAGCATAATTCATTCAAACAAGTAATTATCTAGGCAAGTGAATGCATCAAACAAATGTGATCATCAAACATATAACCATCCGGAAATCATATGTGGATGGACTTGCGCCCTCCATCCCGGGTTAGCAGATTAATGAATCCTGTGGTACGACGCCGTTTAAGCTCACGGTCAACTAACAATGCTTCGTTTTATGGATCACGATTAACCAACATATTCGTTTTATGGATCACGATTAACCAACATATTCGTTTTATGGATCACGAAAAACCAACCAATGCAAATGCTCCAACCCCATCGTGATATGAATGGATTCGATTTATGTTTGAAACCGAATAGTCATTAATTCAATTCTTTCAAGTGACCAACAAGTATTCACAAACATTCATCATAAGGTACTGGCTAATCAGTCAATAGCTTAACACCCGGTTTCGATATTCCTTAAACTCCATTTCACATAACAATAGTAGACAAACATATAGCTCCATGTACCCATCATGCATATACAATTTCTTTTTTCTTTGCCTACACCACTAGTGCCACTACATTACAATCACATTCATTAATTGAGATTGGAAGTAAAACTCACTCGGCCATTGGACGCCAAACTTCCTAATAGTAGTAGTCGGGAGGTAGAGTGTCGTCCTGTTCGGGATCACCTACCAAGCAAGAATAATTCTAATGAGATTCTCATCATGTAACTAAATCAAACTATATATCTAGACTAGATGAATTCGGATTTCTCGCTATTTTTGGAAGTTCCGACTTTAAAACGGCCATAACTTGGTCATTTTAACTCGGAATTTCGCAAATTTTATATCGATCTCTATCTACTTCGAAAGATCTATCTATTTCAAGTATTATTTTCAAGTTTTTAAAATAGTAAGGCCACGGAACAGTGGGATCAGATCTGTTCCGCAAGAGTTCCAATCTTAAAAATTTGTTTTGCTTTTGATAAGGAGTGTTCCTAGATGATGATCCATGCATGAATGATATGGGAATGAATTACTAACATGAATACCATGTGACGAACTTAATATATGCATGGTCATAATAACTTTTGTGATAATAAACTCATATGAACTCCTAAGGGTCATAAAATCTTTTAAAGGTTATTTCTAGCCAACTATCTTTCCACGTTATACTCCTTAGGGTTTCTTTGACTTTTAGCCTTGTAGTTCACTTGTTTTCTATCTAAAAATAAGTTCCCAAAGTCTATAATAGTTATGACCTCCATTCAAGCATAAAAATCCACATTTTTCCTTTGGTAAACATGTTTTTAAATAAGCTACTTGTGAAAATCCGAATTTCCCAAATTTCATTTTCTTGCATTTTTCTTAAGGAAAATCTTGTCTAATGCATTAAAAATTGAAGCTCCAATATGTATGTTATCTAAGGACTTCATTTAGCTTATAAAATATCCAATTTAGACTTAAATACTAAGTGTTTATATAGGCATTACCCAAAATTACGAATTTGACTACACATCCAAAGTCAATATTTTTCCTTCTAACTTCACTTCTTGTTTTCTTATTTTTATTATGCCTAAACTCATCTAAACTCATGAAAATAACTCCTTCAACATGCCTATTACACATACCCTTCATTTTTCTTATGAAATATGAGTTTAAAAATGATTTTGGTAGTTTTCAAGGTAGGGTTTCCATTTCATCCGAATTTTCAACATTTCATTTTTGACAAAGTCCTTCCTTTTTCAATGTTCTTGCCTTCTATATATGAATATCCACTATCTAACATCTCTATACATATACAAGACTACCTTTTTGTGATCATCAATGCATGAAAATGAAAATAACTCTATGATCATAGATGTAAATGACAATGTGGGTATCTAAACTTTAGATCTACTAAGTATGATGCATGAATCATGGGTTTCATAGCATGAACAACAACATATATGCAAGATCTCTACTTTACATGCATGAACAAGTTGATATTTCAAACAAAACTCATTTAAAGGCTAGATCCACTTCTTGAGATGGCTGAGATTCTTGTAGTAGTGTTTTCATGTCCCTTGCTCATGCTCATTGGGATTTAGATGAGAAAACACACAAGAATGATCTTGCCATAACAAGATTTAGGATGTACAAAGCCTAAATATACATACCAAAGGAGTATTGAAGGAGGAAAGAAGGAGAAACAAAGTTGAACTTGTAAGGGAATGGGGGAGGGGAGTGCTCGGCACAAGAGGAAGGGAAAAGGAGAGAGCTTTTTCTCTTTTCAAACTTTGAAACAAGAAGAAAATGAGGAGAGAGAGAGAACATTTAGTATATTATTAAGTGATTTAGGGTTTAGTTAAATAAAATTTGCAAAAATAATTCAAATGGGAAGGAAAATCAAGGGGAGGGGCGCCGGCCATCCAAGTGTGTGTGTGTGTTTTTGAAAAATTGAAATTTGTAATTGAGTAAATTAAATGTAATAAATGTGATAATTATTTAAGAGACAAAATTTCTTGGAAAAGAAATTGAAATGAGTAGTTGTAAGGATGTAAGAATAGGGTATGGGTAGTGTGTAGCGTAGGTTGTACTTGTGAATAGTAGACAAGACATCTACTTTACCGGTTGTTCCGAAAACACGGGAAAAGCTATAACTGTAATCTTTATAGCTCGAAAAATTATAAGATTGATATTTTTGGAATCCTTATAAAATTACGGTTCTAATGAATATTCCGAAACATTTTTCTGAATCCGTGGCTCGGGGCACGCTTTTCCGTAATTGGGCTCGGGAAGGCCCGGAATTGAAAAATTCCCGAATTTAAAACTTTCAAGGGTTTGAAATGTACTTTGGAACAATAATTCAAATTCATTTACTTTATAGTATTTATTTTACTATGAAACTGAAGGAAAGCCGGATTTAGGGTTCCTAGGCTTCATTCACAAGACTCAACCTGATCGGATTAGGATTTCGATTCCAACTCCCGGGGTTTCCTAGCTACTGAGAATACCGGGGTTTACACCGATTTTCCTAGTAACCAAGTAAACTTCAGAAACCGGAAACAAAACCCTAAGCCGGATTAGCTTAAGCTTGAGAGAGAAACCTAAGAACCCTGGATCCAGCTTTCCTTCGATTTCAAACTAAAAGAACTTTTGTAAAATAAGTTAATGTTGAATATTGTTCTAAATTATATTTCAAATCCTGAAAAGATCTAATTTCGAAAAATTTTCTATTATGGGCCTTCCAGAGATCCATCACAGAAAAGCAAGCCCTAGAACTACTACATGAATATCAAACCATCATAAGAGTAGATATGAGATTTTGGTTGGATTATCTTCATGTTCATGCATATAATAGTAGAGTAAAGTGAAGATCTTGCATAAAAATCCATGTTTATGTTTTCAAACTCCATTTCATACATCATAAGTAGTAGATCTAGCATTTAAATGCTCATATTATACTTAACAGTCATGATCTCATGGATATTTTGTGTTTTAATGCATTAATGATCATAAAGCCTTTGTCTTGTGTATATAAATGTGGTAGTTAGTAGATCTTTAGTTAGATGAGACAAGAAACTTAAAAGGAAAAATTTTTTGTTTAAAATGTTCAAATGAAAATTCGGACGACTTCAAAACCATGCTTTAAAAACTCTTTTATCAACTCTAAAACTTATGTTTTATATGAAAAATGAAGGGTATAGGTAATAGATATCATTAAGTATTGATTTTTATAAGTTGAAATGAGATTTGATAAGAAAAATATGTAAAACAAAGAGTAGAAATAAGATAGGAAATTTTGAGTTATTAGTCAACTTAAGAAATTCGTAATTTTGGAGTATTGTCATGAAAACACCTATTTTCCAAATTCAAAATGAAAGTTTTATTTAAAAAATGAAGTCCTTAAGGGATAGGTATAATAAAGCCTTAAATTTTAATGTATTAAACAAGTTTTTCTCAAAGAAATCATTCAAAAACTAATTTTTCAAAATTCGGATTTTGGAATAACCCCCATTTGAAAACATGTTTACAAAGTATAAAATAGGAATTTTTATATAGAAATGAAGGTCCTAAGTAATAGATATAATGAAGACTCAATTTTAATAAGTATAATTAGATTTTCTTAAGAAATAAATCCAAACAAATGGAAATGATCAAAGTTAAGAAACTAGTTTTCTTAAAAGTAAATAGTCATGGAGTCTTACAAATAAAAAGTTTTTAAAATTTCCTTTTAGTAAATATTGTCAAGAGCATGCATACATCAAGCTCATAACATACCATTCATGATAGGAAAATCATCAATATTGCATGTGTAGTTTATCTATATTCTAGAAACATTACAAGCATTCACAAAACTATTTTTTGGAATTAAAATTCGCTACTGATCGAACTGATCAGAATATTTCGTGAATAAAAAATTTTCAAAACTTGAAAATAATATTAGAAATAGATAGATCTTTCGAAGTAGATAGTAATCGATATATAATTTGCGAAATTCCGAGTTAAAATGACCAAGTTATGGTTGTTTTAAGTCGGGACTTCCACGAATAACGAGAATTACGAATTTACTAGTTTTGTTAAATAGTTTGGATTAGTTAAGTGATGAAATACTTATTAGGGTATTTCTTCCTTTTTAGGTGACCCCAAAGTCGACGATTCCCTACCACCGGATTACTTTTACTAAAAGACCGATGATCCAATGGCCGAGTGAGTATTACTTTCGATTCCATTTATTTTATGTGATTGAAATGATAGTTGCATTAGATATTGGGTAAAGATAAAATGGATATGCATGATGGGGATGAATGGGAATTATGTATGGTTGTTGTTGATATGAGAAATTGAATATAAGAATATCGAAGCCAGGTGATTAACTATTGTGTATATAGATGAATTAGGATTGATTGTCTGCAACTATTGATTGATCACTTAAGAAATTGGTATAATTGACTATTCAAAATTGAAAATAAATATGGAGTCATTCATATCATAAATGGGGATGGAGTATTAGCATTGGTTGGTTGCCCGTGATCCGAAACGGTGTAAAAGTTGGTTAATCGTGATCCATAAACGAATTAATGAGTTGGTTAATCGTGATCCACAAACGAATTTATAAGTTGGTTGACCGTGATCTTAAACGGCATATTTTAGTAGTACCGCAGTATTCGTTAATCTGCTAACCCAGGATGGAGGGCGAAAGTCCATTTACATATGATTTCCGGCTAGTCATATGTTTGTTGATTTCATAAGTTTGATGCATATCACTTGTCTGACTAATCACTTGCTTATATGATGTGTTATGAATGTGATCCTGGAAGTTCTTACTCACTAAGCTAGTATAACTTACGTCCCTACAGTTTTTATTTGTTGCAGCACCAGTTCATATGGCTTATATCGAGGCAACCTACAGCTCAGGTATAGGGAGCTAGACGTTTCCTTTAGAAGTTGTATTCAATTTTGTTTAGACTTCCATAGGAAACCAAGAGACTTTTTATGACTGTAAAAGACCACTAAACGATGTTCTTTTGCGGGGGAATGCCCCTTAGAGTTTGTAACTAATTATATATATGTTTTGATTTATTTTCTAATGGTATTGAATGCCAAATTAAACTCTTTAACTCCATCGGTGCAAGTATTCTATTGTCGTAAAGGGACGCCTTACATCTATACAAGACTCCCGAAGGACTAAGGTAGTAATTCGTGAGTCTTATATGGCATGTGGTGGACTGTTGCTTTTAGAGTACCCCTGGGGCGTGACATATATGAAGAGCTCGATAAGAGGGTGGATGATGGTATGGGTAAGAAGGTGTCAATAGATTTACTTCATATCAAGGTGGCCATAGGTTAGACTCCTAGTGAGGTGAGTAGTGAAAGATAAGTTCTTGTGGGGGTATCTCGAGGTGTGGGAGGTTAGTGTTCCTTGGATAAGGGCTGAGTTGGCCTATTGGAGGGGAAGAGGTTTGCAATCTACTCAAAGCCTTTTGAGTACGAGTTGAGGATACCCTTCGCCTCATTCCAAAAAGGTTTTTTTTTTTTTTAATCATCATAAGCCATCTTGAGCTCAACTATTACCAAATACTTGGCAGATGTTGTTGGCTTTTGAGAAGTTATGTAGGTCCTTAGTTGTGAGAGTTACCTTGACGTTGCTCAAGAGGCACTACTTCCACAAGAAAGTGCTACTTCCATAAGAAGTCCAATGTAGGGCGGTGGTATCTTTATAAACAACCCAACTGCCCATATCAACTCTTTGAGGGGCTCGATCACTCAATTGGGCACGAATGGAAGAGCAGGTCTAGATCGTAAGTATCAAGAGAGAACCCCATGAGAGTTTAATTTCTAGGTGCTGTGTGCCAGCCACCTAAGCTTCAATGATCCTAAAGTTAAGACTGCACGACTTTAAAGAAGAGAAGAGCATAAATAGCTTCATGCAACAGAGAGGTACGGAGCCGTTGCATGCCACTTTGGTGTTGAGGAACTATCTAAAGAATCTATCCATCATTGATTGTGAAGAGTTTGTAGTTACAATTATTATGTGGTTCTTTGAACATGGTTCCCCTACCCCTCAAGTCATGCTTGGGAAGAAGAGCTGTTGACCCGAGTGGTGAGAAGCGGGCCATCCATGAGGGTCTATGATCGACTAGGTAAGTTTACATAGCAATTACTAACTTACTTGGTTTGTTCTAATACGTAACGATCTTCCAGTTAGGGATGCCAAAGAGCTTCTACATGATTCAACAAATAAGAAGGAGGAGGAAGAGGCTAAGGTAAGAAAGAAGAAGGTCCTAGCCAAAAGGTTTGCTGCTGCGGTTGAAACATAAGGTGCAGGAGCTATGGGTTCATAGGAGGCCTCTACTTGAGATTAAGGCCAGGGGTTGTTGGTTCTAACTTCCCTTTCTAGGAGGCAAAAGACTATGGCTCCTAAGGTGGTACATGCCACTCAGCAAGGTACACAAGTTGTTTGCACTGCAGCCACAATCTCCTAAGGTGCAAAGTCTCCCTAGGCCCTCTCTAATGACAAGTCTCCAATACTATAGGTGTCTCCTACGATGGAAGCAGTTGAGAGTAACACAAAGGCACTGATAGAGGTCATGAGGTCTAGTGGCCATGAAGCTTAACCTCCAGCACTTATTTAGACTGGCAACTTACCCCTGGTCGCGAAAGGTGTCGTGAGGGGATCCATGAGGTTGTGGGATGCCTTTGTTCATTATATTATATTCGAAGAGCTAGGCTTTCCACAACATAAGGAGAAGCTAAGGGCGATATATAGAGAACTAGGGTCACAAGATAAGGTGTTGGACTTCATAGCTTGAGAAATGTATGAGGTAAAACAGTTGCATTTTCTAGCTTGTCATTATATGTAGATCTTGTATCTCATTATTTTACCCTTTTTTTTCTCAAGGTTGCGGCTACTGTATTTAAGGTGGTAAGGTTCTTTTAAGAGAGTAAGGAAGAGGTAAGGTCTAGCCCTTTCCATTTGCAAATATAATTGTATTGCTATTTATTCTCTTCATTATGTCTTTCTTTTTTAGATCTCTATTGAAGTTAAGAGGAGTGCCCGCGATGTTGATTCATAACAAGGTACTAGAGGTTTATCCTAACCTAGCTTTAAGCTTCTTAGCTGGTTAACTTGGCAACGGCGAGGATGAGGATGATGAAGGTGAAGGAGGGGATGAGCAGGGTAAAGAGAGGATGAAGGGATCCCCCTGCTCTTGAGTTTCCCTAAATTACCCTAGGGGTGAGCTAACAAGCTCGAACCATAGGCATTGAGCCCACTGCAAATCTATGGTGCTGGAGAGAAACCAAACCGATAGTTACACGAGTCCCTTAAGATCTCCCATCGAGGTTTAAGCCATTGAAAGCATAGAAGCTCCTTGCCCGTGATAAGAGAAGAGATCTTTGGAGACTATCATACCATAAAGAGGTTAAAATGAGTGCACTTTTTCTGTAACTTTTGTTCAAGCTAGTATGCCAGCTCTTTTGGCTTTGGAAGCACTTTGTTTGGCCCATGTGGTGGCCTGCTCTGTTATTGTTTTCATGACTATTTTGTTTTTCAATGATATGATCTAGTTGTCTTGGTTGTAGATCTCGATTATTCTTCTCGCATTGTTTCCTAGTTCATATAATTTTCATTTCAAGAAATTTTCTAAGGATGAAGTCCCTGAACTTGTTATCCAAGAGGGTTTATCATTCTTTGCCTCCTTAGCGTGTGAGATCGAAGCTATGTTGGTGAAGCTTGCTTGATTCCACCTTGTTGAGGATTTTTTACTTAAGGTTTCGAGCACCCAGAGGAAGAAATTTGTGCATATTTTGTTTGGTCATGATGGTATCGTACTAGGCAAAAGGACGAGATAATGTGAGTTCAAGTGACCTATCACATTGGTAGTGGTCGGCTAGTATTGGTCTAAAGTAAGTGATGATGTCAAGAAAACCATGTATCCATGCAGGGTATTTCCATCCTAAGGCTTCTGGTGTTCTTAGAGCTTGATCTAACAGTTAGGGGTTTTTTCGTCAAGATATGAGTAGGTTTGGTGGCACTAATATCATGGAAATGTATGTTTCCCTTCAGCGTTGTCTTTTTTTTTTTTTTTCCAATCTCTTCTTCAATTAATCCTCTTGTCTTAAGCTTAGTTTTCTAGTCCTTAACCTTTTTTAGCTATGATGCTGTCTCCTTTGGTTGGCCAACTCAAGCCCATGAGGCACATGTATTATAGTCAAAGAGCTCAATTGCTCTGTTATCTCTGTTTAATGGGGTTAGTTGCTTTGTTGTCCTTATTTATATGGAGTTTAGAAGTGGCAGGGGACCTAAGGTGCAAGCCTTATGGTATCATCAGGTTAGCTTGGTCTAGGCTCCATTCCCCTCTTTACCTTTAGTCCGCGATCCTAAAGGGGCAACTACCTTCTATGCATCCTAAAGGTTCATATTGACCACTAAGAGGACCAGGTGCAATTTCATCCCCTAAGGCTATATCGGCTTAAGCGGAGCAAATCGGGGATGTTAATTGGTCCCCCTTTGACAACTTCTTAATGTCCTTTACCGGGGCGGGCTTTGTCTTGCTCGGCAACCAACTTGCCATATGGATTCACCCTCACTTTACAACTAATTTCATGGCAAGCTGGTGGGAGTAATTAGGAGCTTTGAGAGGTTAGTATACTTTGAAGGCTCCATTAGAGACATTTGATCCTTATGGGGGCCTTGCTAAAGTCACTTGTGGGGTGTTACATGCCTTTATGATCTAAAAAAAGTGTAACTAGCACTCCACCATCTTTAGTACCATGAAGACTTATGGAGTTTGGGTTTTTAGCTCATAGATAGACTCATGTATTCGTAGATAGGAGTTCACTTTGTAATCTTTGGTCGAAATGCCAGTCAAAACTATCCAAGCTAAGATGCCATCTAAAACTACTATAATGACTTGACTTAAATTAATGGAGTTTGTCGACTCTTCCCCTGAACAAACTCTACTCATTTTGTTATGTTATATATAGTTTTTATTTGCATGGCCTTGGGGCCTCTTTATCTTGTAAACTATTGGAGGCTTAGTGACCTTGATAGGTTGTTCGTTTAGGAGGATTTGTTTAAGGAGTAAAGAGTTCATTAAATGGCTCGATCAGCATAAGAGGGTAGAGCTTAGGGAGCTCTAAAGTCCCATGTTAGTTTATCATATCTAATGAACTTTAAGGATTTAACCAGTTGGGGAGTTACCCGAGGTGAGGGGTTTTTCTTGGTGATGTCGGTAACGCACGAGGGTGAAGTTCGAACTGCTCCCAAGTCCTACATCAGCTCTTATATACTTAGCAAAGTTTTAAGAGTTACCCAATTAAGGAGCTACTTGGCATGTAAAAGGTTTGTATGCAACCCGACCAACATAACCAGGCAAAGCTAGGAGAGGCCTCCTATCCTGTGTTACTCTTCTGCACTTGGTAGTGCATTAGAGTTACTTAATTAGGGAATTGCCTATTATGTAGAGGGTCTATGTGTAACCCGATAGCACAAGAGAGCGGAGTTCAGAGAGCTCTTAGGTTCTGCGGTGGTCTTTTACACTTATAAGTGCATAGGAGTTACCCAATTAAAGGGGTTACTCATTATGTAGAGGGTTTTTGTGCGAACGACCCAGCCCAAGTGAATAGAGCTAGGAGAGCTCCCAGGTCCCATAGTAATCCCTTGCACTTGTGAGTGCATAGGAGTTACCCAATTAGGGGGGTTACCCATCATGTTAAAGAGCCTAGAGTGCTAAGTTCCTGTTCGGGGAGCTCGCTAGACCCTAGCTTAATTTGTAGAAGTAAGAGATCAATAGAGGTAAGTAAAAATATGGAGAACTGTGTTTTTATTGATATTTTATTTTACGAAGGCTGAACCCAATAGTAGAGGGGGTTCATAAGACCCTATCTTGATTGTACAAGTGGCGTGTAGGAGAACATGTTGTTGCTAAGTTCTACTCATTAGAAGAATTTCCTTAAGTTGTTGGTGTTCCAACTCTTAAGGATGAGCTTGTCATCTAGGGTTTCGAGCTTCTAGGCATCATTAGCAAGGACTTCTTTTACAAATGCAAAGTCCTTCCAATTTATGGCAAGTTTACCCTTAGCTTCCTCAGACCCCATTGCCTCAAGCTTTTGGCATACAAGGTTGCTTGGAAGGAATACCTTGTGTTTGATATTTTTGTCATAGTATCTAGTAGCCCTTTGTTGATAAGCAATTGCTCTCTTGCTAATGATATCGTAGGTTTCTTCCATAGCATCAAGCTCGGCTCGTAACTCCATTTTATTATTTAACTCATCAAAAGACTAAACTCGGATGTTGGGTAACATGAGTTCAATGGGTAAAATGGCTTTGGAACTAAAGGAAAGGTGGAAAGGTATCTCCTCGGTTGGGGTCCTCCAAGTGGTAAACATACCCACGGGATATTAGAGAGCTTGCAGCCTACTTCCCACGTCTTTTAGGCTTTCCATTATTGTCTTGTTCATGTTTCGACTTGTTGTTTGCTCAAGGATGAGCAACTGAAGTGTAATGTGGAGTAATTCCATATTTGGTGCAAAAATGTTTTATCCTTTTGTAGTTGAATTATTCCACTTACTTTGTAAAGTAGTCATATCCTACTATGAAAAACTTTCTTTGTCGACATGGGGAGTGGCTTATTGTCACGCCCAGAAGGGTACCCTAAACATGACAGCCCGCAATACACAATATAGAAGCCTAAGAATGACTTCTTTAGTCACTCAAAAATTTCAACACCATGCACATGGAGTACTTCACAATAAAGGGAATATGATGAGTAGCACAATTTATGAATGTAACAATTAAATAACAATGCAAAAGAATTATATAGCATTAAACTTAATCAAAGTAAATTACATTTCTTAGGGCCGTTCCCCCGCTCAAACCACAATAGTCATAAATTACAGACATCTATAATTGTCTTCAAAATGAAAATAAAATCCTCATAAATAAAGCATAAGAGATTCCACTAGAAGTCTATTATTTGTTCATTAGAAAATTTTCCCTGGAAGCTCCCTCAAAAGTCGTCAATTGCTTACCCAAGGCATAAAAAGTTTCGGTCTTGGATAAAGCTAGAGATATTCCTAAGACAACAGAATCTATAGGGGTATAAGCTACAACATGCTTAGTGAGATTATTCCTACAAAATGTACCCATACAAATAAAGAACAAGCAATTTGTTAAGCAACCATATGCTATGGAAAAAACATATGAACAACAAATACGAATAGTTATTTGAAGACCATAGGTAAAATGGATTTATGTCCTCCGTATCAAAGGTTAAGGAATGCTTTGAAAAGGGGCTAGGGGCTCCTTGTGCCACTATTGATTTGAAAAAAGGGTCCATACAACTACCACTGCTAGCCCCGAGCACCAGCTCATAGCTATCGATCCATGCGAGACTCCTTCAGGAGGCCATATTCCTCGAACAATTTAGTTCCTTAAGTTGGAGCAGGGCTCATACTTTGTGTACAACTAATCACCCATCTGGTCCCATGCGTAGGAGTAGCAACGAATTTGAATGTAATCAACATTATGCAATGCATGAATTATTGATAAGTCATTTTTACTCTACATTTTTCATAGGATTTTGAGCTCATTTTCCTGAGAATTTCAGATAAAATCCTGTAAAACTTATATTTTTGATAAATAATGTTGTTTCAAAGCTCTTAGAATCCAATGAGGAATATTCAAAGTATTTTTGTAAGCCCCTAGATTTTTTAGTAATATAGTAAACCCTAAGAACCGGAACCTTAAAGTTAATCTAGTTCTATGTTTAGTATAGTGAATTTAGATCCGACAATCCCGCGTTCTTAAACCCTAAACCATGAAATTAAGATAATTGTGGAAGATGATTCGTAATAATAGAGGAAAGCTTAAAAATATCAGATTCGCAATTTTCTACTATTTTTCGGATCCGAACGGGATTAATTTTCGAGAACCGTACCCTGGTACATCGGATAGTGAAAATATTTTGACAACACGGTTAGACTCGTAAAAATATAAGGTTTTCAAAATATCAGTTTTAGAATTTTTCGGTAACTAAAAATATCATATATAAGTCATTTACGTCTATTTTCTTTACTACTGATATTTTAATTGTTTAGTCTACTATTCATAGCACTATTTATACTATTCATTACTATTTCACTATCTCTATTTTTTCTTACACTCTATTCTTACACACTATCATATCTATACCTTACAATTTACATTCCCCATACAACTTTAATCACATCACACTTTACACATTATTTCTTTTTATTACAAAACAAAAAATTTAGTCAATTTTCCTCCCCATTTCCCCATGTTTCCGGCCACTATCTCTCTCTCTTCCCTCTCTATTACTTTTCTTTTTCAATTTATTTAATTACATCTAATTTCCACTCCAGAACTGTAAATCCCCGAAATTTTTGGATCTAAATTATAGTTTAAACCCTAATCGGAAGTCAACCGGATTTCCAGAGTCAACTAAACCCTAGTTTACCGTAACCGCTTAAGTCTGGCATTACCGTTTTCTCAAGCCCTAGAAAACGAAGTTAGGATTATTAGCTCGAATAGATCGTAATAACCATAGGTTGTATAAAAGTTTCAGTTTCGCGAATTTCGGATGTCCTTCGGACCCGAACGGACACAGTTCTTGAAAAATGTGTCCGGAAGCCCGGAATAGGAAAATATTCCGAATACGCCGTTAGACTCGTAAAAATATATAATTTCCAAAAATATCAATTTCGTAATTTTTCCATAACTAAAAATATCAGATATCGCTTTTATACGCGTATTTTCTTACTACCGGTATTAAATTGTCATGTCTACTTTTACATTACACTATTTCTACTATTCTACACTATTCATCTATCTCTATTTTCTTACAACCTATTCTTACAAACCATACACCTACTTCTTACACATTTTCATTTCCAATACAATTTCACATCTTTCATTTCTTATTTTAATTAATCAAAAGACAAAAAAATTTATTTTCTCTCCTCCCCATGCAAGAAATGGCGCCGGCCCCCTCTCTCCATACATCCATGTAATTCGTTTTTCAATTATTTAATTAACACAAATTATCTCCCACATTTTCTATAAATACCCCCTCATACCTTCACTTCTTTCACACCACTTCTTCTCTAAAGTTACTCTCAAAATCTCTCTCAAATTCTCTCAAGAGTTCTTACAAGAAGTCCTCTTAAGTTTAGCTTCCTTAGGTAAGAAATTTCTCAAGATTTCTTCATGTTCATTTACTTAGTATGAGCTTAGTGTGTGTTTTCTAAAACCATGAAGGTTAGGAAAGCAACATTAGGTTTATGCTTTGTTTTTGTTCATAATCAAAATTCCTCCATGATCATTTATGTTTCTATTATGTTCCTTTATGTTTCTCTATATTTCCTTTATGTTTATTATTATCTAATATATCTATATAGCTATATATACTATTTAGAGCATATAAGCTCATAGCCTTGCAATTTATTTACCTTTCATGCAATTTATTTATTCCAATGCAATTTATTTAATTTTAAGTTGATTTTAAGACTAGTTATTCTAGTCTTAGACTTGTCCTCATCAAGTCAAAACAATTTCTTTTTCTTTTTCTTTTCGGGACTAGTCTTTTCTTAGTCCCGGGGTACCTTGATGAAGCTAAGGTCTCAATACTTGATTTACTTTGTTATTTACTTTAGCTTTCAAGTTATTAATTTTCTATAGCTTATGATTCATAATCATGCATGAACATAATGTTTTTGTCTCAACAAAAATAAATGAGAAAGTGTTTTCTTGAAATTGAAGAATCTTTCTAAAAGAAATAAATATGGAAAAAATGGATTTCTTTAAAAAAAAACCCATGAACATGTATGGGAATGATTTTTCTTACATAAACAAAAGATTTTATGAAAACTTATCCTTTATCAAGAAGAAGAAATTCTTTTGAAAACATTACAAATATCATTTTGCTACTTTTGAAATCCAAGTTTAGAAAATAAAAACACTTTAGGAAATTTAAGTAATTACAAGAGATTTCATTTAGAAATAGAATATTCATGACTAAAAGATCTTTCAAAAGTAAAATAGAATCTCAAACTCAAAGACTTTTAAGAACCTTACTTTTAAGTTGAGACAACTTCGTTTACTTCATACATTTTTATGAGTCATTACATATAATATATATATACCTTTCAAAAGTTTACAAAATAATTGAAATATTTATCTCTTCAAAGAGCTTTGTTTGCAAAGAAGAAAACAAGTGTTTGCAAAAATCGTGGAAAATCTGGTCACCGTCTTTTCGGAACCCAAACGACTTAGTTTTATGGAAATAAGCTTAGAAATGCGTAGATCTTTTCGAGTAGGTAGAAAACGGTATTATACGCGAAATTCCGAGCTAAAATGAGCAAGTTATGACCATTTTAAGTTGGAATTTCCCTTTATTACGATTTTACTACGATTTTTTTAGAACCTTCAAGGATAGAATTTCATGAAATACTCATTTTGGGTATTCTTCTTGATTAGATAATCACGAGGAAGATTGTTCGTATCCGAGGATTACTACGATTAAGTGGAATTACCGAACGACCCATCCAATTCAAGAAAGGTGTCACCATGGCCGAGTGAGTTATTCCCCGTTATTTTTCTTTCATACTCTTGATTGTGCTTGTAAAATTAGTTGCACTAGAATTTAAGAAAAATCAAAAGGGAGTGTATGATAATGTGTTGAAAGAATACTAAGTATATTGAAACTCAAATTGTTTGTAATAAAGTTGTATGTGTATTAATATCTTGAATTGTTTGAAATTGATTGATCACTTGAAAGAAGCTAAAATGTAATTACTATACTTTAATTAAAGAAATTATTCATGCACTTCATATGTTGAGTCACATTGCATTCACTACTATACAATTGGTGGGACAAGTGTATAATAGTGGTGGTAGACAGAACCGGTATATGTAAGTGACGAGTAGGAGCCGGTAAGAACTACTTAAATTGATGGCTAGTAGGAGCCTGTAATAAACTACAAGTTTTTGGTGGCTAGAAGGAGCCTGTAATAAACTACAAGTTTTTGATGGCGTATAGGAGTCGGTAAGATCTATAAAAGTGATTTTAAATGTTGTGGCTGTAATTGGCCTGAATACCCAACCCCGAATGAAGGGCGTAAATTCATTCAACATATGATTCCCGGAAAGTCATATGTCTTGTATGCTCATGTGGTTGTTGCATTTCATATGTTTGAATAATAAACTTGATTGATATTTTACTTCGAGTATGAATTTTGGGATCTACTCACTAAGCCTATAAGCTTACACCGCTATAGATATTTGTATTCTCAAGAATACCTAATTTTTGTGCCCGGGGTCTTCCAGTATCCGTATACGTTTTATGATTGAAGCTTTTGGAGGAAATCTACTCGAAGACTTAGATTAGAATTCCTTTGAAATCTTTAATTTTGGATTATATGAAGTCTATCTCGATCCTTGGATTTTATCGGGGGTATGCCCCTAAGAGATTATGTAACAGACCTTTGGTTATTTATGATATGAATATACTTTATTCTGAATTATTGTATGTTTAACTTTACTTGCTTAAACTATGCTTCCCAAAAGTGTCTCCTATTACCGTGTTAGACACCTTACATATAATACTAAGGCTTTCGCATGACTAAGGTAGCCATTCTTACGCCTTGATATTATATGTGGCGAACTGCCACGTTTAGGGTACCCTTCGGGGCGTGACAGTTTAAGTTGGTATCAGAGCAACAAGTTTATAGAAATAAAGGTAATAGGAATAAGCTTAGAATAGAAAAAGATAGATATGTTTATAAAAGGACTTAGATAAGATTAGACAAGATTAGAAATTCTCAAAAAGGAGGATTGATGACCTCCATGCCTTTAAAGTTACCTTTGGAGAAGTTAGGGTTAAGACCCAATGTTGAACTCAAGAAATGAAGAAACCCTTGTGGACTACCGGTTGAAAGTAAGAAGCCTATGTAAGGAGTTTTCCTATTAGACAGACTTAGAAGTTTCTTACGATATGGAATGTCTTACGTACCATTACGACCCCTATCCAAAAAGCTACGTTCTTTTTCCGAAATAATAGATGTTAGTTTCCCGATTTTCGAGTTTGGAATTCCATAGGACGATTATATATCTAGGCCCGATGAGAGTAGGTCAGGGACGAGATAAGGATATTTCCAACCAACGTAAAGCCAGTTAAGATTTCAAATGACCTGATGAGAATATCCGAATCGAAGCCGATCTCGTGTAAGAAACCTAATCGAGGAAGAAGTAAGGAAAGTATCAGATGAGGAGCTTGCAGCGCAGACAAAGTTTGATCAACGAGAGCCAAACACATCTAGAAATCAACCTTCCGCAAAGGAAAATGATGAACCGAAACAACTTGAAGCTGTTCGTAACCAAGCTAGCTAAGAAAGACTTGGATATAGAATCGATTAGTAGTTTAATTTATGTTTTCGAAGAAGTGTTTAATATTTGTTGTATTTTGAATTTCTTTTCCTTGATTTTTATTTCATTCCTTTCTATGCTTTTTAATTATTTGGGATTATAAATTTCATCCCTTGATTTAATTGATTAAACTTCTCTTGTGTGATATTTCCCTTTATATATTTTCTTAAAGGTTTCCGCAATTTCCGTAGCTAAGTATGTAATAGACTTAATAATCCAGTATTTACATAAACGATTAAAACAGCCGACCTAGAAGAGGACGAGAGGATGAGGCAGGCATCAAATAACCCGCCTGAAGAAGTTAACCAACCAGAAGTGCCCCCTGTGGCTCCTGCCCCAGACCAGCAAGGCAATCTCCAAGCCACTCTGGGTCAATTAACACAACTTCTTAATGTGTTAGTTCAGCAACAAAAAGGAATGTGCCACCTCCGGCACCAGCACAAGCACCACCCCAGCAAGCACCCCAAGCATCTGTACATGGACAGCAGCACCTGATGCTCAATCACATACAGCACCCTGCCGCCTCCGCCACCACCTCGACCATACAGAACTTCACTCCCAGATTTTATCAAAAGTAACCGTTACTTTGACGGAGCTTTTGGGAAACCAGATGAAGCAGAAGATTGGCGCGCACAGATAGAACGATCTTTTGCCGCTTATGAAGTTCCTTATCATCTTCGAATAAGCTATGGTACTTATATGTTGAGGTTCAACGCCCGCATCTGGTGGGAGTCCAAGAGTAGGGAATTGCCGCCACCTATCACCTGGGATATGTTTCGGAATGAGTTTCTGGAAAATTATTTCCCTGGAAGTTTAAGAGTAAGGTATAGTGCGGATTTCTTGCACATATCCCAGAGAGGAAAATCCATAGAACAATATGAGACGGAATTTAGCCGACTCCTGCAGTATGCTCCGGATTCTTATAAGTATAGTGAGGAGCTGAAACGACAAGTGTTCCTGAATGGGTTAGAGAGGACTTAAGGATGCGATTAGAAGAGTTTGACATTCGCACCTTCAGAGAATTGGTTGAAAGAGCCAGAATTGTTGAAGGGGCCAAGAAAAGGAAAGCTGGGACCGAGAAGAAAGTGCAGGTTTTTGGAAGGAAATTTCAACCTGGAACGAGCTCCAATTTCCCTTCTAAGAGGTTTAAACCAATTAGCAACTTTAAGGGAAATTTTAGTGGACAGAAGGAATTCCAAGATAACGGCAAATTGTTGGAAATGCAAAGGAGCGCATTACCCGAAGAGATGCCCCCTTCTCCAGAACAAGTGCTATTTCTGTGGTGACCCGAGCCATAAGATTCCGGACTGCCCAAAGAAAGCTTCTACGACTTGTTTCGTATGTAAGCAATTGGGACATTTTGCTAACGAGTGTCCCCAAAGGAATCTCACAGCAAACCGACCTGTTGGATCCTCGGAGGACTTGCCCCGACAAGGAGTGGGAATGGAAGCGGAAGTCGCTCGGCATCATCTATGCATGGGCTGAGAATTTATAACCTTGAAGGGCAATGGGTCTGCGAGGAGGATGCCGAAGAAGGATTAGAATTGGCTGCCCTGGACCATGGAGAGGAGTACGACTATAACTTGGTTACAGGTTAGCCTCAACCTTTAAAATATATGTCTGTTTTAATATCTGTTGAGTATAAAGTTATGATGTATGTTGGAGCTAATAGATGTTTAGGAAACCTTTTTAAAGACAATAAGACTAGTAACACGCGCGTCTTGAACGCAGGAACCATACAAATAGGACCTAACCGCTTATACCCTCTTCGATACCGGCGCAACACATTCCTTTATTGCCACTAGTGTAGCCTTGAAGACCGGTTTACCATCACCACAATCACAACAAGTTTTCGTATAAAAACCCCCACCGGTAGTGTGGTGACTACCAAAGAAGTAATAAGGAATTGCCCCATGAAGATACAAGGCCATGAAGCAACTACCGATCTTATAGTAATAGAAATTAGCAAGTACGAAGTGATTCTGGAATGAGTTGGTTGTCCATGGTGGAAGCAAAGGTAGATTGTAGAAATAAAAGGTGGAATTCAGGAGACAAGATGGAAAGAAAGCTACGTTTTTGGGAGAATCCGCAAAAAGTTTGGAGTTAAGTTCGTTTGAGCTAATTGAAGAAGTTGAGAAGGATGGAAAGTTATGTGGGAAGTACGGAGGAAGACAAGGAAAGACCCAACATTGACGACATCCCCATCGTTAATGAATTCTCTGATGTTTTTCCAGAAGAATTGCCTGGGTTACCCCCAAAACGAGAAATCGATTTTGAGATCGATTTGATGCCAAAGACAGAACCTATATCCAAGGCGCCCTACCGAATGGCACCTGTTGAGCTCAAGGAACTTAAGAAGCAATTACAAGAATTGCTTGACCAAGGATTTATTAGACCAAGTGTCTCGCCTTGGGGAGCTCCGGTATTATTCGTGAAGAAGAAAGATGGATCGATGAGGCTGTGTATTGACTATCGAGAACTCAATAAGGTCACTATAAAGAATAGGTATCCATTGCCAAGGATTGACGATCTCTTTGACCAACTACAAGGAGCAAGTGTATTCTCACGCATTGATTTGAGATCTGGATACCACCAGCTAAGGATAAAACCAGAAGATGTGTCAAGGACCGCTTTTAGAACTCGGTATGGACACTATGAGTTCATGGTCATGCCATTTGGATTGACAAATGCACCAGCTGCTTTCATGGACTTGATGAATCGGGTGTATAAACCGCTCTTGGATAAATGCGTGATTGTCTTCATTGATGATATTTTGGTTTATTCTAAAACTCGGGAGCAACACAAAGAACATCTGAGAATGGCATTACAAACCTTAAGGGAGCACAAGTTATATGCCAAATTGTCCAAGTGTGACTTTTGGTTGGACCAAATATCTTTTCTAGGACATGTTATCTCAGGGAAAGGAATATCCGTAGATCCTGAAAAGATTAAGGCCGTAATGGAATGGAAACAACCAAGGACGGTGACTGAGATTAGAAGTTTTCTTGGATTAGCTGGCTATTACAGGAAGTTTGTGCAAGATTTCTCAAAAATAGCTAAGCCACTAACTCAGTTGACCCAGAAGAATGAAAGATTCATTTGGAATGAGAAGAGGGAACAAAGTTTCCAAGATTAAAGCAACGGTTGGTATCTGCTCCAATTTTAACCTTACCCGATCCAGAAAAGCCATATACCGTCCATAGTGATGCGTCAAGAAATGGCTTAGGATGTGTGCTCATGCAAGAAGGGAAGGTGATTGCTTATGCTTCACGGCAGTTGAGGCCGCATGAACAAAATTACCCGACGCATGATCTTGAGTTGGCCGCAGTTGTCTTCGCTCTCAAGCTTTGGAGGCATTATCTATATGGACAGAGATGCGAGATTTATACGGACCATAAGAGCCTCAAGTATTTATTCACACAAAAGGAATTGAATATGAGGCAAAGGAGATGGTTGGAGTTGATCAAAGACTATGATCTTGGAATAAATTATTGCCCTGGAAGAGTGAATGCGGTAGCAGACGCTTTGAGTCGAAGAACCATGGAGAAGTTGCAGCCATGCTCACAACTCAAAAAGAACTCATAAAGGAATTCGAAGATTGAGCATCGAATTTGTGGGGCAAAGTGCGGAAATGGAAATTTCCCATTTGGTAATGGAGCCAACCCTGATCGATAGAATCAAAGAATCTCAACGATATGATGAAGTCATACAAAAGTTGAAAAGTGAGATACAGGGAGGAAGGTATGACGATTTTGAGATAGATGAGGAAGATGTAGTAAGAATGAAGGGAAGATTATGTGTACCAAATGATGAGGAGATGAAAAAGGAAATAATGGATGAGGCGCATAACTCGGGATATACCATGCACCCCGGTGGTTGTACCAAGACCTTAAAAGTCGCTTTTGGTGGAATGGTATGAAAAAGGATGTAGCGTATGTTCGTAATGAAGTGTCCCATATGTCAACAAGTAAAGATTGAACACCAAAGGCCAGGAGGACTTTTGAAACCATTGGCCATACCAGAATGGAAATGGGACCAAATTACCATGGATTTCGTATGTGGATTGCCCCGAACATCAGCCGGATATGATGCCATATGGGTAATTGTGGATCGACTTACCAAGTCAGCACACTTCATCCCCATCAACATGACCTACTCAATGGAAAAGTTGGCCCGGCTATATGTAAGGGAGATTGTGAGACTGCATGGAGTTCCAGCAGGAATTGTATCGGATCGGGATCCTCGATTCGTGTCAAAATTTTGGACGAGCCTTCAGAAGTGTATGGGAACCAAGTTACAGTTCAGTACGGCTTATCATCCACAAACTGATGGACAATCAGAGCGAACTATCCAGACTTTGGAAGACATGCTAAGGCTTGTGTTATGGAATTCAAAGGAAGGGAAGTACACCTACCTTTGGTAGAGTTTGCTTACAACAACAGCTATCATTCAACAATTAAGATGCCACCATACGAAGCTTTATATGGAAGGTGTAGATCACCTCTATTTGGGATGATGTGGAAAAGTTAACAATTGGACCAGATCTCATCCAAGACGCCTCAGATAAAGTCAGGATTATTCAAAGGATGAAAGAGGCCCAAGATAGACAAAAGTTGGGCGGATCAAAAACGACGGATCCTTGAGTTTAACGTTGGTGATCACGTGTATCTAAAAGTGAATCCGATAAAGAGTATTCATCGTGTACGGGCTCGAGGAAAGCTAAGCCCAAGGTATATCGGACCTTTGAAATCCTCGAGCGGGTAGGAGATTTGGCTTTCGCTTGGCTTTGCCACCAAACCTATCAGGGGTACATAACGTCTTCCATGTCTCATGCTAAGAAAGCATATCCCGACCCTGACCGGATTGTGGAGCTTGAACCAGTCAGGCTAAAAGAAAACTTGACTTATGAGAGCACCCAGTTCAAATTCTGGATCAAAAGGTTCAAAAGCTGAGAAACAAGGAAATCCGATATGTCAAGGTGTTATGGAGGAATCATTCGCGAGAGAGGCTACTTGGGAAGCCGAGGATGAGATCCGAAAGAAATACCCAAATCTCTTTGAAGAATCAGGTGAATTTCAAGTTGCAAATTTCAAGTTTTGAGGACAAAACTTTCTTTAAGGGGGGTAGGTTGTAAATCCCCGAAATTTTTGGATCTAAATTATAGTTTAAACCCTAATCGGAAGTCAACCGGATTTCCAGAGTCAACTAAACCCTAGTTTACCGTAACCGCTTAAGTCCGGCATTACCGTTTTCTCAAGCCCTAGAAAACGAAGTTAGATTATTAGCTCGAATAGTTCGTAATAACCATAGGTTGTATAAAAGTTTCAGTTTCGCGAATTTCGGATGTCCTTCGGACCCGAACGGACACAGTTCTTGAAAAATGTGTCCGGAAGCCTGGAATAGGAAAAATATTCCGAATACGCCGTTAGACTCGTAAAAATATATAATTTCCAAAAATATCAATTTCGTAATTTTTCCATAACTAAAAATATCAGATATCGCTTTTATACGCGTATTTTCTTACTACCGGTATTAAATTGTCATGTCTACTTTTACATTACACTATTTTCTACTATTCTACACTATTCATCTATCTCTACTTTTTCTTACAACCTATTCTTACAAACCATACACCTACTTCTTACACATTTTTATTTCCAATACAATTTCACATCTTTCATTTCTTATTTTAATTAATCAAAAGACAAAAAAATTTATTTTCTCTCCTCCCCATGCAAGAAATGGCCCCGGCCCCCTCTCTCCATACATCCATGTAATTCGTTTTTCAATTATTTAATTAACACAAATTATCTCCCACATTTTCCTATAAATACCCCCTCATACCTTCACTCCTTTCACACCACTTCTTCTCTAAAGTTACCCTCTCAAAATCTCTCTCAAATTCTCTCAAGAGTTCTTACAAGAAGTCCTCTTAAGTTTAGCTTCCTTAGGTAAGAAATTTCTCAAGATTTCTTCATGTTCATTTACTTAGTATGAGCTTAGTGTGTGTTTTCTAAAACCATGAAGGTTAGGAAAGCAACATTAGGTTCATGCTTTGTTTTTGTTCATAATCAAAATTCCTCCATGATCATTTATGTTTCTATTATGTTCCTTTATTTCTCTATATTTCCTATGTTTATTACTATCTAATATATCTATATAGCTATATATACTATTTAGAGCATATAAGCTCATAGCCTTGCAATTTATTTACCTTTCATGCAATTTATTTATTCCAATGCAATTTATTTAATTTTAAGTTGATTTTAAGACTAGTTATTCTAGTCTTAGACTTGTCCTCATCAAGTCAAAACAATTTCTTTTTCTTTTTCTTTTCGGGACTAGTCTTTTCTTAGTCCCGAGGTACCTTGATGAAGCTAAGGTCCCAATACTTGATTTACTTTATTATTTACTTTAGCTTTCAAGTTATTAATTTTCTATAGCTTATGATTCATAATCATGCATGAATATAATGTTTTTGTCTCAACAAAAATAAATGAGAAAGTGTTTTCTTGAAATTGAAGAATCTTTCTAAAAGAAATAAATATGGAAAAAATGGATTTCTTAAAAAAAAAAAAAACCCATGAACATGTATGGGAATGATTTTTCTTACATAAACGAAAGATTTTATGAAAACTTATCCTTTATCAAGAAGAAGAAATTCTTTTGAAAACATTACAAATATCATTTTGCTACTTTTGAAATCCAAGTTTAGAAAATAAAACCACACTTTAGGAAATTTAAGTAATTACAAGAGATTTCATTTAGAAATAGAATATTCATGACTAAAAGATCTTTCAAAAGTAAAATAGAATCTCAAACTCAAAGACTTTTAAGAACCTTACTTTTAAGTTGAGACAACTTCATTTACTTCATACATTTGTTATGAGTCATTACATATATATATATATATATATATATATACCTTTCAAAAGTTTACAAAATAATTGAAATATTTATCTCTTCAAAAGAGCTTTGTTTGCAAAGAAGAAAACAAGTGTTTGCAAAAATCGTGGAAAATCTGGTCACCGTCTTTTCGGAACCCAAACGACTTAGTTTTATGGAAATAAGCTTAGAAATGCGTAGATCTTTTCGAGTAGGTAGAAAACGGTATATTATACGCGAAATTCCGAGCTAAAATGAGCAAGTTATGACCATTTTAAGTTGGAATTTCCCTTTATACGATTTTACTACGATTTTTTTTAGAACCTTCAAGGATAGAATTTCATGAAATACTCATTTTGGGTATTCTTCTTGATTAGATAATCACGAGGAAGATTGTTCGTATCCCGAGGATTACTACGATTAAGTGGAATTACCGAACGACCCATCCAATTCAAGAAAGGTGTCACCATGGCCGAGTGAGTTATTCCCCGTTATTTTTTTCATACTCTTGATTGTGCTTGTAAAATTAGTTGCACTAGAATTTAAGAAAAAATCAAAAGGGAGTGTACGATAATGTGCTGAAAGAATACTAAGTATTGAAACTCAAATTGTTTGTAATAAAGTTGTATGTGTATTAATATCTTGAATTGTTTGAAATTGATTGATCACTTGAAAGAAGCTAAAATGTAATTACTAGACTTTAATTAAAGAAATTATTCATGCACTTCATATGTTGAGTCACATTGCATTCACTACTATACAATTGGTGGGACAAGTGTATAATAGTGGTGGTAGACAGAACCGGTATATCATGTAAGTGGCGAGTAGGAGCCTGTAAGAACTACTTAAATTGATGGCTAGTAGGAGCCTGTAATAAACTACAAGTTTGATGGCGTATAGGAGTCGGTAAGATCTATAAAAGTGTTTTAAAAGTTGTGGCTGTAATTGGCCTGAATACCAACCCCGAATGAAGGGCGTAAATTCATTCAACATATGATTCCCGGAAAGTCATATGTCTTGTATGCTCATGTGGTTGTTGCATTTCATATGTTTGAATAATAAACTTGATTGATATTTTACTTCGAGTATGAATTTTGGGATCTACTCACTAAGCCTATAAGCTTACACCGCTATAGATATTTGTATTCTCAGGAAACCTAATTTTGTGCCCGGGGTCTTCCAGTATCCGTATACGTTTTATGATTGAAGCTTTTGGAGGAAATCTACTGAAGACTTAGATTAGAATTCCTTTGAAATCTTTAATTTTGGATGATATGAAGTCTATCTCGATCCTTGGATTTTATCGGGGGTATGCCCCTAAGAGATTATGTAACAGACCTTTGGTTATTTATGATATGAATATACTTTATTTCTGAATTATTGTATGTTTAACTTTACTTGCTTAAACTATGCTTCCCAAAAGCGTCTCCTATTACCGTGTTAGACGCCTTAATATAATACAAGGCTTTCGCATAACTAAGGTAGCCATTCTTAAGCCTTGATTGATATTATATGTGGCGGACTGCCACGTTTAGGGTACCCTTCGGGGCGTGACAAAAACTCTATAAATACCCCTTTCCTCCTTCATTGTTTCACACAACTCATTTCCTACTAAAACTCTACCAAAATTACTCCACAAACACTCTCTCTCAAATTCTCTCTCAAGTCCTCTCTTCTCTCCACAAAACCATTTCCCACGTATTACCACAACCCATTCTCTTCCTCTTCAACAAACACATAACCTTAGGTAAAACTTTCTTAAATATACTCATCATGTTCATATAACTTGGCATGAGCTTAGTGTATGCTTCTTAGACTCATGAGAGTTAAAGAAGCAACAATATGTTCATGTTTTGTTTTTGTTCATATTTTCCATTATGTTATTATTGTTATTATGTTGTTGTTATTATTGTTATTATTATTTGCTCTAATCTAACTTCCATATAGTATTATGTATATTATGTATATATATTTCTTTAGAGCATATAAGCTCACTTGTTATTTATTTATTTCATGCTATTATTAAGACTAATCTTTTTAGTCTTAGACTTGTCCTTATCAAGTCAAAACAATTTTCTTTTCTTTTCTTTTCTTTTCTTTTTGGGACTAGTCTATTCTCGGTCCCGGGATACCTTGATGAAGATAAGGTTCTCAATACTTGATTTTACTATTATGCTCTTGTTACATTATTTTTATCTTATTATGTTATATTTCACATAACTACATATTCATGTTCATGCATGTGAATATTGATATTGTCTCAACAAAAATATAAAGAAAATATTTTTATGAACTATTTTCAAATAAATATTGGTTACTTAAAGAAAGGATTTTCATTAAAAGCTAAGAGTTTTACTTTCACAAACCTTTCCCAAAAATTTAAGTAAACTCGTAACAAGTCTTAGCAATAATGATACATTAGAGTTTCACCAAAGAATACATAAAGTAGAATTTTCACATACTCTCTTTTTAAACCAATGAAATAAGAAAGTTTCTTTAAACTTAATGTTACTAATTCTTCGTTTAACAAAAGCTTTCTTAAACTCATTTGTAAAGTTTTTATCAACATACTAAGGTTAGATAAGTTTTACAAAATCATCAAAGAATAAATCTTTTCAAAGATGAATCTTACTTAGGAAATAGAATTAGAAGAACACTATTATTTTAAAATGGAACTAACTTTAGAAAAAACTAAGAATAAGTGAACTTTAAGAAAGTTTTATCACTATCAAGAAAATATTTAGAAACTGTTGTAGAAATAAAATTATTTTGAAAAATATGAATTGTTTTCAAAAGATAGATAAAGTTAAAAAAAGGAAAATATTTACTTATAATCAATCCAAGAACTTTTCCAACAAAGCTAAAATAAAAATTTCCAAAACATTACTTTTCCAACTTAGAACACCTTATTTTACAAAAATCATTATTGGGACAAATATCTATATTTTGTTTTCAAAATATTTTCTAACTATACAAATATCTATATTTTGGTACAAGAATTTTTTGGATGAAGAAAAGCTTGGAAAATTGTATTTTTGAAAACTGGAATTCCATAACAATTCTGTACGTCATTGTTATGAGACTCAAATAGATTTTTTTGATAAAAATAACCTTATAAATGGATAGACCTTTTCAAGTAGGTAGAAATGAGTATATAATATGCGAAATTCCGAGTTAAAATGAGCAAGTTATGACCATTTTAAGTTGGAATTTCCATTCATGCGAATTTTGACGAATTCAATAAGATAGAGTTAGAGAATTTTAGTAAATTTTGGATGAAATACTCATTTTAGGTATTTCTTTTGTTTAGGTGTCGAGGACCAAGATCTTCTCTTCCCTGATGATTACTTCGACTCATAGAAGATCACTATGGACGAGTGAATTTTCTTATGCTTGTAGAATAGAACACTAGATGTTAGGAAAAGATAAAATTGATATGTATGTGGGATATCATGGGAATTATGTATGTGAATTATTATGTGTGATTGATGAACGATAAGTATATTGGAACCCGATCTGTGATTGATATAATTGTTTCTATGTATGTATTGCTATGTGTGAAATTATTGCTTGATTGCTTTAAATGAATTAATGTCAGATTGGAATCCCCATATACTAAATTACTCATGCATATCACTTAGAATATCATTTCGCATTTTTACTACTACTCCTCAGCATGTGACTGGAAAGGTAAGCTACCTAGATACATCTTGAGGATTTAGGACGTTTAGGGAATATGGCCTCAAGTTGAGCCGGATTGATCGCTTTAGGTAAGGTAAGCCAGGGACTACTAGTATGGTTCATTGGAACCCAAGACACGCGCCACTTTTAAGGAGGTCGTTTGGGGCCCAGTTCAAATCATTCCCTAACCACTGATTTTTTTTTTTTTTTGGGGGGGTAGGGTGGGTGTGGTAAATCCATCATATATACGAAACCAGATAGTCGTATGTACTATTTGATCATATGATTGCTGCATTTCATATGCTTATTTAATGAACTTCGTTGAATGCCTGTTATGAGTACTTTTGCGTAAGGAATATCTTACTAAGCTAGTTAAGCTTATACCTCATTAGACTTTTGATATTGTAGGGCCTTTGTTTCGTACCCGAGACCATCTTGATCATCTGGGTAGAATCTTTATTTTGGGAACCTTTTTGAGGAACTCTATTTTGAAGTCATAAACTAGATTTCCTTTAAAATCTTCTAGCTTTAGTTAATCTTCATATTAAGATTATGTTGTTATGGAGATTATCAGGGGAATGCCCCGTAGAACTTGTAAGACATTATATTTTGATAAAATATATTAAGTATTATTTTCCATGTTCCACTGCTAATATCTTAAAATGCATTACTCCACCAGTCTCCATTTGATGTGAATGTACGCCTTATATCGATATGGAAGCTTTCGAGTGACTGAGATAATCATTCTTAAGTTTTAATATTGTGTACAGTGGGCTGTCACGTTTAGAGTACCCGTTGGGGCGTGACAGTTTTAAATCAAATTTAAAGCAAAAACAACAACTAAAGACAAGATTACAGAAGTTGAACCCTGTAAAGTCACAGTCGATGCCAAACAAAGGAAGAAAACAGCAAAAATTGGTCTATCGAGCCTTAATTGTGAGCCTTCAACATGACCCTCAAATTTAGTCGAAGTGATCGAGCATCATTATGGAGAAAATACACTGTCGAGCCTCAAATCTCGACCCTCGACAAGTGCTTTGACAGATCAATGCATCATCAAAACTACCTCAAGCCTCAGCAACAGAGCCTCGACTTTCTCAATTTTACCCTCGATAGAGTAATGGACAAAAACGCACAGTTTACTTTGCAAATTCCTGAAATCGAACCTGATTTTACTTTATATAGCCTCGACCAATAGATCACACATAACCCTCGACAACTATTTTTCACAAATCATATGCATACGTGGAAAGTGATCACAAATTATGTTAGAAAGGATCCACCATGTGTCAATAAAGTAAGTCATGCTTTCTGTGCCCAATAGCCTATAAATAAACAGGCAAGCATGCGTTATAGGGTATGTACCAATAGTGTAACTTAGCATATTAACGTAGATTAGTTTTATGAAGGATTCTTAGGTGAAAGAATTTCCATTTCGTCTTACTTGAGAATTTCTTCTGTTTTCTAAGTAAAATCAATTTAACCCGATGTTTGTAATTTCTATGAATTTATGAGCAATTAATTAATTAATCTTTCGAATATGATTTATTTCTTCTGATTCGCTCTTATTTTGATAAATCAATGGAGAAAAAAAACTCCTACAGCTTAGGAATTACAAATCCAATTCTTGATTCAATTGATTTCAAATGCGCTTTTAAGTTAATTTGATTGGGTGTTTGTAATTAGTGACCAGAACTTAAACTTGTGGTTTTTAAAGGAGTGGTGTACTCTTTTAGATCCACAATTGATTTCAATTGGATAGATCGAGAGATCATTCGATTGAATAGATATGTGGTTGTTAATGGAGTTGATCATAACCACCTCTTGCCAAGGAATGGGTGAAGACTTTTTGTCACTTGTCTTAAAAATACATTGAGTTGTTTTTTTCAAAATAATGGATTCCTATTCTTTATGCGGGTTTAATTGGAATTTCATATTATTGGTTTTGGCTAGATCTAGAACTACTGACTCCAAGAGAAGCTTTAGTTTAAATTAGAGAATTCGGAGGTATAAACACACAATTCAAACATCTTTTAAGAAGATTCATTGTTTTTAAGAAGTTATTCTGATAAGAAATTGGTGAAGTCACCTTGAGCTACTGTTTTATAGAAGTTACAAGCTTATTTCACATTTTACCCATTAAACATTTGTAAATATTCCTAAGTTAGGATAGTTTCTTTTTTTCTTTATGATTTTTCTAAACCTTTCTTTGGCTAGACAATGAGTGAAGTTGGAAGTACAATAGCTGCCAACCATTCTCTTGGAACCAACCTAAATCACTATTTATGTTACATCTGATGGGTACGCTTACCCTGTGAGACGCTAGTTATTGAAACTAATTTAGAAAACATTTATAAATTTGAGAAACTTGGTCAATGATCATTAGGAACCAAAACCGAAACCAGACCAAGCAATTTTCTAGCGCCGTTGTTGGGGAATGGTGTTGGATTCAATATTATTTTTGAAGCCTAATAAGGCAATAGTAGAAATCAATTTTCATTTGTTGTTATAGCTTCCTTTTGCATTTTTATATTTTTTTTGTTAGAATAGCCATTTGTTTCTTGCAGTCTTTCTGTTTGTTTGTTTGTTTTTTTTTTTTTCTAGTTGATTGTTTTGTTTAGGATGGAGCACTACATGCTATTTCTGATCCAATAATTGGAGAATGCCTTGAGACAACAACAAAGAGGGTTCTTCCCTCATCAATAGAATAATAACTAGTACCCTCCAAGGGTATTCCATCAGCATTTTGTTGGTAGTTACCCTGAAGTGTGTTGGAATCCTCCACAGAAGGGAATCCTTATCCTCTACATCAAAATGTGCAACCCAGAAACATCAACTCTCATTCCATCTTGGAAGAAACCCTCATTTCTTTCATCAAAGAAACTGATCACCAATTTCAGTAGACAGAGTTGGCACTCGAAAGCCACTAAAGATCTCTTGAAAAGCTTGAAAACGAGGTAAACAATGTTGTGACTATGCTTAAAGAGAGAATTATGGAGGAAGTTCATGTTGTTTCCCTCAGAAGTGGTAGACAGCTAAAAGAGACAAGAGAATAAAATAAAGAGGAAAAAGAAGAAGAAAAGAGGGTTGAAAAAGAATCAGAAAAAGAAAAATGTGAAGAAAATAAAACAGATACAAAAAGAAAAGAAGAAAAAGAAATTGAACAAAAAAAAAAAGTGTATCTCCTATTGAACCATACAAACCTCCTTTGCCTTACGCTGCAAGGGTAAGAAGAGACGAGATGAGGAACAATTTAAAAAGCTTTTAGAATTGTTTAAGCAGCCGCATATAAACTTACCTTTGGTTGATGTACTTTCGCAAATTTCGCAAATGCCAAAGTATGCAAAATTTTTGAAAGATTGCTTTCCAATAAGAAGAGATTGGAGGAGGTGTCCCTAGTGACCCTTGGAAGAGACTGTTTTGCAGTTTTGTTGAATAAACTCCCCGAAAAAAGGAAAGATCTACGGAGTTTCTTCATACCATGCTTAATAGGGAATCTCCTTGTGGAAAAGGCATTAGCTAATTTAGGGGCAAGCATTAACCTCATGCCCAACACCATGTTCAAGAAAATGGGGTTACAAGAACCAAAACCAACAAGAATGGGCTTACAATTAGCTGATAGATCTACTAAATACCTTAAAGGAGTAGTTGATGATGTTTTTGTTAAGGTCCAAAACTTTATCTTTTCTGCTGATTTTGTGATTCTGGATATGGACGAAAGGATTGATGTCCCTTTGATTTTGGGGAGACCATTCCTGGCAACCATGGGGGTGGTTATTGACGTTAAAAATGAGAAGTTGGCACTGAGAATGGGTGTGGACGCCCCATTTTTTCCCATTTAAGGCTTCAATTTATGGTAAAAATTAATATTAATAAAGCCCATAAATTACAAAAAAACATATAAATTGTTATAAGATTTTTTTGGCTTGATATAATGTTAATTTTCATTATAAATTAATTTTGGGCCCAATTAGATAACCTATTTAAATAAGTTTATTTAATTAAGCCCATTTTTCAGAACCTTAAATGTAATTTCAATGCAAAACAAGACCAAGGCATAGGTCAGTGGCTTGATGGTAAAAGATACACGCATGCACAACGGAGACCTAGGTTCAATTCTGCAAGGAGACAGATTGTCCTCTTTATTTTTCCACATGCTCCCATTGCCCAAATGAGGTAAGTGCATATGTTAGTGGGCTGGCTAAATGAGGTAAGAGCATATGTCAGCAACCTGGTAGGTGAGCGGTAGGCCAGTGTCCAGATACATTGTATCGTAGTAGGTGAGCGGTAGGCTAGAGTGTCCAGATATATTGTATCATGCTAAGTGAGCAAGCCGGTAGGTGGACAATAGGTGAGTGGTGGGTAGACGGTAGGTGAGCGGTAGGCCAGTGTCTAAATACATTATATCGTAATAGGTGAGCAGTAGGCCAGAGTGTCTAGAGACATTATATCATGGTAAGTGAGCGGTAGGTGAGCCAGTAGGTAAGCATGCTAATGCCTATAAATACTGACATACAATAATAGGAAAAAAAAAAACAACACAACACGGATCACTTAAAAGAAATCAAATGTGAAGTTCATAAGAAGTTAGGGTTTTAAACTCAAAACTTCAATTCTAAAGTTTTTTAGGAAATTTCAAAGCATTTAGAGATTGAAATCTATCATAACAAGATCAATTGAGAGCTTTTGAAGACCAATTCATGACGATCCAATCAGTCACAAACTGCCACTAGAATCTCCTGTTCAATTACTGTCAGTTGCTTCTCCTTCACCCTTTCTCCAAGCCGGTAGGCGTCTTGATGTTGTACCAGGTAAGTTTTTTTCTTTTCTTTATGTTTTTTATTTTATGTTTTTTTAACTTAAAAAAAAAAGAAAAAGAAAATAGATAAAGATAAAAAAAATATATTGATGCATGTAATAGGAAATATAAAATAACTGTCATATAAAAAGCATATATAGAACATGACATAAATTATTTTGACACAGAAAAATTTATTTTAGTAAATAAAAATAAACTTGATAATTTATAAGGTTTAACTCCTCATTCTCTATTTTTGCTAAATTGATTAAAATTTAATGAACTTAAAGTGAAGAGAATTCAAAAAATAAAAATAACCAATCCACTAATTTTTTTTTCCTTATAAAAGAGCTAAGTAACGTCTGATCCCGATTAGCGGATACGTAGGCACCTCCGAGGCGACATAGAATCTAATTTTTTTTTTTGTTCCATCGTATTATCTTGTAAATTTTTAGTTAATTAATTTGTTGTAAATATTAAACGGTCTTGTCATCAATTTGTATAAAAAAATTGTAAATTTAGGAATTCATGGAATTTGATTTTTTTTTAGCATTAAAAGGATAAATTTTAAGTGGTAACCGTATGGTTTTTATAGGGTAGCCCCTGAATCCAGAATTTCTTATTTATAAAGTTTGGTTTTAAATTAAATTTTTTTCGCAGACTAGTAGCTAAATTAGGATTAACCAACCCATTAATCTTAACTTATAATTTTTCCCGATCCCAATTGAGTGGCGACTCCAAAATGTTTTTAAAAATTAAATTTCTTTTAATTCCTAGTCGGGGGTTTGTATTAAATGGGTTTGGGTTTAATATGGATCAGATTAAAAAAATGAAACCAGGAATGAAAAATCCAGACTCGACAGCTTGGCGACTCTACTGGGAATGATTTTTTTTTAAGAGGGCTAGCCATTTGAAATTCTTAAATTTAAAGTTTATCCTTTTTATGCTCATTCTTGTATATTATTTTTATAATTATTAATTTGTAAATAGTTGTACTAATCTTTTTCTTTAAGTGATGCTGATAAAAAAAATTATATAAATGGCCCTAACTAGGGCAAATGTTATCTTTAAGGGAGAATTCATGAAAAATGTGTGCTAGATACGATCAGAACCAGACCATCTTAGGATCCTAAGTAGGGAGATCGCTAGTAAGATCCAGAGGTTGTGGCTTTTTCATCCCCTGGTTCATGAAATGACCTCCTACTTTGCTTTAGTGTTGATTTGCAATCCACTAGACCAGGGAATCTTTAGAACCCACCCAATTGCATTCATAAACACGTGTGGGCGATTAAATAATAATGGGGTATACCTTAAAAAGTTACAGTTTCAAATACTTTTACAATCCTTTAATTGAAAACTTTTTTATCTCATTTTTTTTAAACAAGCTTATACCTGAAATGAAAATCTCATAGTTGCCCTATGATTAATTAGTCATCAACCCCTAAGTTTGCATCCATATGAATTGCATGTGTAATATATAATGTGAATAATTTATTGTACTTTGTAAATAATAGCTTTTCGGTATTATTGTAGTCATTCGTATATAGTTCAAAAAAAAAAAATAATAAAATCCTTGAAAATTATCCTAAATAAAAAAAGATAAAAAGATTTTTTTTTACTCATGTAAAGTAGTGTACATCATTATGATATAAAAATTTGTATATAATATAATTATAATATTTTTTTTGTAAATAGAGAAATTCTTTAAAAAAAAAAACTTGCAAGTACTCTTTAGATTATATAGATCATAATAAAGTAAATACAAAACTTGTATATAAAAGTTATTAAAAAAATATATAGTAGGCTTGTAAATATCTATAGATTCTACATAATTTAATCACCCATTAGATTAATTCTTCTTCTAGATAGTTATAAGTTCTTTTCAACTAGAATCTCTTTGTCACAGGTATTTCACTCCTTTATACATAAGTCTATTATTTTGTAAATGCCTGTCTCCCTTTGTAAATATTTAAGAAAAAGAAAGAAAGTCGTCATTACTCTTTACAAATTATTTTGAAAAAGGAAAAAAAATCCTAATTTATAAAATAGGTTTTGATTTGAATTTTTCAAATATAAATAAATTTCCACTCTAGGTTGTAAAAAATTATTGTAAAATATGGTTTCCAAATATTTTTTTGTAAATATTCACTATCCTTTCATTAATTAATACTTAGTTAATTCTAGAATATAGTTTTTCAAAAAAAAATGAATTTAAAAAAAAAAGAGAAAGAGATAAAAATAGAAATTTGCTAACAATCAAGGATCCCTTAAATTTTGAGACCAAGGATTACTTGCTTTAGGCTAAAGGTGAACTACAAATGAGAAGAGATTAGATATAGGAGGCGACCGAAAGGACTTGATAAGTCGTTAATCCAGGGCATTCGTCAGGTTTAATTTCTAAAATATAAATCCAATATAAAATGGGCATTTAATGAATTAGCTTGAGGCAAACTAAAACAGTGGAAGATTGATAACCAAGAAAAATATCTCATAAAAAAGTAAAAAAGAAGTCTAGAATGATAAGAGGCAAAACGAATCCTAAACACTCGAGAGTAAAGTGATATTAAAGGAAGGAAATTGACTCATCCCTTAAAGGAGGTCTATCTTGAATTTGATACTTAGGTCAAAATGACATTAAGCATCCATTTCAATATCCTAAACACACTTATCTCTTGCCAACCCGGTTGAGCCTATTAAGGAAGTATTTTAAAAATAAACCCTATCAAGAACCACCCCACAATGGGGCAATTGGGAGGCTAGAGTCATTAATAAAGAGAAAAAAGGATTAACTAATGTGTGCTTGCCTTAGTTGTATCGATTCAAGAGCAACCAATTGATATAGATAATTCATTTCCTTTCAAAGGAAGAAGAGACTCTATTTCAAAACCATACACAACCCAAACAATTTGAGTTATAAGCCATCTAATAAGAGTTGAAGAAACATAAACCACCTTGAATCCATGTTAAAAATAATGGAGAAGAAGAAGAACAACAAAAAATGAGGAAGAAAATGGGATTAAAGAAAAAGAAAAAAAAAGAGAAGAAAAATGAAAAATGAAAAACATTCAAACAAGGTGAACATGCCCAAAGATTAGAGGCACATGCTCAAAGCTCGAAACCACCAAAACTTATCAAAACTCAATGTCCAAGGTCTACAACATATTTTTATCATAGACCCACCCACAATACCAGCCTTTTAGAGACTCTTCATATCATAGGACTTGATTTATTAGTGCTCTTGAAACTAAGGATAAGTGCATCATTGTTTTTCCTTGAGGGTTTTTTACTTATAAACCCGGGGAGTATTGAAGATAAATTTCAGAAAAGCCTTCATAAAATATCTATTTCAATTGAAACCAAAAACCAAAAGCCCATATTATGATCCAAAAAAGACCTAATTGATTGACCCATATATATCACTTACAAGTCGGACCATAATTTTTGGAATCCGAGTCAAATGTGTGAAAATAAGCCTAAGAGAGTGTAAGGAAGTCCTCTTGAACTAGACAATTCAGAATGAGATAATTAACCCTTGGTATGAAAATCATTTACAGGGGCATGGAAAATCATTTGCCCCAATTTGGAAGGTATTTGCCTCGAGTTTAAAAACTATTGTCCCCAAAGTTGAAAGACAATACCCCCAATAGAAGCAAATTAAGGTCCTAAAAAGAAAGTTTTGCTTCCAATATTTAAAAATTTTTCAATGAGAAACCTTAAGTAGTTTAGTAGTCAAGCCTAAGATTGAACTAAAACGAGTAATCAATGGTGTAAGCTTGATGCATAATTGATCTTAAAGGATCCTCACTAGTTGGTAATCTTTTCAAAAAAAAAATAAAAAAGAAAAAACTTCTCAAACGGTTTTAAAAGAGAATTTTTGAAAAAAAAAAAAGAGTAAAAAAAAATTCAAAAAATTTTCCCTTAAGCTTTTCCATATAAAAATTTAAAAGAGAGAGAGAAAGTTTTAGCTCAAAAAGTTGTAAAAAAAAGAGAAAATAAAATTAACATAAGGAAAAAAAAGTTTTCGAAATTAAGGCATTAGCCCAAACATTTGAAGAGAAAAAAAAAATTAGTCTGAAAAATTTCATTAAGTCAATTTTTTCTTAATCCTTAGGATCGCTTGCTCGAAGGAGTGCTTTCCTACTTTTAGGGTCACCAGCTCATAGAAGCGTCACCCCACCATTCAAGTATTAAAATCGCCTGCTCAAATGAGCGATGTCCTACTTTTATAGTATTAGGATCGCCTACTCAAAGGAGCACTGTCTTACCTTTATAGTATTAGGATCGTCTGCTCAAAGGAGCACTGTTCTACGTTTCATGTATTAAGATTGTTTGTTCAAAAGGAGTGATGTCCTACTTTTATAGTATTAGCATTATGTTCGTCTGCTTGAATGAGTACTATCTTACCTTTATAGTATTAGGATTGCCTGCTCAAAAGGAGCGTTGTCCTACTTTTATTGTATTAGGATTGCCTGCTCAAAGGAATGCTATCCTACCTTTTATAGTATTAGGATTGCATGCTCAAAGGAGCGATATCCTATGTTTCAAGTATTAGAATTGCCTACTCAAAGGAGTGCTATCCTAGGTTTCAAGTATTAGGATCGCCTGCTCAAAAGGAGCGTTGTCCTACTTTTCAAGTATTAGGATCGTCTGCTCAAAGAAGTGTTGTCCTTCCTTTCAAGTATTAGGGTAGCTTGCTTAAAAGAGCCTTGTCCTACTTTCCAAGTTTTTGGTCACCTACTCGAAGGAGCATCACTTGCCAAAGTTTTTTTTTTTCAAAGAGAGAAAAAGACCCGAAGCCCATCCGAGTCTCTCTTAAAAGAAAAAGACCGAAGCCCTTTCGGGTCTCTCTTAAAAGAAAAAGACCCAAGGCCATCCCAATCTCCCTTAAAAGAAGAAGACCTGAAGCCCATCTGAGTCTCTTTAAAAGAAAAGACCCGAAGCCCATCCAAGTGTCTTTAAAAGAAAAGACCCTAAGCCCATCCGAGTCTCTTTAAAAGAAAAAACCCTAAGCCCATCCGAGTCTCTTTAAAAGAAAAGACCCTAAGCCCATCCGAGTCTCTTTAAAAGAAAAGATCCTAAGCCCATTCGAGTCTCTTTAAAAGAAAAGACCCAGAGCCCATTCGAGTCTCTTTTAAAAAAGAAAAAACCCAGAGCCCATTCGAATCTCTTTAAAAGAAAAGACCCGAAGCCCATCTGAATCTCTTTAAAAGAAAAGACCCGAAGCCCATCTGAATCTCTTTAAAAGAAAAGTCCCGAAGCCCATCCGAATCTCTTTAAAAAAACAAAAAACCCAAAGCCCATTTAAGCTAAATTCCAGCTCAAGGAGTGCATTTGAAACAAAAGATAGGCCAGCTCAAAGAGCACCTCTCTAGATCAAATCATAGGCTAACTTAGGGTATGCCTACCCAAACCAAGTGCTAGCATAAGATGCCCACATCTAGGCCAAGGCCAACTCAAGAAGTGCATTGGTATCATATCACAAGCCAGCTCATGGAGTACTCGTCCCAAGTCATTAAGAAAGCATGGTCAAAGGACATTCATCATTTGGTCATAATCTTCAGTAGACCAAATGTAGGAGCCCATTATCCGCCTTCAGTTTGCTTTGAGTTTTCGAAAGCAAAGAATGGGGTCTCTTTTTTTTATCTTTATGATGAAGTTTTATCAAACATCACCACAAAGAGGGGCAGCTGTGGACACCCATTTTTGCTCATTTAAGGCTTCATTTTATGATAAAAATAAATATTATATTAAGCTAATAAATTACAAAAAAACATATAAATTGTTATAAGATTTTTTTGGCTCGATATAATGTTAATTTTCATTATAAATTAATTTTTGGCCCAATTAAATAACCTATTTAAATAGGTTTAGTTAATTAAGCCATTTTTCAGAACCTTAAATGTAATTTCAATGCAAAACAAGATCAAGGCAAAGGCCAATGGCCTGATGGTAAAAGATGCACACATGCACAAGGGAGACCTAGGTTCGATTCTATATGGAAGCAAATTGTCCTTTTTATTTTTCCACATGCTCTCATTGGCCAAATGAGATAAGCGCATATGTCAGCGAGCTAACCAAATGAGGTAAGCGTATATGTCAGCAAGCCGGTAGGTGGACAATAGGTGAGTGGTAGGCTAGTGTCCAGATACATTATATCGTAGTAGGTGAGCAGTAGGCCAGAGTATCCAGATATATTATATTGTGATAGATAAGTGGTAGGCTAGAATGTCTAGATACAATGTATCGTGGTACTTGAGCAGTAGGTGAACCAGTAGATGAGCCAGTAGGTGAGCATGTTAATGCCTATAAATATTGGCGTACAACAATAGAACAAAAAAAAAAAAAAAAAAAACAACAACACAACACATATCACTTAAAAGAGATTAAATGTGAAGTTCATAAGAAGTTAAGGTTTCAAATTCAAAACTTCAATTCTAAAGTTATTTAAGAAATTTCAAAGCATTTGGAGATTAAAATCTATCATCACAAGATCAACTGAGGGCTTTGAAGACCAATTCATGACGATCCAATTAGTCACAAACTGCTACCAAAATCTCCTGTTCAATTACTGCCAGTTGCTTGTCCTTCACCCCTTCTCTAAGCTGGTAAGCGTCTTGATGTTGTACCAAGTAAATTTTTTTTTTCATTTTTCTATTTTATGTTCTAAAAAAAACTTTAAAAAAAAGAAGTAAAAAGAAAATAGATAAAAGATAAAAAAAAAATATGATGATGCATGTAATAGGAAATATAAGATAACTATTTATAAAAAGCATATATAGAAGATGACATAAATTTTTTTGACACATAGAAAAACTTATTTTCATAAATAAAAATAAACTTGGCAGTTTATAAGGTTTAACACCTCATACTCTATTTTTGCTAAATTGATTAAAATTTAATGAACTTAAAGTTAAAAGAGTTCAAAAATTAAAAATAACCAATCCACAAATTTTTTTTTTTATATAAAAGAACTACGTAACGTCTGATCCCGATTAGCAGGTACATAGGCACCTCCAGGGAAACATAAAATCTAATTTTTTTTTTTTTTTGTTCCATCACATTATCTTGTATATTTTGAGTTAATTAATTTATTGTAAATATTAAATGATATTGTCATCAATTTGTATATAAAATTGTAAATTTAGGAATTCATGGAATTTAATTTATTTTTTTAGCATTAAAAGGATAAATTTTAAATTATGAATTTTAAGTGGTAATTGTATGGTTTTAATAGGGTAGCCCCCGAATCTAGAATTTTTGGTTTATAAAGTTTGGTTTTAAATCAAATTTTTTTGTAGCTAAGTTAGGATTAATCAACCCATTAATCTTAACTTATAATTTTTCCCAATCCTAATCGGGTGGCGACCCCAAAATGTTTTCAAAAATTAAATTTCTTTTAATTCCTAGTCGAGGGTCTGTATTAAATGGGTTTGAATTTAATACGAATCGGATTAAAAGAAATGAAATCAGAAATGAAAAATCTAGACTCGACAATGGGGGATGATGAAATGATAATAAAATTATCAGGAAGTACGAAGTAGGGAAAAATAAATGATGATGATTATTTAACACTAGAGTTTATGGATGATGAGATTCTTGAATCAAATCAAGATTTGGCTGACAAGCTCTATTTTGGAAGGAAAATACAGATGATAATGAGCCTATGAAAGAATCTTTAAAGAGTGGAGTTGAAGAAAAAAATGAAGATGAGATGAGAAAAGAACAGGATGATGCTAACCAGGTCAAGCCCTTCACTGAAGAACCACAAGATTTGGAGCTGAAAGAGTTACCAAATCATTTGGAATATGCTTTCTTGGAAGATGGTTGCAAATTACCTATTATTATATCTTCCAAACTCGATGAGGAGCAGAAGAAAAAGCTTTTGGAGACTTTGAAAAAACATAAGAAGTGATAGCATGGAAAATTGTGGACATCATAAGTATAAGTCCTACCTTCTGTACACACAAAATTCTTATGGAAGATACTTTCAAACCTGTAGTCCAACCATAGAGACGTTTGAACCCAAATTTGAAGGAGGTGGTGAATAAGGAGGTGCTAAAACTTTTAGATGTAGGGATTATTTATCCCATTTCTAACAGTACTTAGGTGAGCCCCATATAAGTGGTACCAAAGAAAGGAGGAATAACAGTGGTTCCCAATGATCGGAATGAATTACTACTCGAATTGTCACTAGTTGGCGAGTTTGTATAGACTATAGAAAGTTGAATGATGCTACCAAAAGACCACTTCCCCCTACCTTTTATCGATCAGATGCTTGAAAGACTAGCAGGATATGAGTACTATTGCTTCCTTGATGGGATATCTAGATATTTCCAGATACCTATAGCTTCAGAAGATCAAGAAAAAACAACTTTTACATGCCCTATGAAACTTTCGCATACAGAAGAATGCCCTTCGGGTTATGCAATGCTCTAGCAATATTCCAAAGGTGCATGTTAGCTATTTTTGAAAAATACGTGGAGGACATAATGGAAGTTTTCATGGACGATTTTTTGTGTTTGGAAAATCATTTGACAATTGTCTTAAAAACCTAGACAAGGTCCTCCAAAGATGTGAAGATACAAATCTCGTGCTGAGTTGGGAAAAGTGTCATTTTATGATACAGGAAGGAATTGTCCTAGGACACAGAATCTCGAGAAAGGGTATCGAGGTGGATAATCAAAAGTTCATACTATTGCAAAATTAGCACCACCCACAACAGTTAAAGGCATTAGGAGCTTTCTTGGTCACGTTGGCTTTTACAGGAGATTCATTTGAGACTTTTCAAAAATAGCCAGACCTTTGACCAAACTCTTAGAAAAAGATTCCCCATTCATTTTTTATGAGAAATGCAACACAACATTTGAGCTGCTAAAGAAGAAGCTCACACAAGCACCTATAATGGTAGCTCTGGATTGGGATTTGCCTTTCAAACTCATGTGTGATGCTAGTGATTCAGTAGTAGGAGCTGTTCTGGCGTAGAGGTGAAATAAGAATTTCCAACCAATTCACTATGTTGGCAAGACCTTAACTGCCACTCAAGCAAATTATACGACCACGGAGAAGGAACTACTCGCAGTCATTTTTACATTAGAAAAGTTTAGGTCTTATTTAATTCTTTCAAAAGTTACTATTTTTACTGACCACTTTGCTTTAAAATATCTGCTTGTAAAAACTGATGCAAAACCCAGTTGATTAGATGGATTCTATTATTGTAAGAGTTTGATTTGGAAATAAAATATAAAAAAAGGGTGTGAAAACTTAGCTACTTATCATTTATCACGGCTTGATAATCCATGTAAAAATGATTCTAAGATTGAGATAGATGAAACATTTCCGAATGAGAAATTATGTTCTGTGTGCACCATAGATAATTTTGAGCCTTGGTTTGCGGATATAGCTAATTACTTGGTTGACAAAGAAATTCCCACATAGCTTGATTATAGCCAAAAGAAAAAGTTCTTTTTTGATTTGAAATAATATTTTTGGGAGGATCCATTCCTTTTTCGAATTTGCTCTGACTAAGTAATTTGGCGATGTGTTTCTCACGAAGAAGGCCGAAAATTTTTAAATCATTATCATATTGGACCAACTGAGGGTAACTATGGTGCAAACATAACTACAACATATGGTTTTGGAAGCTGGATTTTATTGGCCATCAATTTTGAAGGATGCAAAAGCTTTGATTTCAAGCTGTGACAATTGTGAAAAAAAAAAAAAAGGGAATGTCTTAAAGAGGGATGAAATGCCCCAAAAATTTATTTTAAAAATGTGAATTTTTTATGTTAGAGGCATAGGCTTCATGGGACCTCTTCCTACATCTTTTGACAACAAATATATTCTGGTAGTTGTTGACTATGTTTCAAAATGGGTAGAAGCTCAAGCCTACCGTACTAATGATGCTAGAATAGTCACAAATTTAAAAAAAAAAAACTGTTTGCAAGATTTGGATGTCCATGTGCCTTAATTAGTGATAGGGGTACTCATTTTTGCAATGAGCAAATGAAAAAAGTTTTAAAAAGATATGGAGTACATCACAGGGTATCTACCCCTCAGCATCTCCAAACCAGTGGACAAGCTAAGGTCTCTAACAAAAAACTCAAGCGAGTTCTGGAAAAAATTGTGGCTTCCAATAGAAAAGATTAGGCTAAAAAGTTAGATGATATATGAGCATATAGAACAGCTTTGAAAACACCTTTGGGCACAATTTCGTACAAAATAACGTATGAAAAAGCATGTCATTCGCCTGTTGAGCTGGAACATAGAGCATACTGGGCTATTAAGTTGCTAAATCTTGATCTCATAAAGGTTGGAAAGAAAAGATTTTTGCAGATGAATGAATTGGACAAGCTTCGACTGGAGGCCTATGAGAACAACAAAATATACAAAGAAAAAGTCAAAAAGTGGGATGATTCTAAAATTAGGTTTCCACATGAATTCAAAGAAGGAGACAGAGTGCTACTATTTAACTCTAGATTAAAACTTTTTTCAGGAAAACTTAAATCCAGGTGGTCAGGGCCCTTTCAAGTGCACAAAGTATTTCCTCATGGTGCTGTTGACATTGAAGGAAAAGATGGAGAAATTTTCAAAGTTAATGGGCAAAGATTAAAACTATAAGCAGCATCTCAAAATTCCATAATGATAAAAGAAATAAGCTTGATGCACCCTCATGATAGATGAAGGTTTGTTGAAAAAAAAAAAAGGGGTGATATTCTTTATTCTTTATAATAAATTGCAGATTCTTGCTTTCTTATTCATTGCTTTCTATCCATAACTTTATTGAGGCTCAACATTTTTTGTGCCAAGTTTTTGTTTTAACAAACTTAAACAAGTCTCGATAAGACAAGTTTGACCCTTGAGTTTACACAGAGAGAAGTTTTCTTCACTTCTCAATTTTTTTTAAATCTTTCTTTAAATAAAAATTATTCTGCTAATTCAATCCTCTATTTGTTTATATTATTTAAACATTAAGGACAATGTTTATCTTAAGTGTGGAGGAAGGTTAAGCAAGATGAATGGGTCTAATAAATGAATTAATCGCATATAGAATATACACTGATATAGATCAATTTTCCTATACAAATTCATAAGAACTCAATGAAATGGTTAAAATTTGACAAAAACTTTTTTGAAAAAATCACTTAGCTAAATGATTTATGAAGTTGTCTTGAAACTAAACAAATTTTACTTCATTCAAATCAATTGATAGTATCTGTGTGAAGTAGTTTTACTTCTTATTTAGTCTAAAATTTTAGAGCTGGAATTAGTTTAAGGTCCTTAGTAAGGTTACTCAATTTTCTTATAATAACTTAAATAACCTATATGTTTTTTAAATATAGTCATTTTGAGAGCCATTTTAATCTCTAGTGAATGTTCAAATGATGATCGTACCTTAATAATTTTTCCTTGTGTTATAATTAAAAAAAATTAAATATAAAACCTACACTTAGAATTGGAATGGGCTTGGGTTGATCCCTCAGAAGAGCAACTTCTTATCTTCTCTTTCAATTTAAAAAGCCATAGAAAAAAAACATAAGCGAAAAGATGCGGGCAACACCTTATCTAGAGTTAAAAAAAAGATACAGGCAACACCTGTCCCTTTAAAGCTTTAAATAATCAATAAAATTAAGGAATAAAAGCATAAACAAGGAAAAAGATTTAGGGGATGAACCAAAGTACATGCATTTACTTTAAATTACTCTACTTAGAGAAATGATTAAAATATTACATACTTTTATGTATAAAGGATAAAAGCTAATTGAGTTTCTTCTTATTCTAATTGATCTTTTGAATAATTTTTGCTTAGAATTCTTCATTAAATAATGAGGGTAAAAGCTAATTTACATAGATAAGCCACTTGATTTCTGCAAAAGTAACTTTTTTTCAGTCAGTAAAGATAATTAAATTCTTGATAATGCTGAGATGATTTATGCTTATAAGTATCCATGTCAAATAAACCATTCATGATTTGTTTTCTTGACAAGCCTTGTGATTTTTAAATTGTTTTATTTGCTTGAGGACAAGCAAATGCTTAAATATGGGGGAATTTGGTAAGTCATTTTTACTCTATATTTTTCATAGGATTTTGAGCTCATTTTGCTGAGAATTTCAAATAAAATCCTTTAAAACTTATGTTTTTGATAAATAATGTTGTTTCGAAGCTCTTAGAATCCAATAAGGAATAATCAAAGTGTTTTAAATCAGATTTGGAGCAAAAACAACAACTAGAAACAAGATTGCAGAAGTCGAGGCTTGTAAAGTCACAACCGAGGCCAAACAAAGGAAGAAAAACAAAAATTGATATATCGAGCCTTAACTACGAGCCCTAGACATAACCCTCAACTTCAATCGAAGTGATCGAATTCTGGAGAAAATACACTATCGAGCCTCAGATCTCGACCCTCGACAAGTTCTTTGACAAACCAATGTTTCATTAGAACTACCTCGAGCCTCAGCAATACAAGCCTCGACTTTCTTAATTTTACCCCAGATAGAGCAATAGACAAAAATGCAAAGTTTACTTTGGAAATTCCTTAAGTCGAGCCTGATTTTGCTTTATACAAGCCTCAACCAACAGACCACACGCGAACCTTGACAAGTGTTTTTCACAAATCACATGCACGCATGGGAAGTGATCATAAATTCTATTAAAAAGAATATGGCACGTGTCAATAAAGTAGATCATGCTTTCTATGCCCAGTAGCCTATAAATAAACGGGCAAGCATGCATTGTAGGGTATGTACCAACTGTATAACTTAACATATTAACGTAGAATAGTTTTCTGAAGGATTCTTAGGCAAAAGAATTTCCATTTCTTGTTACTTGAGAATTTCTTCTGTTTTTCGGATAAAATCAATTTAACCCAATATTTGTAATTTCTATGAATTTCTAAGCAATTAATTAATTAATCTTTCGAATTTGATTTATTTCTTCTGATTCGCACTTATTTTGATAAATCCATGGAAGAATAAACTCCTACAGCTTAGGGATTACGAATCCAATTCCTGATTCAGTTGATTTCGAATGCACTTTCAAGTTAATTTGATTGGGTGTTTGTAATTAGTGGCCTGAACTTAAACTTATGGTTTTTAAAGGAGTGGAATTGAATAGATCTGTGGTTGTTAATAGAGTTGATCCTAATTACCTCTTGCCGAGGAATGGTTGAAGACTTTTTGTCACTTGTTTTAAAAATTCATTGAGTTGTTTTTTTTTCAAAACAATGGATTCCTATTCTTTATGCGGGTCTAATTGGAATTTCATATTACTGGTTTCGAGTAGATCTAGAACTACTGAGTTCGAGAGAACCTTTAGTTTAAATTAGAGAATCCGACGGTTTGAACACATAATTCAAACAGCTTTTAAGAAGATTCATTGTTTTTAAGAAGTCATTCTGATAAAGAATTAGTGAAGTGATCCTAAACTGCTATTTCATAGAAGTTACAGGCTTATTTCCTATTTTACCCATTAAACGTTTGTGAATATTTGTAACTTATGATAGTTTCTTTTTTTCTTTACACTTTTTCTAAACCTTTCTTTGGCTAGACTATGAGTGAAGTTGGAAGCACATTAGCTGTCAACCATTCCCTTAGACCGACCTAAATCACTATTTATGCTACATCTAATGGGTCTGTTTGCCCTATGAGACCGTAGTTATTGAAACTGATTTAAAAAACATTTATAAATTTAAAAAACTTGGTCAATGATCAATATGAACCAAAACTGAAACCAAACCAAGCAATTATTTCTTTAATTTGCCTCAGTCATAGTATGTCTCATTTGAGGGGTGGTCAAGCAATTAATCACACACTTATCATAAAAAGATGAAGTAACATGGCATATTAAGCACCCATGTCGACACTCCGATATACTAAAGAATCATTGATCACATAGTACAACATGCAAATGCATTCATGTTGATAAGTTAATTTTAATCTATTCTTTTTATAGGAATTCGAGCTTATTTTGATGAGTTTTTTTTGTTAAATTCCTATGAATCAGATGCTTTTAATGCTAAATTATTTTTTTCGGCTCTTTAAATTGAAAGAAAAAGGATTAAAGTGTTTTAATCAAATTAGGAGGAAAAACAACAGCAAAAGTGAAGAACAGAACTATCGCGCCCTAAACAATACCGATTAAGGCTAAAATATAAAGCAAAACAAGGAAAAATTGGTTTGTCATGCCTTAAATTTAGCCCTAAATGTTACCCTCGACACTTGTTCTAAGGAGATCGAGTCCAAACCTGAAAAAAGCTTCTATCACGCCTTAATGTCGTGCCACAAATCTGACCCGTGATAGTTGCTAAAGCGAAGTACAGACTTTCGCCTTACTTCTGTCGCACCTTAAATCATCAAGCATTGAGCCCTCAACGATCTCAAAGCTAGCCCTCGATGGAAGAATGGATAGAAATGACAACATTTTATCAACTCTAGTCGAGCCCTATCCTTAATGCAACACTTGAACGCTCAACTTATCTTTCGATGAGAGATTGTTTGAGCACTCGATATAGACGCATGCGTACATAAAGAATTTGCATTCCATTATAAAGAATCTACCACGTCAGCAATAAAATCTTCATGGTTTCTGTGTCATCATCCTATAAATAAGCATGCACAACATTATAATAAAAAAAGGGTTGTACAATGTGAATATAATAGAATCGTACTAACTTAGTATAGTGAGAGAATTTTTTGCGCAAAAGAATCTTGTTTCTTTTTGCTTTAGAGAATCTCAAAGTTTTCTAGGTAAAATCATTTTAACCCATTGTTTGTAATTTCTGCAAGACTCTATGCTGAATTGTAATATCCTTCAATTAATTTTATTTTATTTGTAAATCTCTCAATTTTAAGGTAAAATTGGAGTAAATCCTAACCCTAGTCAAACCGGAACTTCAAAAGTCAACAACGATTAAGGCATACTAGTAGTTTTAACTCCAGTAACCCGTGCTCGAAACCTAAGAATCATATAAATAAGTTTATGGTAGATAATAGTTCGGAATAATATAAGATAGCTTAAAAAGATTAAATTTGTCAAAATTTGATTCGTTTTGAACTTGAACGGGATCAATTCCCAAAAAACATCCCTAATACTCGAAATGGTAAAAATATTTCAATAACAATAAGAGACTCGTAATAATCTGAGGATTCCAAAAATATCAGTTCATATTTTTTTGGTAACTAAAAATATCAAATATAATATATTTATGCGTTTTTTTTTACTATGGTAATTTAATTGTCTAATCTACTATTCATTATACAAATTCTATTATTCATTACTATTCACTAATCTCTACTTCATACTACCTATACATCTTTTTATTACATTTTTCATTTCAATACAACTTTATATCACTCACATCTCACGTCTTAATCACTTTTCATTACAAAAATAAATAATTCACCACCCCCCTCCCCCCCCTGTTTTCCCTCTACATCCGGCGCCTCCGCCTCTCTTCATCCTTTATTTATTTTTCTTTTTCATTTTATTTTAATGCATCTAATTCTCACTCCAAAATTCTATAAATACCCCATCTTTCCTTCTTCTTTTCCCACAATTTTTTCCTTAATAAAATTTTACTAAATTCTCTTCTCAAATTCTCTCCAAAATTTTCTTCCCAACTCTCTCTTTTCTTTCCATCATCTCATACAACCACCAACAAATTTCTTCTTCATCCATTACCCCATAAACCTTAGTAAATATTCATAATAATTCTTCTTCATATCATGCAACATTACATGACCATACTGTATGTTTCCTAAACTAATAAGGTTATGGAAGCAACAATATGTCATGTTTTGTTCTTATTCATGCCTAAACTTCCATTATATTATTGTTATTATGTTACTATATTATTATTGCTCTAATCTAATTGTATATATATTATTATGGATATGAATATCTATATTTCTTATAGCATAAATTGCTCATTAACTCCTCACTAACATGCTCTTATTATTATTGTTCTTATTATGATGATTTTTTCTTTTCTTTTTGGGACTATTCTATTCTTAGTCCAGGGAGCCTTGATGAAATTAAGGCTCCCAATACTTGACCTTATATATATATATATGTTTAATTGCTTCTTATATCTCGATTTTATATGAATTGTTCTCATCTTGCTTATAGTTACTTAATCATATTCCTACATGACCATAATGATGTTATCACAATAAAGATTTCTTCAAATAAAGGAAAAAAGGAAACTCATTTATTTATAAATAGAACTAAATATTCCATAAAAATATAATTTTTAGCATTTAAACTTAAGATTTTAACCCAACCACCTCTTTCATAAAACTTAAATAGCTTCATCATAGACTTTGAAAATCACATACTAAGTAAGCTTCTACAAAACTTAATTTTTAGTATTATTATTCTCTTTTCAAAGTCAAAATAAAATTTTTGCTAAGTCCTAATGTTGATAATTCTTCGTAATGAAAGCTTTTCTTATAAACCTTATCTAAAATGATTATGTCACCACTTGATAAATATTAAGAATAAAATAAGTTTTTCAAAGCAAGTAAAATCAACTCACTATTTTAGAAACTAACTTAGAGAAATAAAATTTACCAACAACCTAAGAAAGTAAAGTTTTAAAATGGTAAATTTATTTTCTAAAAATAGAAGAAAATAAATATAATGAGAGAACATACATCTACTACAACTCAAAACACTAGATACTATCAATAACTTAAGAAAAATTTTGGAAACCTTATTTTTCAATCACTAGAAATAAAATTAGTAGATAACTTAAGGGATCAAATTTTTGAAAATTGGTTATCTTTGAAGAGTTAGGAAGTAAAAATATGAAAGGAAAACACTTATTTATAATAACAAAAAAAAATGTAATTTCTTTCAACCACTTGAAAAGAAAATTTTCAAAGTCCAATTTTTTCAGACCCATAAGACAAGTTGTTTTACAAAAAATAATTATTGAGACAACACCAATCGATCATGCATAAAATATGAGTCTATTTATATATCAAAAGGACTTTTTCAACCATATACATATCTATATATTTTTTAAAATTTTGAGTGAAGAAAAATTTAGAAAATCATATTTTTAAGGCTGGGAATTTCATAGCCATTCTGTACCGTGATGTTTTGGAAAGCAAATAGCTTTTTATGACAAAAATAACCTTAGAAATGGATAGATCTATTCAAGTAGGTAGAAAACGACATATAATATGCAAAATTTCATGTTAAAATGAGCAAGTTATGACCATTTTAGGTTGGAATTTCCATGAACCCCATTTTTACCACAAATAGAAGATAGAATTAGAAAAACTAAGTGGAAGGCCTCTGAAATACTCATTTTGGGTATTTCTTTTGTATAGGTGACGAGGAAGGAGAAGTCTCGTATCCCAAAAATTACGTTGATTAGGAGTTTATTCACGTCATGGATGAGTGAGTTTACTTCCTTAAGTTTTCATATTCATGCTTGTGCTTTGTAGTGTTAGAGGCACTAGATGTAGGAAAAGAAAAAAAATGGAATATGCACGATAATATTGGTTCAAAGTATACTGAGCTTATCGAGACATGAAGTGTTGTTAATTAAATTGTGTTTTAATATCATGATGGAGTGTTTGCGAAATTCCATGATCACCCCTAAGCTATTTTAATTACATGAAAAGAATTAATAAATGGATTTATACATATCATGTAGTGGGTTACATTGCATTACTATTATACACTTGGTGGGACAAGGGTATAGTAGTGTTGGTTGGTATAATCGGTAGTATCTACGTGTTGGTGAGTAGTAGCCAGTATAATCTACATGTTTTGTGTTGGCGAGTAGTAGCCAGTATAATCTACATGTTTTTGTGTTGGCGAATAGTAGCCAGTATGATCTATAAAAATTTTATTTTAAAAAGTGTTGGTCATCATTCATTCAACATATGGTTCCCGAAAAACCATATATCTTGCTTGCTCACGTGTTTGATGCATCACATTTGCTTGTCTAATCATGACTTGTTTGATATCTTGATTCGAGTATGATAACCTTGGAATGATCTCACCAAGCTAGTTAAGCTTATACTCCACAGATTTTATTGTCGCAGGAATACCTTTTAATGTACCTAAGGTCTCCTTTTGTCCAGGTTAGACCACGCTTTTGGAAAGCTTTTTGTGGAAATTCGATGAAAGGCTTTATATAGAAATTCCCTTAAAATTTTTTGGCTATAGAGTTTTATGTATGTAAGACTTAAGTTATATTACAGATCCTTGGATTTGATTGGGGGAATGCCCTTAAGTTTATGTAAAGACCTTATTATCTGGTGGATATATGTTTATTAGTTCTTGTATGCTGTATTTTACTGCCTAAACCATATATCACATTGGTGTCTCCTATTGTTGTGTTAGACGCCTTACATATAATATCGAAATTTTCGTGTGACTAAGGTAGTCATTCTTAAGTCTTAATATTGTATTTAGCGGACTACCATGTTTAGGGTACCCTTTAGGTTATGGCATTATTTCTTCAAATAATGTTCGTAATTTCTAAATCCATAGAAAAATAATCTCCTACAGCTTAGGCTTTGTGAATGCAAGTCTTGATTCATGTGATTTCAAATAATATTGATTGGGTCTAATTGCGTGGTGCACGAGTTAGATTCAAGTTTGCTTTCAACTGAATAGGCTGAGAGATCATTCTTTTGAATAGATTTGTGGCTACTAATAGAGTTGATCCTAAATGTCTCGAGGAAGGGTGGGTGAAAACTTTATGTCACTGTTTTGAAATTTATTGAGTTGGTTTTAAAAACAAAGGATTCTTAATCCTTCTGCAAATTGAGCCTGATGATAGCTTGATAAGAGATTCCAGCAGTCTGGTTTAGATCTAGAACTATTGACCTTGAGAGAGGCTTTAGTGTACCTTAATGAATTCAGCGGTGCAAATACTTCAACAAACAATTCTCTCTTTGAGTTTTGTCTTAAGAAATCACATGATAAGGAGTTAGTGAAGCAAATCATGGGCTGTGTCTTGTACTATTACAAACCGATTCCTTAATTTTTGTCAAAAAAACATTTGTGAATTTTATTAACGTTAGCATAACTTCTGTTTTTATTATGATTTACTAAATTTTTTCTTTGGCTAAGATAATAGAGGAAATGTGAGTATGATAGATGTCGCCATTCCCTTAAGATTTGACCTAATTCTTTCTATACACTTCGGTAGGTGCACTTGCCATTATTGTTGGTAGTTGCTAACTGAAGCTAGACAGGACCAATTAGTTTTATAAATTTTGAAAGCTTCCACTTCGAATTGTTCTTTTAAAAGGCTTTTTATATAACTCAAAACCAACACAAAGAAACAAACTGCAAACCAATCCCCATAACATTTTCATTTTTATCTTTTCCCTATTACTAGTACAATTGTTTTACAAGTACATAAAAGATACATAAAGCATAAGGAAAAACTCACTCAGCCATGAGATGGTTTCCTAGTCGAAGTAGTCATTTGGGAACGGTGCCTTGTAGTCTACATTACCTAGACAAAAGAAATACTAGAAATGAGTATTTCGTACTAACTTTACTTGAATTTCTACTTCTATGATTTCTATTTCTGCTACTTTTTCTTGTTACTTAGTTTAATTCTTAAAACGCCCATAATTAACTTATTCTAACTCCGATTTTAGTATATGAGTAGACAATCTTTACCTACTTCAAATGTTCCATCCATTTCTAAGGTTATTTTGATCATATAGGGTCTTTAAGGTCTCGGAATGACAAGAGTAGGATTTTGTCTAGTTCTTATTTCAATTTCGTTTAAACATTTTCCAAGAGTTTTACTCTACATAGACTCTCTATGGTGTCCTTTTATTATTCCTAAGTTCAAATATAAATGAAACATGAATAATAGCTCCTTTCCACTCATGATCTTAGTGAAATTGCTCAAGAAAATCATCTTAAAGAAGTTTCCATAATAAAATTTTTGAACAATTTATCTATTTTGATAGAAAATATTGAGTTCATGTGCTTTGTGAAAAGAAATTCAAAGTTAGAAAATTTTCATGACTCCTATTTTATGGTCTTTTGATAAATTTGACCATGAACTTATTTTGATTATTTTTGAAATATCAAAACTAAGTTGTACTGAGAAGAAAAATCAAAGTCTTTCATCCCCATTACTTCCTATATGACATGACATTTTGCATTTTGGGAAAAATAAGGAATGGAGTTTGTTTTTCAAATTTCTCTTTTCACTAAGGGTTTTTTCATGTATTGAAAATGATTTTATTGAAATTATTTTACATAACAAAGAATTATCACTATGTGGAGGTTCACAACCTTATGAATCTCTCACTTTTATGCTAGGCCCTCTATTTAAGTAAGAGAGCATGATAACAATCTTATGATCATCATCTTGTTCTTTACTTTTTAAGTTAGAAACTTTTACTCATCATAGCATTTTGAGTTTAAAAATCATTTTATCATTATTACAACATCACTATAAGCATTACATGTTTATGAAGATAAAGAAAATAAATTTTTAAACAATGAATATAAGAAATAATATTGTTGATAAAAAAATAAATAACATAATGTAAAACAGGAGTCTTAGATTTAAGACAAGGCTCCCTAAGACTTGAAGTGGACAAGTCACCAAAATAACATGAAAATTAAAAATGGGAGTTTTAGATTTAAACAAGGCTCTCCAGACTTTGAAATGGATAAGTCCCCTTAAGACTTAACTATAGACAAGTCTAAGACTATATTTATGGCTAATCTTCTTAAGAATTGAAGTGGCCAAGTCTTGACTAAAATAAATTGCTTGGAATGTAAAGAACATAGAATAAATATTATGAAATATTAGATCAATGAGCAATATGCTATAGTGAATACATATATACATGAATATACATATAAAAATTAGGTTAGTAATCATAAAGTAACATGAATATAAACTTGAATATAACATGGAACCAAGTATGTTGTCTTGCAATTTCCATTCCTATCATGTTGCATCATTGGAATATTTTATGGAAACTTGCATAAAGACACATACATCTTATAAAACATAAAGTAGGAAGAGTGTTTAAAGTTTTTTCTAAAATGGAGTAAGGAAATGTGTGTTGGTTAGAGGGGGAGAAAATGTTGAGAGATAGAGAGGGAGTAGGGAGGTGGCAGTAGTGGTTTTGTTTGAGGGGAGGAAGAGAGAAAAAAACTTTTGGGAGAATTTTGTGTTTGAAGAGTGAGATGTATAGTGAAATGAGAGGGAGAGAGGAGATATTTATAGAGAGAGAGGAGTGAATAAAGAATGATGAAAAATTGATAAAGAAAAGTGAGAGATGGGGGAAAGAGAGAGAAGCTAGTGTGAGGGGACGGGAGGCGGGGGGGGGGGGGGGGGAGGTGGGGAAAGAGGAGAGAATAAAATAAAAGAAAAGATTATGTAAAGTGTGGTAGATCATATGTATATAAGAGTAGGTGATGTTATGTGTAAGAGAGTAAGAAAGAGTAATTGATGTGAATATTGGTGAATAGTAATGAATAGTAATTGAAATGACAATTATTTACTAATAGAAGATAAAACATGCATATAAGTTGTTTTAATTGATGTTTTTATAATTCGATAAAATAATATATAACATTATAAGATATTTTAATATTTATTTTATTTTTAATTCTTCTTCTAAGTTATGTTGCCTCAAATTATGTGCCAATGATCGGATTTAAGAGCAGTTCATAAGATTTCAAGATGATTAAGGTTTTGAAAACTTCATTTATTTAGGGTAAAACTTTCTTATGTGTCTTATTTTTAGGGTTTCTACTTTTATCAAGTTCATCTAATATTTTAGGATTATAGAAATGTATCTGACCAAGTCTAGGGTTTCCAAGGTTTAGGGTTGACTTGGTTTGGTTTTGGGGTTTCATTTCCAGTACTAAATCTTAAGATTTATCTATAATTTTATCAGAAAATCTAAGGGCTTACACCCATGGGTTGGTGAAGCAATGAAGGTTGGAGCTCAAGGCATGCTTAATCGGGGCGTGCTTATCGTATTTTTCACATTACTACACAAACTCTTTAGCATCATCCTACATTGTAAGCCAAAAGTATCTAGTTCGCACAATGTAGATATATAGCGACTAAACCTTGATATGATTGCGACATTCCCCAACATAAAGGTCTTTTAGGACCGATTGTCCTTCTTTGGGATATAGGCATCATAGTAAAGGAAAATTGAATCCCCTCTTTTATAACACACTGTTGATCATGTAATTAACTACTCGATATACAAGTCTCTTTGCCCCTTTTTTATTCGAAGGCAAACTTTCATCCTTCAACTATTCCATAATATGGCTCATCTAACCCATAAGGTGAGAACATCCTACAACAAAAGTACCCTATAAGGTTTCTTTGAGGTAGATTTTTCTAAAGAAATTCCACAAATATTCTTCCTTTAGCTTCTCTAGGTTAAGACCTAGTAAGGAAACAAATTTGGAGAGCTTGTTAGCTTTTGAGTTCTCAGGCCTTTAGGATTTTAATGATATCCTAGGAGAGAATCTCCGTGACCAATGCCTAAACTTTTTCTAAGTACTTTGCCATCATGTCATCCTTTACTTTGTAGGTGCCCTTGACTTACTGCACTATAAGCATCGAATCTAAGAAAATTTCTAGCTCTCGCGAATTCGCACCAATATCCATAGTGAGCTTGAGACTTGTAATCAAGGCCTCATATTTTACCTCGTTATTGCTTGCAAGGAATCTAAACTTTAGAACATTGTAAATTTTGATCCCATGAGGTCCTTTCAATAGTAGGCAATCCCCACTTCCCTTCTAAGTAGAGAGGATCTATCGACATGAAGCATCTATAGAAGCTTCTGTCGATCATCATGTTCTTCCTAGCTTGTGTATTCAATGACAAAATCTGCCAAGACTTAAGACTTAATTGCCTTAAGCTCTTTATGAGGTTGGTATACACCATAGGCATTGCGCTTGATTGCATATTTCGTCATTCAACTTGACACATTGAGTTTTTACAGGATCATTCTCAATGGCATGTCTATGAACATGATTACTTGATATGCATGGAACTAGAGGGGCAAACATCTAGCTGATATGACCACAATGAGGGCAAACTTCTCTATCTTAGTGTATCTTTCCTCTATGCCTTAGAGGACATAGCTAACATAATAATTGAACATGTGCTGCCATTAGTTAGCTTGGGTAAGGATCGAGGAGAGCTTAGTCACTTATTGCTAAATAAAGGTAATGGTCCTCCTCTGGGACTAAAGTGGATAGGATTATAGGGTTTTTTAAGAACTACTCAAGGTCCTCAAAGTCTTTTTGACATCGGTCAGTCTACTTGAACTCTTTTAGCTTTTTAAGGACCTTAAAAAACTTGAGCATCTATTATGCTCTTCGAAGGGAACCTGCTTAAGACAGTTACTCTACCAGCTAGTTGCTGCACATCTTTAATCGTGGAAGGGGTTGCATGTCCATTATTGCTCCGATCTTCTAAGAATTTGCCATGATCTCCCTTTGAGAGACTACGTAACTTAGCTTTAAATATGCTTTTTTAGGGTTAAGTTTTATAGTATAGAAGCGGAGATAATCAAAAGTCTCATAAAAGGTTATGGAGATGATCCTTGGCCTCTTTACTCTTCACGATCAAATTATCCACATAAACTTCCATGTTTTTGCCAATCTAAGCTTTGAAAACCCCAGTTACTAGCCTTTTAAAATTGGCTCCAGCATTCTTGACCTTAAAGGGCATAACAACATAGTAGTAAGTACCAAAAAGGGTAACAAATGAGGTATGCACCTCACTAACAAGATACATCTTTATGTGATCCATGATTTAGGGCTTAAACTACAAACTTCATAACTTAACTTCATCCATCTAACATCAATACTCTTAACAATATTACATTCAATATTAACTAACAAGAACATTAAATTACACTTACTTTTCTTATAAATTAACAAGGTAAAAGCATATAGTAACTTACCTAACTTGAATCTTGACTTGTTGATGGAAAATTAACTTGAGATTTTGGAAATTTTAGATAAGAAAATAATGAAGGAAAATGTGACATGAGTGTGTGTGTGTAAGGAGGTGCACCTGCTAGAAGGAAGAGGAGGGAGTGATATTGTCTAAATAATTTGATAATTATATCTTATACTTAGATAAAGTAGCATTGGCTTTAGGGGCATATTAAGAGCTATTGTGTGTTCATGTGCATAGAAAATAAGTGGCGAATAGGCTTGTTTAACATGAAAAGAATTGGGCTTGGATCATGCATAAAATGGCTTCTTGAAGCCTAATGCATTAAAGATAGACAATTTGAAATTATTGCAAAGTTTGATCAACTTGATTTATAAATTTACTTAAACAGAAAATTTTCTTATAACTTTGAGTTTAAATTTAGATATCCAAGTTTTTAAGAAAGTTCAAAAGAAAAATATTTGATAGACAGCTTAAAATAATCCAATTGAAATTTTTGGGCTTCTAAAACACTTAGCTCCTTTTATGCATGTTATCATACATAAAATTACTAACTATATCATTTGTTTCGCTTTAATACTAGTTTTATATTAATTTTCAATTTTAAATGCTAACTTAACTTATGGAAAAATGTTAGGATTACAGGTTTTTCGTCTTAGCCACTCCGATACTTAAGTTAGTCGCTGTCCTCTCTAGAGAATTAAAAAGGTAGTTATCAAAGTATGTGATGTCATGAATTGCCTTGCCTATTGGAGGAAGGAGTTATTTATAGATGAGGTCATAACAGAACAAGGCCCACAGAATCTTCACTGCTGGCATGGATGACCTTAGGTTAGTAGCCGACCTTGACTTAAGGAGAAAATCTAGCAAAGCATGTAGTGTAGCTAAACTTGTGTTCGTTTCCCCTTAACCCCATTAGGATCAGCTGTGCGTCGGGAGCATGAACATGTTGGAGAGAGTAACTCATCATGGAGCATGTAGCTTGTTGTCATGGACCTTCGCTTGGGGAGTTGTGATGAGGTATGGAGGTAGCCTCGACTTTTATAGAGATTGATGACATGGGAGAGTTTGAGGTCTTAGTATGGTTGAGCTCTTAGTGGAGCAATTGGGTCGATGGGATTGGTTGAGCTCTTCATAGGCATCGTAGCCCAAAAGAACTTGTGATGGGCTGATTGGGCTATGATTTATTATTTACTATCAACAATAGGTATTTAAAAGATTTAAGTTTTTATTACTTTTTTATGTTGAGTTTTTGGATTTGATGATGATCCAGTCTTTTAATGTTATGCTTCTTATATGGTGGATTTTGAGCATGTTGTGTTGTTACTATTAAGTTCTCCCTTAAATAAGTTTTGATAATAACAAAAAGGTTAAAAGATGATTAATGAATATATTTTAAGTGTGTAGAATAAGGTATTATGATAATATAACAAACAGTTAAATAGACAGATAGAAAGACATTCCGATAGACATTTGAGCAGACAGTTGGCATGACATTTCTAATTTATAGATTAAGTGTTCATGAGGAATTTTACGATCATCAAAGTATAAGTTGGTTTCTTAATTTATTGAAGGCCCAACTCCACTAATTAAGTGTATTTTGGGTAATACATGTAATTCGTTCCACTTAAGGATGATAATAATCCATTGGAATTTTCTTCAGTTAGTTTTATTTTAATTCAAGATATAATCTTGAGTTACATCTGAATTCATGGTTTATGTTTAATGAAGATTTTATTATAAAGTTTATTTTTTGATATATTTGACAAAATCGCCAGAAGAAGAAGAAGATATGTTTTTCCATATTTTTTGTATCAGCTCGTGATTATCTAATCTTCAAGGATTTAATTTTCAAATTTGATTTAATCCAAAGAAGACTGTTGAAGATCCGAATGAAGCTAAATATCAAGAATTTACTTTATTTAAGCACTTGAGATCAACAACCGATAACAAGATGTTTTCAAGTAGTTGAATTTTTGAAGTTTTGATAAGTCTTCAAATTAGGATGCAAGCGGGGCGAGTCGTTATAGGATACCCGACCGCCCAACCCACTAAAAACCCTATGGGGTCAAACCCTATAGGGTTTTAGGGTGAGTATTGGGATTAAAAAAAATTCGATAAGTTATCAAGTCGGGTTTTCTGTTTATTATGTAACCCGTTGGAAAAACCCGATCCGGCATGAATTTAAAATATTAAAAAATTAAAAATATTAAGTTATTAAAGCAATGATCCCATTTATATTCTATATATGTGAAAGTAAGTGGAAATAAAGTATTTGCATCATTTATATGATATTATAGTCTAAAATTCATTCTTTTCAATATAAGTGTTTGTATCATTAATAACTTAAAACAAAATTCTTTCTTTTGCTTTTTTTTTTTAAGAAAAAAATTAAAAATCTTGGAGTCGGTGGGTCGGGTCGGGTCGAGTTATGGGTTCCTTAAAACCCTAGCGGGTCGGGTTTTGGGAATGATAAAAAAAAAACCCGATAGGGTTTTTCTCAGGTTCTGGGACACCATTAAGACACGGGTCGGATTCGGGTTTCAAAAGACCCGTCCAAACCCGCCTCGGTTGCATCTCTACTTCAAATCCCACAATATAGTGATATAAGTATATTCTTTTAACCAAGTCAAGGAACATTTGGAAGATTTTTTTTTTTAACATGACCGTTCAACATTATCATCACGGGAGCTATTTGAAGAGCATAGATTTTTCCATATTTGAACATTCTAAGAACACAATTTTCCAAAGTTTACAAGATCTCAATCGCTCTAACAATACAATATGAAAAAGCCTACTAAACATTCTAATAGACACTTAACAAACATGTGAACTTCATCTTTTCTATATACATTTTCTTTAGGTTTTGAACTTATATTATCTCATATTGTAACTATTTCTTGCTGCTTTGAGTGATAATTAGCGTAGACATTAGGTTACAAATAGTCTTGTAGTCTGTGCATTGCCAAGTGATAAGCTAGAGCAATAAAGGAAAGAGCCATCAGAATTTGTAACTCTCTTTTGCTTTTTGGATTAGTAGAACGATTGTTGTGGAAGACCGGATCCCTGATAGTGGAGCTAGAAGAGAGGACTGACTCACAAGGAGAAGTCTCTATGAATCGCGGACTTCTTTATTTTCTTGCTTTTTAATTCTTTTATTTCATATGATGTATATCACTTGCATTCATATCACTTTTCATAAAGCGTTCTTGAATTTCAAATCCTTTTTATTTAAAACATTCCTCAAGTATCAAGATTTATAAGTTTGGATTTAATTCAATAAGTTTTAAAAGTGTTTAATTTAATTTTTTTAAAAAAAATTTAACAAACAACTCACCCTCCTCTTGTTTGCCATTTTGAGACATATATTTAGTTAAAATGATATGGCAAAATATCTATTAGTTGAAAATATAAGCCTTATTTTTTAGATGCTGTCAATTATTATCCACCAACATCATTCCTATTTAATAGCACATTAAGTCATATATTACAATCTCTTCTTTCTTAATCATATGCGACTATTATACTATGCATAATTTATTAACTACACCAACCTAGAATAATAACTATTTTTAAATATTAATTTTCCAATATAATACAAAATATTTAAATTCCAATGGATTCCAAACATTTTTACATGTTTTCAATTACTAAATAGGTTGACATAAGAATCGTATAATCATTGGATCACAAGTTTAGGTTCTTATGCACGATTAATAATTGGATCGGGTCATGGGTTGAGATTTTTTAAACATGAACCTGTTTAGACATGAATACAAAATATGGCACGGTAACATGGATTGCCAATATTAGTAGAAGTCTTTGTAAATATAAGTATATTCATTTATTGCATTGTTAATAACAACACATTAAATGCTATGAATCTAATCATATAATAATTGTTTAAATGTTTGCTCCTATTAGCTTACATATGATCTTTTTTTTTTCATTTTTTATTCTAGTTTTCTTTTTCTTATTTTTTTATTATAATGGAGAACCCATTTAGGGATAACACGTGTAGACCTAGTGGGTCATTGACTTAGTCTAGCTTGATCTTAGTCCTGTCGATGCTTGACCTAGCACAGGTAAGACCTGCTTCATGTCCAACTCTAAACACGTTTAATATAGTTGATATGTTGTTACATGCATATTGATTCATGAGTTCAACATTACTTTGTTAGACACACGATTGGAACAATTATAATAGAGTTCACTAATCTCATACTTCTTATAACAATACAAATACATATAATAATATTTAAAATTAATTATTTACTCAAATAAATAAGGTAAAAGGAATATAAATATATATATTATAATAAAAAATTACAAATCTCTATAAAATTATGATCATATACCAATCTCATCAACTTGAATTATCTTAAACTATAGTGATATATTGGAATTAATAAAATTAGAATATGCTATCCCAATTTGATATGTAAATTTTAATTTGTAGTGTTTCTAATTAAACACATTATCAATTATATAAAGCAATAAATAACTAAGTAATAAAAGAATACTAATCAATATAGCAAAAAAAAAAAAAAAGAAGGAATATGTATAATGTTGGAGGCTAAAATCTAAAAATTATCTTACTTGTAAACACACAACAACGATTGAAACATGATACCACTAATCTAATTTCATTGTCATAAACTAGATTAATCTTTTTTAAAATAATTAAAAGAATAAACAAAATGTTTGATTTTTCTTTAAAATAAAATATGTAAAATGGTTCTAAGACTACGAACTATCTGCTTTCACAAAACTAATTCGAAAAAAAATGAAATTTTGATGCAATTCAACTTGGTTTGGATTTGGTTGGGTTTTTTCATAGCCCTTGAAGAAAGTTTGTGCAAATACTCTTTAGATATTCAAAACTTTAAAGTTTACTCTTGAAAAGTTAGAGTCTGCTTGAATTTTAGCTTGGTATAATCTTATATGTATTTATGTATCTTAGTTATGTAACATGAGCAAATCAAGTCATAGCAGAGCACTGTGTAACTATTGCAAGGTCTATTTGTTTCATTTTATTTTGGTCTTTTTAATATCTTATTTTTGTTGTTTTCAAACAGGTGTTTGTTGAGAAACATAAACAAATGAAAACACAGATATTTTCAATCATAAATAGAATAAATAGATCAAATATAAATAAGATACATATGAAAATAATATGTATGTTAGGTACAGATAAGATATAGTAGAAAATCAGACAATCCAAGTTGACCCATAGTCTTGTTAGATTCAGTTCACAATTCCAGCTTGGTGACAAGATCAAAATGAGACAAGGAGGGCTTCGGTTCGACAACATTGGCATTCACAAGCTGAAGGCTACATCAAAGTGAATAGTGATGGGTAAGTTTAACTGGAAATGGTTGAACTTTTTGAACATAATAGAATTGTACCTAAAAAATTTTTTGGCTCATTAAAATACTTAAACTATTTAAAGTTTGCACCAACTATACCCGTTGCCAGAACCTGGCTAATTTTTTAGTGATAAGCTAACGTGAAAAAATTCTCTCTTAAAAAAATATTCTCGCTCTTAAATGACATTTTTATCTTTATTATTCTTTTTTTTCTTTTACTTTCTCTCTCTCTCTCTCTCTCTTCTGCTATTGTTGCCGCTGCATCTTCTTCTTCATCACACAACCCTCATAAAAAGAAACTAAAAACAAATCAACAACCAATAATAAAAAATCGTACCTAACATGTACTAATCCATTAGAAAAAACCTTTAGGAGATGGATCTTTTTCCTCCAAAAACCATTCTATCTCTAAAACCTCCATGGAAGAATATAACTTTCCCTCTCTAGCTTAATCTCTCAAAAGCTAACCACAGTCTCACATAAACTAAGTCAACTTAGTCCATCACCAAATTCAATACCAATCTCTAGCCACTTAACCACAAAAACCACTTCCTTTACCGAGTCATCCGCACTCTGGCACAATCAAACTTAGCGAGACCCACAACCACCTTCACAACCTGACACCGCCAAAAAACTCTTGCCATCTTTAATCTCTAAATCAAGCATTGCAAATTGTAAAACTCATCTCCACCTAAGTCAACTCAGACTCAAATGAGCCACACCAATCAAACCATACACTGATACAAGTAGGGGTAGGCAAAAAAACCAACCGAACCGAACCAATCCATAACCAAACTAATCCAAACTGAAAATACAGTTTTTTTAATGGTTTGGTTTAAAATTTTTTCAATCTGAACTAATCCGTAAATTTATGGTTTGGTTTAAAAGGTAAATCAAACCAATTCATAAAACCGAACCAAACCGTTTTAGAAAAATATAATAATATTTTACTAAATATTTATATGATTTTATTTGATATTTATTATTTGGAGAATATTGATTAAAATCAACTTGTTCATTTTAAAATTTTTGAAGGCTCATGATATATATCTTTTTGTTGATGATGAACTATTGTTTTTCTTAGTAACTTTTAACTTTATAAAGTATGAAATTCATTTATTCAGTTATAAACTTTTATTATGTATTAATTATTTAATAAATTTTGTCAGTAGATCATTTTATTCGTGGATGAATTTTGATGATAGATGATTTTTTATTTTAGCTAAATTTATCGGTAGATAATTGACTTGATGGTTTTATTAAAAATTATAAATTACGAATTACTATGTATTGATTTTATTGGTGAATATATTTTATTGATGGATAACTGATTTTATAGAGAACTATAGATTAAAAGTATGATGAATTCCTAAAGTATATTGTCATGGTTTATAATATAGACTTTGTAAAATAATATAAATATTTAAGTATCTATACAAATATAAAAAAAATTTAAACAAAGAAAATTTTTAGTTAGAATTTTGATTTAATCCGTAATCCAAACCGAAACAAACCGTTATTTAACAGTTTAAAAAATTTCTAATCCGAACCAAACCGTTACTTAACCGTTTGGTTTGTGATTAAAAAAAAAAAAAAACCAAACCAAACCAATCCGTGCCCACCTTTATCTACAAGCACATTCATGAGCCCCAAGTCACTACAGCATTGCAAATTTAAGACAACCTAGTTAAACTACCGCCATGCTTCATTGCATGAGTTAGTCGAACTTCACAAACTCCTGTTGATTACTGTCGCTTGTTGAGGTGGGAGATGAACTTGACCCTTACTTGCTGAACCGACCCATTTTGGTGTTGGTGGTGGTGGATATAGTCCTTTGTTTTGACAAATTTTTTGTGGGGTTGTGTTAAGAAGAAGAAGAAGCAAAAGAGGAGGGAGAGAGAGGAAAAGAAAAAAAAAAGGACAATAAAGATAAATATGCCAACTTGGATAGAGAAAATATTTTTTCTAAGGAGATTCCTTCTCACGTTAGCTTATTACTAGAGAATTGATCGAATTCTAACCACATGTATAACTAGTATAAACCTTAAAAAGATTGGATATTTTTGTAAGCCAAAATTTTCTTTGAATATGATTTGTTATATTCAAAAAGTTGAAGTACTGTCGAGGAGAGCTAAGGAAATTAATATATATATTTAAAAAATTTACAAAAATACTATTGTTATGAAAACAATCCTAGAATTAGGTAAGTTAATGTTATCTCTTGAAGAAATGAGATTCACCTTAATCACTTACAATCTCATCCCGTTAAGAGATGAGTTTAACTTATCTATTTCTAAAATTTTTTTCTCATATAGCGAGATTTGTATAATTTCTTTGAAAAAGATCGACATGTTTTTCCTTAATCCGATCAATGAAACCTATCAATAGTATAGGCAGACTTGACTAATTGAGACATACCGTAAGCAAGTAGTTAATATCACAACTTGTAATAATAATTGGTCATGTTACTTTACACCATGGAATGTTAAAAGTGACTCTCTCTCTCTCTCTCTCTCTCTCTTAAATAATTAGTTAATTACTTCCAAATGAAAAAAAAAAAACAAAAAGAAATTAAGAAATTGGGCTTTGCTTTTCAATATTCCCAACTAAACCTCTTTCGAGTTTCAAAGTGGACTTCAACACCACTCTCTAGTCTCCACGCACACATATCGGAGGGGGAGGTGTTGGAGTTGAAGTAGGAAAGTGTCAAATTAGTTTGATCCTTTTCTTCTTTTCCATAAAATCTTTAAGAATATGCCTGAAAACTCTACTTCACTCCCCCTCTCTTCGCCAGCTGACCAATCAACTCACAACACTAAGCGCTATGCTCCTCCTAATCAGCGGTTCTCTATCCCCCTCCTTTTCCTCTCCCTCTCCCTCTCTCTCTCCCCCCTTTTTGATTTCCCTTTACTTTTAATTCATTTGCTTGTTTGTTACTTTGCAGGAATCGCTCTCTCAACAGGCGCAAATCAGGAGGTTCGTTTTCTTATGTTTCACCAGAGTCTATTTTCTAGGGTTTCTGTTTGAATAGTTCAATGCGATGGACAACTGTACTTGATCTTGGATGGTGATAGAATGTTAACAGTATTATTGTAATGTCATGATATAAGCATCAGTTATGTGAGATTGTTTCTCGTTACTTCAACGAATGTGGACTTTAATTGCATTAATTTGCATCACCATGTAGTCGGTTCTGGTATTTTGTCTAAATTAAGCTCGTGGTTTGTTGGTTCCACTATTAGGTTAAGAAGAAGATTTGCCAAATATCTCATAACCCCGAATAAGAAATTATCAGTGAATCACTGTCACCTGTTTTTCCAATTCCCGTGGATTCTGGTTTTCAGGCCCACCTACAACTTGCAAACCTAATTTCTGGTCCACGGGTTTTGAGGGATGGCTCAGGGGGCAGGCAGCTGATCCAAGTATAACTGTTTAATGCAGTGCTGTCATGCAAGAAAAAACTTACAATTATTGAACAGAGAGAGAACATACGTAGGAAAGTCAAGTTAATTTACTTTCAAAGAAGTAGCTTAGTTTGAAAATGGCTTCAGGTGTCTGACTACAGTGCTTGTAATCAATCAATGGCCATAAGACATAAAACTTCTATATGATAATATTTAGAAGGGTTTTGTAATTTTACCATTGTGTTCTGTGATGTGGCTTATCGCGTGGATACAGTTGTAAATTCCTTCTCTATCCATGATATCTTTGCATAATTTCTGTTGTAACATCTAATGATAGCAGCACAGGTTAATTGTTTCTTTTCTCCTTGAGGTCCCTCTTTTGCTGTAGTATGAAATTTGGGATGCCATTCTTCCTTTTGCATGGGATGTTACTATAAGGGACTCTTAATTACATATCAATGAACTTCATCTGTCTCGACTTTCAGCTTGTTTGAAATCTTTTCCAGTCTGCTTTCTCTTAATGTAGTAGCTCTCAGCAGCATATATATGTATTTAGTTTCCTTTCTCTGCAAGGCCATTTATCTCCATCAATATGATCCCTTGTCCTTTCATGGGTGAGTGATTCTTCATGGTACCCACAGCTGCTTCCTTTAGATAATTACTCATTTTGTGTTGATAGAATTGGTTGTGCACATGCAGAGCGCTTTGACCGAGTAAATAATGCCCATACAGTGGATGGTGAGAAGAATCAAATTTCAAGAAATTTTCTAAATGATCCTCGGGATGCAGGAAGCAATAACATGGGAAATGATAACTTTCATCCAGCATTGATACCTTTGGAGGGATGTTCTAGCAGTGAAGCTTCTCGTCTTTTAAATGAACGTATGTTGTGAAATGACTTCTATGAAAAAAGATTTCTTATTATTGGTAAATAATAAAGGGGATTTCATCTGTTAGGATGAAATTGTAATAATAAGATGGAAGGTGTTGCCCTTAATAATTTGGTTACTCTTTTATATGTTGTCATATTGCTGAATTTATTTGGACTCTGAAGACTGAAATCTTGCATCAAATTCTCATTTGGGATTTTATGCTGATATAGGCCACTCCACATAATGTCAATTAGACTATGAACCCTTTTCTTTTACCTGGTGGCAGTTATCTTCTTTTAAATTCTATCTATTTCTCTAAGCATTTTACCAAGAAATAAATTATGCCCTTACTCCACTTTCATTGCAACCAGTTCATATACTATAATTTGTAGGAGAGGATGTTAGTTGGACAGATTTAAGCTATATATTGTTCACTTGTTATGTCGTTTGATGACATTGAATGATTATGCACTTCTTAACTGTCTTATTAAAGTTATATCTCCCAGACACTTATTTGAGTTTACTTGATGGGTAAAACCTCAGGTTGGGCAGCTGCAATTCGGTGCTACAATGATCCCTTGACAGATACATCTGGTATGGGTTACTCCTTAAAATACATACATACATACATATATATATCCCACCCTACATCCTTCCCTGTAGCATTTGATCTCTTTTTCTACCTTTTCTTCCCAACTGCTGCTAGTGAAGTGCCTTATGTTAATTTTGGGTAGTGAAACTCTTAAGTCTTGGTTTGATTGCAGTAAGTTGATAACATTATTTGTGTTCATGTTCACTGTGCTTAGATTTTAGGGTTAGCTTCTTGTGGTTCTTGGAGTTTTATATACTTTTGCAATCCAAGTCAGTTTACTTGGAAGCATGAGGCAAGTTTATTTACATAAGTGCAGTTTTGATCTTATTGTCTCTTGACTTTTGATGGGTACCAAACGTAATAATAATTGGGTTAGTATTTATATAAGACGAAAGCAAACAAACTTGCTAACCTGAATCTAATTTATATATTACTCACATCTTTATATTTGGAAAGATGGACATGTACTCTTGGCTAGACTGAATGATGAAGATTCATAGAAGAGATGGGATATTAAAGATAGGAGATGTTGGGAAAGCACACATCCACTTGGCCTTCTTCATTCTGCTTTGATGGGAACAAAGAAATTGATATAAGATGTCATCCTAAAGTAGTTATAGGGTTATACCTCAACATAAATGTAAAGGAACAAGAGAAAATCTGTAAATATTTGGTAGAGCCAATAGCTTCATTTCGTACACCTTTTGGTAGTCAAGCACTTTTTATTATAAACAAGCCGATGCCATGATGCGGATGAGGATGCTTCACTGCTATCATAAGAAACAAATTGAATTGGAATCAAGCATAATTGTAGAGAAAATTGATAAATTTAGAGGGACAACCCATTTAAGGAGACTCAAGCATATTGAATGATGTAAGTAATAATTGCAATTTGAAGAAGCAGAGTGACCTCCTGCAAATAGCTTTTGAGAAAAATGATGTGGAACTCCTGATGAACTTGTAGAAATATATCCTTGGCTTGGATGCATTATGAAAAAAGATTTTAGCATACACCAATTGTTCCAATGACTTAAATCCTGTGGTTGACCTTTGTATCATCCATCTTTGCCAGGAATGGATTGTACCAGCCAGCAGGTGTCCCAGGTGGCCTAACTTGTGACTGGACATTATGATATGATTTTTATTTACTTCTACTTCTCTTCCTGTATATATCATCTTTATCCCATTTATTCACTTCCACCTTGGTTTATTGGCCATATGGAATAGTATGTAGCCTTTAGATTTTTATTTTTTCATTTCTATTTTTTTTTATTGTTTTTATTTTTTCAAATTCACAAGGAATGAAGAGATGTGGGGTTTGATTAGTTACTCCTACAAACATCTCATCTTCCTTTCTGAGCAGTTCAAATGCAAACTATACCTAATTATCAGTTCTAGTGATATCAAGATTATAATGCTTTGCTTCTGAGTAATATTATTTTATAACACTGTGCACCTTTGTAGAGGTAATCTATTTTTCTTTGCAATTGTTATCTTATCTCTGTTCTGTAATTTGTTTGCTAAGTTTCTGGACAATTGCTTATTACTTGTTAGAGGCTTTTGTTGCAAGATTTTCTGTGTTATGCCTTCTTATTTTTGAGTGCATGTGATCTTCTGGATTCATATACCTTGTGGATGAATCGTGTACATTCCTTAATGTTTTAGTTTTGTGAGGGTGCTTTTGCAATCAGATGGATGTATCACTTAGAATCTGTCGTTCTTCAAGGAAAAATGGAAAAGGAATTAATTTTTTTTGGTTATTTTTAAATGCCAACAATGTAAACCATCCAAGTTTACTTATTTATGCTCTGCATTCAGAAAGACCAATTATGTACTCTGGAAGCAGTGCTTCAGTGTGGGGACACATCAAACTTCCTCATCAGGTTAGCATTTAAATTCCAATGAAATCTCTCTCTTTAAATTATATTCCAATGTCATCAGTATCTGATGGTTTTTAGTCTCTGCTGATTTTCTCCAGATGATAAATCCCACTGGCACTGGAGTTCCTGGTTCACAGATGGATTTCTTGGGAGAACTACACGTGCAATGCACAGTACAAGTGCAAGTTCCGAGATGTAGATGCTGCTTCAGTACTGAGACTGATGATTTATTCTTGGATCTGAACCTGATTCCTGATTCAACTTTCAGAAGTGAAATCGTGGCATATCTTCCAATTGGCATTGTGGCATTTATGGGGGAAGGTGTGTATCATGTATGGGCATGGAATCTGCTAGATATGTGCTTCAAATGGAAGTCAGCTACAACTTTTAACATCCAGCAGCTTGAAATTTCTTAGTGGTTGTATTTGTAAAACTTACGATGACTGACTGGTGTAATACTAAATGGCACTTCGGCAACTGCAAGCAATGTAATTTTTATTCTGATGGCACATGATGGTAGTTTTCTACTAAATTTACAGCAGTTTTAATGTGTAAGTGAGGAGAATCATAGTAGTTCACAGAATGAGTTTATTTTGGAGCAGGTATTAAATAGCAATATGATTTACTTTTGTCATGTGCAGAAGTTTCTTAACACTGAAATGTGCAAAGCTTTTGCTGTGTTTGGGAAGAGGAAAAGGAGGAAACAATCGGGATGGAAAGAAATGGTGAGGAATAGTTTTTGATCTCATTTGTTTGGGTAGATGGAGGAATTAGACGGAAAGAAATGTGGAAGGAATCATTTAGCCACTTTTCAACGTATTTCATTATTTCTATTCCCTCTCTTGTTCAAACATATAAGAATGAAATAGACATGACTGTTTTCCCACATAATCTTTCCTTCCTATTTCCTTTCTTTTTACCCAATGAAGTAAAAGTTTCTCCTTGACCATTTTTGAAATGTTGAGTCAGTCTTCTCTTCAACACACTTTGTGTTATTATAGAAAGAAGCTCTTGGGAGAGACATTGTAAAAGTAAAATGAACTCATATAAATAGAATTATTTACAAATAAGGATAGAGTGCTTCACATAAATTGGGTATCAGATTTATCTCATCTAATGGTTAAGATTCATTTGTATCTTACTTTATCTAACTATTCCCCCGGACAATGTGCCTTGTATATGGACCCTTTTAATGAGGATCCAACACCTTAGTCATTGGGCTCACACTTTATGGAAGTTTTACACAGATAAAAATGAACAATGGATTGGGGTAAAAATGTCGACATTTTCCACCACCTAAACTGATGATAATGCGCTCTTTGGAAACGTGATCCGCCAAGGTCCAATGAGTGCACAAACTATCGCTGTTTTCCTAATTACTTCGTTTTGGGGTAGAGCTTTTAACGACATTAGGTACCTCAAAGGCTCAAATATGAGTGATGAGTGGAGCTCATCTCACGTACCCAAGGATCTTCTTTGCCTGCTTCCTATCATTTTGCTTGGAAACCCAATAATTGTGTTCTTGTTGAAACTTCTTTCGACTTTATTAGTGTTTGGTGGATTCTTAACTGATCAAATTCCCTCGAATAGGGGAAGTGCTCCAAAATTAGCTTTTGAAGATCCTCATGTTTTTTTTTTTTTTTTGGGCCACTGATCCTCATGGTTTTGAACATGTACCTTTTGTCAAAGAGTAGCTCATCTTCTATTACTTATTGGTTTGGCATTCCTAGTCTATAGCCAATTTAACTTCACAATTTTGTGCTACTACTGTCTTTATTTACATAGTACCTTGCCAAGTTTTAGGCTTACTATCCTTTTCACCTTAAGTACTTTCTTTCGAAATTGACTCTTCTTTACTTTGAGTTGCACGCCCAACCCCCACCCACACACCACCCCCTCTTTCTTGAGTGGTTTGAAATTAGGAAGCTCCTTTGTGCCTTCGCCTAAGCTTTCTCTTTCATCTCTCACACCTTCTGCACTTTTTAAACAATTTTTTTAAGGTTTTGGTAATGGACTTTGATTCAATTCCTCATAGAGCATAAAAACTTGGAGGGGGGTTTGAGGTTATGGCTGACCAAGATTATGCATCACTAACTCTTATCTTCTAACATTATGTACTTTACAGATGCATTTATTTACTTAGTTGAGGAAGCTCATGCCAATGGCCAACTCTTAATCATTCTAGGGGATCACTTTAAATCTTACTCTTCTACTCCATTGATCTATCTTAAACTCAACATCTTAGGCTATGCTAATATTGGGAATGTACTCCAAGTCTGCAATCTTTAGCTTGCCGCTAGGTTTTTAAACCATGAACCAACTTTTCAACTAACCCTTTAGAAATGACTATACCATCTATTAGGGTATTCATCCTTCTACCCACTACAAAGGCTTCAACATACATGATACCTCCAAAGAGCCTAATAGTACTACCTTACATTGAGGTAAAAAATTTCGAAATTGAGCTTACAAATTGTTAGGATCTTCTCCTCTTTCTTCTTCTTTGCGTCTGCTATGACCTTAAACCTATCTTGCATAGGGTAATCATGCCTTATGGCTTCTAATACATACAAAGATAAAGAGTTCTTTCAAAGCAGTTCTCCTTTGTTCACTAAAGCTTTATTCCTTTAAGTGGTTCTCCTTCTCGAGCCTTCCCCTTTAAGTGGAACTCCTTCTTGCTTGGGCTTAAATTCATCTCTTCATAGGCTTCTCTACCTTTTTTATGACATATATCCTTTATTATCTTATTGAGCCATTTCACTGTAGCCATAACTTTGTTTGAAGTTGGACTTTATGTCTCTCTAACTCTACCTTAGCCCCACCATTGTCACTTATGAAACACATACATGACGTCTCTTTTACTCATGTCAAGAATCTTCAATAATAGCTTAAAAGTTCCCATACGTGGTCTCTAATTGATGCTATGTGCTCCAAATGCCATTTTAGCACAATCCTCTACCTTATTCCTTTGATGAAGGTGAGCCTGTAATGTAATCTCAAACTCTTCCCACAATTTGAGCACTCTAGCTTTGTACTTAGCTTTATTCAATGCGTCTTCTTCACCATAATGTGGCCTCATCATTTTCAAACATGGGAGTTGTCCTTGGCCATGATGCCTTTTCCTACACATTAATTACACTATAGTATTAACTTATACTCTGAAGAAAGTTATCTATTTGTCTAGCATTTTTAAACTCATTGAAATTCTTATGACTCGGTTCATCTACTTTTGTTGTTACTTCAACACAAATGACTTGTATCTATCCTCTATGTGATGCTAGACTTGAATCCTTCAACATCTTTTTTAAGGGAACAATATCTCTTCATAAATTGGCCTCAATAGATTGCTAGTAGTCTAGTTAAAAGTTTGAAGCAACTTTTTTAGGAGCTCTTTTTCAATTTAATTAATCCATTGTCCATATTTTGGACATGATTTATGTAGTTAGTTTTACCTAAGCTACCATAACCTTCTTTGATGTCTCAAATCCTTGAGTTTTCCTTCAAATTCTTAATCCCTTAGCTTAAAAAGGAGTAATGTGTGACTCCAACAACAAATTTAGAAACATTATTTCCCTTCTTTTAGGATAAAAAATTTGTTCTAACACCATTTTTCAAATGCAAATGTTTTAAACACTATTATTGGTGACACTTAAACTTTCTTTGAGCATATTAAAGATAATTAGTTTTTCCTCCATAATGCTCAAGCCTTCACTGCTTAGGAAGACAAATGTTATAGAGAGAAATTTTGTGAAAATAAAAATGAACTAAAATGAATTAAATGACTTACAAATAAGGAGAAAACTCCCCTTATATGCAAGACACCTCCATAAATTAACAATTAAGATTTATCTTATTTAACAACTAAGATCTATTCTTACCTGACATATTCAACCTACCCACTAACTAAGGTATGTTATATCTAAACACTAATAATAGATTTCGATTGACCTTGGTTGTTGGCCATACACTTTTTGAACTTACATATGCAAAGGAAAAAAAAATATGGGCTTTAGGAAAGAGCTTGCAACAATTTGTATAAGGCATTCAATAATTGTATTACTCACTATATGATATCTCTCGAGGGTTTTGAAAATGTGAAAATGCACTGTAAAATACTAAAGGAAGGGGGGGGGGGGGGGGGGGGGGGGGAGGGAGGGGCTCAATTGGGTATTTGCCCTAAGAATTTCAAACAATTAATTTTAATGTAGTAAATCAAAATTAACTTTAAGCAGATTATAATATGAAGTTCGACTCACTTCCTACTTTCTATGATCCATCAATGCCTTCAATTGAGAACTTCACCACCACTTATTAATCGCCAAATAAACACGTTCAAGATGGGTAATACATCGCTTCTACTATGCTTAGGAAATAAAATATTTCCTTTGTCTCTGTAAATGCTTACTAATAGATAGCAGATTACAAGAACAAAGTACTAGAATATTTTTCTCTCTTTCCAGATATTTACAAGTTAATGAACAAGAGAACAAGAAAACTAAAGATTTGTCCATTTGCAAATAAAGGAACTTTTTCACTTTCTCACTTCACTCAAAATCTCCCAACGACAGAGTATTCATAGCCTTCAAAAATTCATATGTCCATTAGAGATAACATCTTTTAGTCACCAAGTATTAAATGCACTTCAATGGCTCTTTTTGCCACATTAGCTCATTCATTTAAAATGTCGCGCTCATTTTTGGCATCGACCAAATATGTGCTCATATGTACTCTATTGAACCTTGAATTTAAACTTACCACACCCTATATTCATCGCATCTTGGTTTTGACCCCTCGATCAAATCTATGTATGTTTGAACTTGTTAAGTCTCAGTCTTGAACTTGTCGAGTCTTAGTCTTGAACTTGTCACGCCTAACCATTAGACTTTTCAGCCCTCAACGTGACATGCAACCAAGGACTCTACTGTTTGAACTTATCAAACTTTAAACTTTGAGCTTGTTGCACCCTCATTGATCAACACATCAAGCCCTCGATATGACCCTCAACCAAGACTATGCATTTCTTTAATTTGTTAAGCTTTACACTTTGAGCTTGTCGCGCCTTGAGGAGTAGACTCGTCTAGCCCTCGAACTGACCTTCGACTAATAACTTCCCATTTTTAGGCTTGTTAAGCTTTAGTCTCAAGTTTGTTGCACTTTAGTGAATGAAGTAGTTTAGCTCTTGACTTGACCATCAACTAGGGATATTCATCATTGATTTGTTCCTGCTAAAAACTTGCATAATCTCTACAAAAGTGCACAACATACACATATATATTATCGCATATTATCCATCATATGTTTGACTAATTAAGTGCAGTTTACTATAATTGAATGGTTGATTATGCATCATATTGTCTCATCAAAATTCACATTGAACATACAAGTTCAATAGGTTTATAGTGAATTCTCTACGTGGAAGTGATGTAGAATGCTTACTATTGGGTGCTATTATTATATTTTTGTTAGTAGTCCCTAATCTTAGCCTGATGGATCATTTGGCATTGCATGTGGAGTGAACCTACACAAACAGCAAATGTTAGGAAAAAATTGCTCCTTTACCACTTTGTTAAGAAAAATCGCTCTTTTTCTTCTTACCTAGTTGATTAGCAAATACAATGAAATCAAATTGATGATAAATACCAAGATTTAACATGGAAAACCCCAATGTGGGGAAAAACCACGGGATCGCCGCCGGACGAAAAAAAACTCCATTAACACAATAATGGAATACAAACACAATTCACTAGTTTGTACTGGTGGCTCTCTCAATCACACCACAACCCGGTGGATTCACAACAAATCCTCTCTCTAGATCTCTCTATAGACTTAAGAGTATGTATATTATTTTTTTTTCTCTCTTCTCTTTTCCTTGCTCTAAGACAACAATGAAAAAAGACTCTTTATATATCTAGGGTTTTATTTTTTTACTATATTATGGGCCTATATAAGTTGGACCCAAACCCAACAAACTCCCCCTCCAACTCATATGGGGAGAGTAGCATGTGTACGGTTTCACAATCGTAGTAGACGGCAATCCAATCCATGTATAACTCGATATCATCAAATCTTCTTGAATTATACACCCTTTCATCTAAGTATAAACCCTGTACTTAGGATCCCCTTGGATATAGACCTATATGTGTTAGATTTATATCCAACAAACTCCCCCTCCAACTCATATGGGGAGTTCCATCACTCCTGCAATCTTCCTGCAACAAGTGATCTTCTCTTTTGGTAGAGCTTTGGTCATCATATCTGATGCATTATCATCAGTATGGATATTCTCAAGCTTCAACTGGTTGGACTCTATCACATCTCTAATCCAGTGATAACTCACATCAATATGTTTCGATCTGGAATGAAACATAGGATTCTTACTGAGATGGATAACACTCTAACTGTCGCAATATAGCTTCAAGTCTTCCTGCTCTTGACCCAGTTCTTCTAAGAACTTCTTCATCCACAAGACTTCCTTGCAGGCTCCTATCATAGCAACATACTCTGCCTCAGTGGTGGAAAGTGCAACACATTTTTGCAACTTTGACTGCCAGGACACTGCTCTCCCTGCAAAAGTAATCAGATAACCTAAAGTGGACTTCCTGGAATCCAAATCTCCTGCCATATCAGCATCTAAAAAACCCTCTAACATAGGCTTACTACTACCACCAAGCTGTAGACAAATCCTGGAAGTGCCTTTAAGATATCTAAGAATCTACTTCACTATAGGCCAGTGCTCCTTTCCTGGATTTGAGAGATACCGGCTCACAACACCAACAGCATGAGCAATATCAGGTCTAGTGCATACCTAGCATACATTAGACTCCCCACAGCTGAAGCATATGGGACCCTTTTCATCTCCTCTTTGTCTGCCTCACTTTTAGGACACTGAAGTGAACTCAGTTTGAAATGTCTAGCAAGTGGAGAGCAAACAGGTTTTGCCTTGCTCATGTAAAATCTCTCTAGCACCTTCTCAATATACCTCTCCTATGACAACCACAACTTATGGCTCTTCCTATCTCTAATGATCTTCATTCCCAGTATGTGGCTAACAGGTCCTAAATATTTCATGGAGAAAGATTTACTCATAGCGGTCTTCAAATCTATGATTTTCTTGGTATCCCTACCAATGATCAACATATCATCAACATAAATAAAACGTATGATGAACTCACCATTAGAAAACTGTTTGATCAAAACATAATGATCTGTGGCAATCCTGTGTAGCCCTAATCAAGCATAAAGGAGTCAAACTTCTTGTATCACTGCCTTGGAGCTTGTTTTAGCCCATAAAAAATTTTCTTCAACTTGCATACAAGATTCTCCTTCCCCTTGATCTTGAAACCCTTAGGCTGCTCCATGTAGATCTTATCCTCCAAATCACCATGAAGGAATGCTATCTTCACATCCATCTGCTTTATCTCCTGATTCAGACTAGCTGCAATACTGAGGACTACTCTGATGGATGACATCTTTACCACAGGTGAGAATATCTCTTCAAAATCAACCCCATTCTTCTGACAGAATCCTTTCACAACCAATCTTGCCTTGTACCTCGGCTGTGAGATGTTCTCATCTATTTTCAGTTTGTAAACCCATTTGTTACTCAGGGGTCTTTTGCCCTTAGGCAACTGAACTAACTCATAAGTCTTGTTCTCATGTAAGGAATTATTTTCTCTTGCATGGCTTTAACCCATTCTTTCTTCTTGTTATGAGTCATTACTTCCTCATAACATTCAGGCTCTCCCCCATCAGTGAGCATCACATACTCACCTGAACCACACTTGATAGATGGTCTTCTGTCTCTTAAAGATCTCTTCAACTCAACCTGTTGCTGAGGTTCCTGAATCTCTTCCACTATGTCTTCTACAGTCCTCTCATCTGTTGTATATGTAGAAGGTGTAAGATCTACATTTGTGGGAATCTGGCCTAAGGATGATGACGCATTAGCTTTCTTGATGTCTTCAACTGTCTAGTCTTCCAAAAAGGCTATATCTCTGCTTCTGATGACCTTCCTGTCAACAAGATCCCACAACCTGTACCATACTCATCATGTGCATACTCAAGAAAAATGCACTGCTTGGAGTTAGCATCAAGTTTTGCCCTCTCATCCTTTGGTATATGCACAAAGGCCCTGCAACTAAAGACACGTAAATGATTATATGAAATGTCTTTACCTATCCATACCTTCTCTGGTATATCTCCATCCAGAGCATATGAGGGAGATAGATTTATCACATCTACAGCTGTCCTTATGGCCTTGCCCCAGAATGACTTAGGTAGCTTGGCATGAGATAACATGCACTTCACTCTTTTAGTGATGGTGCGATTCATCCTCTCTGCAACACCATTCTGCTGTGGGGTCTTGGGAACTGTCTTCTCCAGTTTTATCCCATGATTTGTACAATACTGCTCAAATGGCCCTCTATACTCTCCACCATTATCAGCCCTGACACAAATCAGCTTCTTGCCAGTTTCCCTCTCTACTCTAGAATGAAACTGTTTAAAAACAAACAACACCTAATCTTTGGACTTCAAGGCGTAAGTCCAAAGTTTCCTAGAGCAATCATCAATGAATGTAACAAAATACATAGCACCACCTATAGTCAAATCCTTCATATAACACATCAGTGTAAACCAAATCTAGTATATGAGATCTCCTACTGGGTAGATTTCTCTGAAATGTAACTCTCTGTTGCTTATCAGCAAGACAATCAGTGCAAGGTTTTAATGGAGTACCTTTGAAATCAGGTGGGAGTTACCTCTTCACAAGCATTTGGAGGCCCTTTTCACTCATGTGACCTAGCCGTTTGTGCCATAGCTCCACAGTAGTATCATCTGTCAAATTCAGATCTCCTTTACTTAACTTTGCTGGCATTAAGTAAAGGGTATTACATTTCCTTCCCTTGGCTACAATCAGGGACTTTTGGTGAGCTTCCATTTCCCATCGCCAAACTAACTGTGTAGCCTCATCATCTCTAACTTTCCTATAGATCAGATTCAGGCGGATGTCGTATATGTCTCACATCCTGGAGAATGAGTCTACAACCTGTATTAGTTTGCAATGCAACATTTCCAATGCCACTAATCTTTGAAGTTTCATTATTTCCCATCCTAACATTGCCATAATCACCAGCAATACAGGATGAGACAAACTCATCATGTGCTGTCACATGGAAGTAGGCACTAGAATCTACAATCTAGTCACTGTCATGACCTACAAAACTAATACAACCCTCATCCCATGTATCCGCAACCTCACCATCTGGTGCTGCAGCAGTGGTATCCTCATCTGAGTCATTGCCCTTATCCTTTCCTTGCTTTTTCTTCCACAGTCTGCAATCTTTCTTAAAATGCTTGGCTTGTCACAACAAAAACATTTAAGATTTTTCTTACCCCTTGACTTAGATCTTCCCTTAGACTTGTCAGATTTGTCACCTCTATGCTTGCTTCTACCTCTCCTTTCAGATTTATCAGCAACAAGTACCCTAGAGTCTGAACCAATACCCAGGTCCTTCCTTCTGGCCACTTCATTGATCAAACTATCCTTGACCATGGCAAGTGTCAAGGTCCCATCTGGAGCAGAATTACTTACTGATACTACTAGGGTCTCCCAACTTGGTAAGGAACTCAGCAACAGGAGTGCCTAGATCTCATCCTCTAGCACAAGCTTTATTGCTGTTTGTTGATTGACAAGCCCTTGAAAATCATTCAAGTGCTCAGTCATATTAGAACCCTCCCTGTATTTCAAATTAACAACTCTTCTAATCAAAGAAGTTTTGTTCAAGGCAGTTTGCCTTTCATACATGGATTTTAACTTCTTCCATAGGACATTAGCCCTAGTCTCCAGAGCATATGATGATACACCCTCTGATCAACCCACTGTCAGATGTAATCAACAGTCTTCCTATGTAATATCGCCCATTCTGCAGCAGATTTATCTTGGGGTTTTGCAGTATCACCCCCTAATGGCAAATACAGATCTTTACAATACAAAAGATCCTCCATCATAGATTTCCAAATTGAATAGTTAGATGAATTTAGTTTGATCATCATACCTGAAGATTCAGCTATTTCTGAAATGAAGAAACCTTAATCCTGTGCAGCCAAAAAACCTAATTTTTTTTTTAAACCTAGATGCTCTGATACCACTTTGTTAGGAAAAGATCGCTCCTTTATCACTTTGTTCAAGGAAAGATCGCTCATTTACCACTTTGTTAAGAAAAGATCGCTCTTTTTCTTCTTGCCTAATTGATTAACAAATACAATGAAATTAAATAGACAATAAACATCAGGATTTAACGTGGAAAACCCCAATGTGGGAAAAAACCACTGGACCGCTGCCACAAAAAAAAACTCCACTAACACAATAATGGAATACAAACATAATCTTCACTAGTTTGTACTAGTGGCTCTCTCAATCACACCACAACCCTATGGATTCACAACAAATCCTCTCTCTAGACTTAGGAGTGTGTATATTATATTTTTTCTCTCTTATCTTTTCCTTGCCCTAAGACAACAATGAAAAAAGACTCTTTATATATTTAGGGTTTTATTTTTTTACTATATTATGGCCTCATATAAGTTGGACCCAAACCCAACAGCAAATGGGGGCTTAAAGGTACTAGAGGTAACCTTGGTGTAAATACTGTGATGCTCAATTTAGTGGAGGACTTAGGAGAGGAGAGAATATAATATTAAACAAAGGAAAAGAGAGTATGAGAGAATATAGTTTTCTACTTGGATCACGGGTTTAGTTAATGGGAGTAGGGGTTATTTGTGTAAAATGAAAGGCATTGGTCTTGATGAGGAGGAAGAGGAGGTTCTTTATATCCCATGTTACTTGAGTGTTGAAGGAGATCGACTTGGAGTTAAATAAGGATGTCAACATTATATTCGACATCTCGGGGAAATGAGGGAGGGAACCAGTTGCAATGGATGGTGCTATAGTTAGGGAAAAAAAAAAGAAAAAGTGAAGACAATGATGGAGCCTTCCGTCCTTTTCAAAAGTTAAAGATGTAGGCTAGTTATTGGATACGTGATTCGCTCTACATATGGTGGATTTTAACAAAAGAAGTTTCTTTGGATGAACTCTTACACTAGATGCCTAGGTGGCCACTTCATATGAGGAGACTTTAGGTTCGTTGAGAGTCTTTTTTGAGTCTATTCTTACTCATGATTGGCCAATAGGGGGGTTTATGATCCATGTGAAAATTTGATGTGATTGGTAACTAAGGTTTTTGTAGACACCTTTACTTGTGTTACGAGATTCTTGAAAATGGGCTCTTATTAGCTAAGGATGCAAGACATTATATCTAACATCCTTTCATGTGCTTTAACACTTGTGGTCTCTAATAGATGCATCCTAAACAAATAAGGTCCCTTTGATTACAACCATTATGTGTCTTAGGATAGACATCCATGAACGAGATTCACCTAAAATGTTGCGAATTTGCCCACAATCTGTATAGAGCCATTTACAATCTTCATAACCTCTCCCCTTTCATGATGTGTGTAGGTGACATTATATGTCCTCAAATGTGCAAAACAAATGGTATCATGCCTATCTACAATTATTTGAAAAAGATAAAGTGATGGTTAATCGTCATCCATAGCTTAATCAACATACTTTTCCCACTTAATCAGTCGAGGAGATACTAAGCTTGCTTAGCCTAGTGTATTAACTAACATTAGAATATGGTAAATGCATCATCTAGCTTAGCTAACCTTTTGGTCAAGCCCCGCTAATATGGTTTAATTCAATACAATGAACCTCCTTGATTTTCTTGACTAAATGAATATCTAAATCAACCTACCTCACTAGACTGGGTCCCTAGTTTTAACATAGCTTGGTAAAGGCCAATTATGGTTTAGCCCACCATAAGGAGCCTTTTGTGGATTACTTTAGGATTAGTGAAGATTTGTATGGTTTAACTCGTTGTATTGAGTCACCCGCAACACCCTTTCTTTATAAATTGAAAAAGGTCTAACTTGACTTCCCTCTTCATTAACCATGCATCAAGCTCAGCACTTTGGGGCTCGAACCTTAATTAACTTCAATTCCACATGTGCTCGACCATGCAACTCTCACTCGTGAGCTCAAATAGGCTACCAACTTAGTCTCAATACTTGAATAACCCAACTAACCTTAGCATATCTACTTGGATACCAATAAAGAGTCTGTGTAGTCCAATGTCCTCTCTTTCTAAGGCACTCCATGATTCCAACAAGTTCGATAGCTATTGCCACATACCACTAAAGTGTTATGCAAAAAATTTGAGCACCCGTCAACAAGTCAGCCGCTGTCAACAAGTCAGCCGCTTTTAGTTAATATTCTTCAGTGAAGGCTAAATATTTCAGCCATGACTTGAATAGCTCTCCATCTTTGGAATCTAAGAGGCTTATGCAGAATAGCTTCTCATTTCCATTCTATTATATTCTCTTAAAATAGGTTTTGATAGGAAAAGCATAAAAAGGTTACTAACAAGTTTATTAAGTGTGTAGTTTTAAATTAGAGAGAAAGAAGAAAAATGAATAGTATCAGGTATCCAGAAGGTCATCCAGAAGTTATCATAGAAGGTTGACAACATTTGACAGCAAACAATGAACAGTATCAGAGGTCTTTGAAATATATACAGAAGATTATCCAGAGGATACTCCAGAAGATTGTATCAGTGAAAATCAAAAACACGAGTTATTATTTGATATACAGAAGACTATCCAAAAGATACTCCAAAGGGTATATATTAGAAAGATGAAGATGAAATTTCAATAAGTTATCCAGAGGAATGTTCAGAAGATCGTCCAAAGGGTCACCTGCAATTTTTTTATAGCAACATGTTTCAACGTGATTTTACTATTCATCTTCCTAAACTCGACCAAATTCATTCTAGTTCAGTACATTTAAGTACATTAAAGGCCTAGCTTCGAGTAAGTGAGTTTATTTGGGTAATATATTCATTTGTTCCACCTAAGTGATTAATATTCAAGGGGATTTAAAGATTATTTCAACTTTCTCTCTCTACAAACGGAAAAAAAATCTTCAAAAACAATTTCAGATTCTGTTTAAACGGATTTTACACGAGTTTTTCTCTTCAAGACAAGCAGATTATTCGTATCTACATCTATCAAAACAAGATCAATTATATCTTACCTACTTTTATGAGATTCATTTGTGAGTTCAAAAAGAGAACGTTATTTACTTTTTGTTTAGATAAAAAAGAAGAAGAACAGATTATGATGAATCAGTTTTGGAGTTTCCAATTTCAAGTGAAGGACCACAATATCTAGAAGCCTATCTATAAGAAACGAATTTGGAGTTTATATACAAGATACAGGTTAAACAGGTCTTCTTATCTTCAACTATTGAAGGTATATCAAGTTTCAATTTTTTCTAAAAGAAAAAGAGGATAAGGGACAGAGGATATCATCCGAGAAAAACATGGAAAAGTCTATCCACATTCCATAACAATTTTTTTAACGTTGAAGAATTAAACAATAAATGAGAAGCTCTCTTCCTGGATGAAAGATAGAGGACGAAAACATGATAGAGAAAAAGAAAAATATTGAGGAAAAAAAAGGACACCTTATTACAGAAAAAGAACAAGCGTCTCTTACAAAAATTCTTCCAAGCTTATTTGTGCAAATTTCTTTCTTTATTGCAAACACTTGCTTTTGATATTCTCTTGTTGACAGAAGGAACGTGTTGTTGCCTTCTAAATTGTTTGATTACAGGATTAGACTTTGTAGATCGATTGTTAGCTTGAGGATAGCTGTGAGAATCGAGCAGAAAGAATTGTACAATCTTGTAATTTGAATTTATTAGATATAGTGGAAAAAATCCGTAGGATAACAGGTTCCCGGCTAAGAGCTAGAAGAGTAGACTGACGCACAAAGCGGAACCACTATAAATCACTGCCTAATTCTCTAATCTCTATCTTTTTCCGCAATTTATTTTTATAATTGTTTACTTGTTTGTATTGTTCTCACAATTGAAACCGAAGGGGAATTAATTCTTAAAAGGGAAAAATTACTATTTTTATTAATAATCAATTCAACCCCCCCTCTTGATTATTAAAGTGGGACCAACAATTGGTATCAGAGCCAAGCTCAATTTTAAAAAGAGTATTTGTTTTAAAATCTGATACCTACAATTGGTATCAGAGCGGGCTCTTTTATTAAATTGAATGATCCAAATAAAATGGTTGAGAACAATGTTGCAATTAATCATGCTTCTTTCTTTAATGGTTCAAATTTTTCTTATTGGAAAATGCGAATGCAAACTTACATTAAAGCTAATGATTATGATTCATGGCAGGTTATTTCCATGGGAGACAATGTAATTACTTTGAATGGGAATTCAGTCCTGTCAGACTCAGAAGAAGTTCATTGAGAAGAACAACAAAGCAAAAAATCTGTTGTTGACCACTATTGCTCATCAAAATTTATCTTAATATCATCATGTGGAAGTGCTAAAGAAATCTGGGACAAATTGTGTGAGACATATGAAGGAACCAATGCAATTAGAGAAACCAAAAGAAATGCTTTACTTCAACAATTTGAACTGTTTAAATTTAAAACTGATGAATCTGTCAAAAACGTTTTTAATAGGTTTACGGCAATAACAAATGAGCTTGCATCGCTTAGGAAGAGACTTGTTGATCCTAATCTTGTAAGGAAAATATTGAGAATTCTACCACCTTCTTGAGATGAAAAGAAAACCGCCATAGAAGAAGTATAAGATCTCAACAGACTTTCTCTCAGCCAACTAAAGGAAAGGTTAATGGCTTATGAATCTCTCAAAAAGACTACTTGAGGAGCAGAAAGTAGTACCAAAGGAATAGCTTTTAAAACGAAAGAAGTTGTGGCTAATCAAGTTGAATCCGATAAAAGTGAGAATGATGAAGAAGAAGACTTAACTTTTTTGCCAGAAAGCTAAACTGCTTTTTAAAGAAGAGGAAAGGTAAGAAATTTACTACCTATAAAAAATATGGTTACCAAGATTTTGATGTAAGAAAAATTTACAAAGAAAAAGAGAAGAAAAAGGAGATCCAATGTTATGAGTATAAGAAACCAGATCATATTAAGTATGAATGCCCAATTCTCATTAAGAAAATGGAGAAATCTAAGAAGAAAAATAGATCATTATTGGCTACATGGGGTGATCTAGATGATACAGAGAGTAATCCAGAGGATACAGATGAAGAGGAGGAAGAAGCAAATCTATGTCTTATGGCTACCTCTGAGGTAAATTCTCAATCTGAAGACAAATTATCTGAAGGTGATGTTTGTGCTGAGATGAAAAAGCTTTTAAAGGCACCAAATAAAGCTAATACTAAAATACCAAAGCTAGATATAGAAAATAAAGCTCTTAAGAATGAGAAACAGGCTTTAAAACAAACAAATTATTTGCTTGTTGATAAAAATGATATTTTGAACTATGATAATGAAAAGTTTCACATTAATGTTGAGAAAATGAGAAAAGAAAATAATGTGCTTAAGGAAGAAACCAGTGTTTTGAAAGTAAAAATAGATGAGTTATCTAGTTCAATAAAGAACACCTTTAATAAATTCAATGAAAGTGATAAAAAATTGAGCATGCTGATTTCTTCACAAAGGTTATCTTTTGAAAAGCATGGTTTAGGTTATAAACATAGATCTACATCAATGCAAATAAGAAAATAATATTTGTTAAGGCTAGAGAAATAGCTAATGCTCAACCTGATGATGAAAAAAAAAATGAGACAAATATAAATGCAAAACCTGTAAGTTATTCTAGAAGGTATAACAAAAGGTATTCTAGAAAGAAACATCCATCCAGAGGGTACAACAAAACAAGCGCAGCTTGGTATTATCACAAGTATTCAAGGATGAACAGGTACAACGAGGTAAACAACGGGTATTGGAATAATTATCCATATTTATGTTATTTTTGTAATAAACTGGTCATATAGAGAAATTTTGCTACCATAAGAAAAATAAGTTGAGTCATACTCAAGTAAATGCTATTGACAATCTAAGGTTGTCTTTCAAAGGACCTAAGGTAGTCTGGGTTCGTAAAAAGTTATAATTTGTTTGTTGGTGATTTCAGGGATTGAGGCAATGAGCAGATAGATATGAACTTGATAAGTGAGTGCTCCAAATGGTAAAGAAAGAAAAATGTGACTCTTATGAAGAAAAAGAACAACTAATTGTTTGGTATTATTGTTCAAACTCCCTCATATGTTTTAATGTTTTGCTCTTTATGATCCTAAACAAATTCTTAAAATATTTTTGTTTTTGGTTATATGGTATCATATTAAGGGGGAGCATAGTTTCTAAAAGAAACTTATAAAGGGGAAGAAGATAAAGGATAAAGAAAATTCTTTAGAAAGATGATTAGTTATGTTTTTTGAAATAAAAAGAGGGAGAAATGTTTGAAATGAAGATAAGAAATAGAACAAATGTATTGAAGTTGTTTTACTTTGCAATTCTTGTTATATGTATGTTAAAGGAATTAAATTCTGCACTTTTTTTTGTAAAATTTTGCAATTCAGCAATTTTTTGCATTTTTCTACAATATTCTGCAATTTCTACAAAAATGTTGCATCATGTGAATTTTCTACAATTCAAGTGATATTTATGCAATTTTTGTGCAATTTCTGCACTTTTTTGCACAAAATCTGCATTTTCTGCGTTTTATGAGCAAAATCTACAATTTTCTGCAATTTCTTACATTTACTATGCAAATTTTGCAACTCATGAATTTTCTGCATTTAAAATAAAAATATTATGAATTTTTTTTTCTAGAAAAATATGTATTAGAGCTAAAAAAAAATCTGCATTAAAAAAAAAAAAGATTTGCATATTCTGTTATTCTAAGAAATTTGTGCATAAATGTTAATGTTCAGACTATCTTACATACTTGAAAAATGTTTTTGCTTTTGAATTTATGTTTTGCTGATAAGAAAACGGGGAGAGAATTATAATATAACAAAAATAAAACAAAATCATCTTCAATGATTCTTTAAATGGATTCTTGTTTGAGAAAGGGTTTTGTTATCATCAAAAAATGGGAGAATGTTAGATTCTCTTAAAATAGGTTTTGATGATAACAAAAGTGTAAAAAGATTACTAACAAGTTTATTAAGTGTGCAGTTTTAAGTTAGAGAGAAAGAAGAAAAATGAATAGTATCAGGTTCCGGAAGTTATCACAGAAGGTTGACAACATTTGGCAACAAAAAATGAACAGTATAAGGGGTCTTTGAAATATATACAGAAGATTATCCAGAGGATACTCTAGAAGATTGTATCAGTGAAAATAAAAAACATGAGTTATTATCTGATATACAGAAGATTATCCAAAAGATACTCCATAGGGTATATATCAGAAATATGAAGATAGAAATTTCAATAAGTTATCCAGAGGAATGTCCAGAAGATTGTCCAGAGGGTCACCTGCAATTTTTTGAAAGCAACTTATTTCAACGTGATTTTACTGTTCATCTTCCTAAACTCGACCAAATTCATTCCAATTTAGTACATTTAAGTACATCGAAGGCCTAGCTCCAAGTAAATGAGTTCATTTAGGTAATACACTCATTTGTTCCATCTAAGTTGGTTAATATTAAAGGGGATTTAAAGATTATCTCAAGTTTCTCTCTCTACAAATGGAAGAAAAATCTTCAAGAACAATTTTAGATTCTGTTTAAATGGATTTTACACGAGTTTTTCTCTTCAAGACAAGCAGATTATTCGTATCTACTTCTATCAAAACAAGATCAAGTATATCTCACCTACTTTTATGGGATTCATTTGTGAGTTCAAAACGAGAACGTTATCTACTTTTTGTTTAGATAAAGAAGAAGAAGAACAGATTATGATGAATCAATTTTGGAGTTTCCAATTTCAAATCAAGGACCACAATATCTGGAAGCCTATCTACAAGAAACGAATTTGGAAGTTTATCCACAAGATACGGGTTAAACATGTCTTCTTATCTTCAACCGTTGAAGGTACAACAAGTTTCAATTTTTTCTAAAAGAAAAAGAGGATAAGGGACAGAAGATATCATCCGAGAAAAACATGGAAAAGTCTATCCACATTCCATAACAATTTTTTTAATGTTGAAGAATTAAACAATAAATGAGAAGCTCTCTTCCTGGATGAAAGATAGAGGATGAAAACGTGATAGAGAAAAAGAAAAATATTGAGGAAAAAAAGGACACCTTACTATTACAGAAAAAGAACAAGAGTCTCTTACAAAAATTCTTGCAAGCTTCTTTGTACAAATTTCTTTCTTTATTGCAAACATTTGCTTTTGATATTTTCTTGTTGACAGAAGGAACATATTGTTGCCTTCTAGATTGTTTGAGTACAGGATTAGACTCTGTAGATCGATTGTTAGCTTGAGGATAGCTATGAGAATTGAGCAAAGAGAATTGTACAATTTTGTAATTTGAATTTATTGGATATAGTGGGAAAAACCCGTAGGATAACGGGGTTCCCGGCTAGGAGCTGGAAGAGTGGACTGACGCACAAGGCGGAACCAGCATAAATAGCTACTTGATTCTCTAATCTCTATCTTTTTAATTTTCACAATTTATTTTTATAATTGTTTACTTGTTTATATTGTTCTCACATTTGAAACCGAAGGGGAATTGATTTTTAAAAGGCAACAATTACTCTTTTATTAATAATCAATTCAATCCCTCTTCTTGATTATTAAAGTGGGACCAACACATTCGGTTACTAATGAAAGTTAAAGACAAATGTCGATGGTGTTTTCTCAATTAGGCCTCCTGGTCCAAGATCAGTCCTTTAAAATCCTTTCATTAGAGGATGGAATAGGCTATTATAACTGGTAGCACCATGGTAAAGGTTGTCCTCCAATAATCTCTTATTTGCAATATGTACATCCCACTACCTTTTAAGGGTTAAAAGGGCAGATGAACGTATCTTTCCCAAGATTGGTCTTCTACCGCTATATATAACTTTCTGGTGTACAAAAGAATGGACCTTCTCATAATCCTTAATACCAAGTCCTTCCACTCTACATAAATAATCCCTACAATCATCAGCTAAACGTGACAGTCCGCCACACTCAATATTAAAGCTTAAATATAACAACCTTAGTCATCCCATAAGCTTCGATATCAGGTGTAAGGCATACCTTCACGATCATAGAGGACTAACTTTGAAACAAGTTGTTTAAGAAGATATTCATAAAGTAGTTTAAGAATGAGAATCATAACACAATATCTGAAAGAGGGAAATATATTAAAGTCTTACAAATAATCAGAGGGGCATTCCGCCATTAAAATATATAGTCCATTAAGGTCTGTCGAAGCCTCAAAAAAATTACATGGAGATTTACGTAGAAGTCTAAGTCTAGATCTAGTCTTTAACTTCTTCAAAAAACTCCTTAAGCCAAAAGGTAATACTTGTGAGAAGTAACCCCGGGGCTTCAACCATAAATAGGGAAACTGCAAAAGGTATCTATAAGGGGGTAAGCTTCTTACTTAGTGAGAATTAAATCCACAAGTAAAGTACTCGAAAATCAATAATCAATCAAGTTGTTTAACAAACATATGAGATGCAATTAAACACGTGAGCAAATAATACATATGATTTTTCAGGAATCATATATTTGAATGGATTTACCCCTCCATTTGGTGGTTAGGTGTTCTGAGCAATGAAGCCATAGTTCACAAATGATAATTTTTGTAGTTTTATACGGATTCCTACTAGTAACTAAAATGTAGCTGATTCAGGTGCCCACTCACTATTTAATTACAAGCAATCAAAGCCATAGATTATATTTTCAGGCCTTGACCTCATTACTACGCCCTTATCCCACCAAGAGTATAGTAATGAATGCAATGTGACTCACTACATATTGTATTTAAGTAACCATAGCATAACATTAGTCATTTTACAAGTGACCATAAAATTTACAGACAAATCAATATTAAACAAAATCATACAATAATTAGTTAACAATTCTCGCATCGATATACTTATCATAATTTCAATCATATAAATAAAGCATATGTGTTATCATATTTTTTCTTTTCCTAAAGTCTAATGTCACGTCCCAAAGGATACCCTAAACGTGACAGTCCGCCACATTCAATATTAAAGTTTAAGTATGACAACCTTAACCATTCCCAAAAGCTTTTATATTAAGTGTAAGGCGTACTTTCACAACTTTAGAGGACCATATATGGAATTATGAAGCTTAAGGAGATATAAAAACATATTAAGAAAAGAGGATTCATAATAAACATTTATCCATATCAATGGTTTTACAAACTTAGAGACAATTCCCAAGATCACTAATCTATTACAAGATATTTGTACATTTTCTCTAATACTAAACTTTATCTAAAATTTCTTTATCTAAAAGAAATTACCTTCTCGCAGGGTCCTCATGGCCTTAACCATAAGTAAGGAAACTACAAAAGATATATGGGGGTATAAGCTAATAGGCTTAGTGAGAACTATTTCCATAAATAACTTCTTGTAACAAGACTTCAAACAAGTTGATTAAACAATCAAATGTAATGCAATATACACGTGAGCAAACAAGCATATAGTTTTCCGGGAACTATATGTTGAATGGATTTGCGCCCTTCATTCGGGGTTTGGTGATACTTAACCTCAAAACAAGTAGTTTTAATTAAAAAGTTTTATGCTCGTGAGCACTCATCGCCAAGCATTCCGAATCTACCTGATTTGACCTTGCTTTCGAATCATCCGCCAAGCATTTCCCTTAAGCCGCCAAGCAATCGCTTTCGGATCTTCCGCCAAGTGTTGCTTTCGACATGAGCTTACTATCCTTCTCACCTAAGGATAATAACCCAAAATGCAATGTGACTCACTTCATGGTATGCATGAATTCATTTATTTATAAAGTCATAGCATAATTATTTTTTTTTAATTTAAGGCGATCAAAGAATTTCATACCAATCAAATGTTATACTAAAACAAACATTTAAAACAATTCCGGCTCCGATATTCTTAAAATTCTTTCAAAGAATTATTTTTCATACACATCTGTTTATCTTTTCCTCATTCTAATGCAACTAATTTACAAGCAAACAAGTATAGCATTTAATGGAAATAAACTCACGATGCCATGTCGACTATTCCTCTAAGCGGATGAGTCGTTCACACACTCCACTTAATCGTAATAATCTTTGGGGTAAAGGAATCGTTCCTCGGGGTCACCTAGTCAAAGAAAATACCCACAATGAGTATTCCTTGATGATTTTCTTGAAATTTGACAAAACAATGTCAAAAGAACGCTAAAGTTCATATAAAGGAATGTTCCAACTTAAAATGGCCATAACTTGGTCATTTAACTCAGAATTGCGCATATAATATACAGATTTCTACCTACTCGAAAGAATCTACCCATTTCCAAAATTACTTTTAACAAACAAGGTCATAAGCCTCGAAACAGTGGCGACAAAGTTCATCACGAATTTTCCAACACAAAACAATTATGGTTCAAGAAATCAAAATTTGTTTGATAAGTACTTAGTTATCTATATAGTTGAAAAATTCTCTTTTTGTAACTATATAACTCATATTTAAGCATGCTCAAGTGTTGTTGTCCATTTATTTTACTTAAGTAAAATTACGTCGGTTTTGGAGTTGTTTAGAAAAATATAGATTACAAGAATTTTGTAAACTCCTTGAAATGATTAATTTGTTTCTTTTTATTGTACAAACATGTTTTATGCTGGCTTATATATATCTAAGTAACCTTTTTGAAAATAAATTTTCTTCCTTCTAAGTTTTCTATACTAATACTATTTTGGAGTTTTTAGAAAATACACTATTCTTCCCATTTATTTTTCTCGTACAAATTCCTTTGTCTACTTGTTTACAAAAATCTTTATTTGAAAATTCTCATCCCTTCCTCTTATGTTTTCCATAGAAATCATCCATGCATAAAAATTTGTTTTCTTGGCAAAAACAAAGTGGAACAATATGTAGCTTAAGAAATTTTTTATAGTCAAAGTAGTTTCTAAAATCTTAGTGGTTTCTTTTTGTAACTTGAAAAGAGATAACTTTATTTTTGTTTTCAAACCATAGATTTCCTACTTTTGTAAACTTTTAAAAATCTCCTTTTCGTCAATTATTTTTAGAACTTGAAATTTTGGACAACAATTTAAATGAACATGATTTATGAGAATAATAGTAAGCAAAAGTAACATAAAACATAAATAGTAAAGTCAAGTATTGGAGTCTTAGCTTTTTCAAGGCTCCCGGGACTAAGAAGTAGACTAGTCCCAAAATAAAATAAAATGAAAGAAAACTTGTTTTGACTTGATGAGGACAAGTCTAAGACTAGAGACTAGTCTTAATCTAACAAGAAATTAATAAATAAATTACAAAGGAAAGTAAATAAATTGCATTGCGTAAAAGTAAATAAATTGCAAGTGAGCTTATATGCTCTAAAGGATATGTATATATATATAGATAATAATATTTAGATATAGTAGCAATAATATGAACAAAAATAATAACATGAACATAAATAGATTTTTTATGAACAAGAACAATACATGAACATAATGTAGCTTCCATAACTTGTAGTCTTTGGAAACTCACACTATGGTCATGTAAAGTTACATGACATGAAGAAGAAGAAAATAGTAGAAGGTAGTTATCTAAAGAAGACTTTGGTATGGTTATGTAGTTATGGGTTTTAGTTGTTGGTAGAAGTTATTGTAGAAATATTTTGAGAGAGTTTTGGGATGGTATTTTGAGAGAGTTTTCAGAGAAGAAATTGAGAGAGTTTTGGTAAGAATTTGTGGGTAGTAAATGTGTGAAAGAAGTGAAAGATGAGGGGGGTATTTATAGGAAAATGTGGAGGGATTTTTGTGTGATTAAAATAAAAGAAAATTGAAACAAATTGATGAGGAAGAGAGGGGAGGGGGCGCCAACCATATTGTTGGGGAGAGAGAGGAGATTTTATTTTATTTTTATTTTTGTTAAATAAAAGATGTAATATGTAAGGTAGATGTGAAATAAAGTTATGGGAAAGGTAAAAAGTAAAGATTATAGGTTATGGAGTGTGTAAGAATAGGTGTAAGAAAAAGTAGAGATAAAAGAATAGTATAGAATAGTAATGAATAGTATAATGTAAGATAGATATGACTAATAAAGTACCGGTAGTAAGAAAATACGCGTATAATAGCTATATCTGTTATTTTTAGCTACCGAAAAATTTTGAAATTGATAATTTTGAAAACCTTATATTTTACGAGTCTAACGGTGTATTCGGAATATTTTTACTATTCCGAGCTCCCGGACACGTTTTTGAGAACTGTGTCCGATCGGGTTCAAAGACACCGAAATTCACAAAACTAATATTTTTATAAAACTTATGGTTATTACGAACTATTCTAGCTAATTATCCAACTTCATTTTCCAGAGCCAAAGAAAACGGCAATGCCGGACTTAAATAGTTACGGTAAACTAGAGTTTTGTTGACCTTTAGGGTTCCGTTTAACTTCCGGTTTAGGGTTTTATGCTAAACCAATTCCAAAAATTTGGGGGTTTACATCTAATGCCACTATACTACAATCACATATATATGTACAAAGTGCGAGAATTTAAACTCACTCGACTATGATAGCAGAAGCTCCTTAGTCGAAATAGTCCTTCGGGTAAGGTAGTTCGAACTCCACGTCACCTATACAAAAGAAATGCCCAAAATGAGTATTCTTGGAAGTTCTATTTAAACTTGCAGCTCTATTCTACTAAGTTTGTCAAAATTCGTATAGAGTGAAATTCCAACTTAAAATGGTCATAACTTGCTCATTTTAACTCGGAATTTTGCATATTATATATTGATTTCTGCCTACTCGAAAAGATCTATTCATTTATAAAGTTATTTCCTACATGCAAGGTCATTTGGCTTTCTAAAAGTCACGGTACAGATTCAAAACGAAAAATCCCAGCCTTTGCAATACAATTTTCCAAACTCAACTTTATTCAAAAAATCCTTTAGCAAAAATATAGATATGTATATGATTGAAAAATCCTTTGAGTATATATATAGCTCACATTATATGCAAAAATTATAATGGTGTTGTCTCAACAATTTTTGTTTTTTTTTTTTTTTTTGTAAAACAATTTATCTTAAGGTGTCGAAACTTGAAACTTAACGAATTCTTTTCTAAGTATTTTGGAGAAACTTTATAACTTCTTAGGTTATTGTAAATAAGTATGTTCTTGTTTTGTCTTTTGCAATTTCTTTTCTAAAACAACTAAATTTTCCTTTAACTTTAATCTTTTTACAGATTTTGCTTCTTGTGATAAAAATAAAGTTTTCTAAAATTTTCATTAACTTGTTGATAGCCTATAGTGATTTTGAGTTATATATATATATATATATAAATATTTTCTTAAAATGGTTTGTTAAATAAGTTTCTATCTTCTTATATTTTTATTTATTAACTCCTTTAAGAATAAATTTTATATCTAAAACTTGTTTTTTCTTTTTTTTTTACTTTCCTTTATCGATTTTTTTACAAAAGAAATCATCTTTTTGAGTTGTTGATAAAATACATTGTTTTGGAACCTATCATATTTATATCCCTTTTATTTCTTTGGAAATAGGTTTCTTCTTTAGAAACTTGAAAATCATTATTTTTCTAGGTGAGTTTATAAATTAGTGAGTTGATTTTATCTTAACTTTGAAAACTAGTTTACTTCTTGGTTTTTATTATAAGCTTAGAAAGACTTCAATCTTAAGCTTTTATGAAAAATTTGCATACCAACAAATTATTTTTACTAAGCCTTAGGTTATCTTATTATGAGAAGAAGATGCTTATTTTCTCTATTTCCTTGGTAAAACTATCATTGTTGTTATGTAGTAAAACTTCGAGAAAGCTTGCAAAAATCCATTTTCTAAGTTGTTGATAATAAACTCTTTTATTTAGTGACTAGTTACATAACAAAAGAGTTTTAATTTCAAGTTCCTTTTTTGAAGAAAAATTCTCCTTTAAACGTCGTTGAGACAATATCATTATGAGGATGAATATATATGATCATGTAATATGAAAATGGTGAAAATATAAGATAGGAAGCAAGATAATAATAAGCAAGATAATATGGTTAAGTATTGGGAACCTTAGCTTCATCAAGGTAACCCGCTCAAGTATTGGGAGTCTTAACTTCGTTAAGGTATCCCAGGACTAAGTCCCAAAAAGAAAAAGAAAAAGAAACAATAATAAGAGCAATAATATTAATAAGCTTATTAGTGAGTTATGAGCATTTAGGCTCTAAAATATATATACATATACGTATAGATAGGAAATATGATGTAAACGTTAAGTTAGAACAATAATAATAACATGTACATAAGCAAAACAACATAATATGAAATTTATTCATGAACAAGAACATAACATGAACATATTGTTGCTTTTATAACATTTGAATGTTTAAGAAACATGCACCATGGTCATGTTAAGTTACATGACATGGTAGAAGGATATAGGTAAGAATATTTACCTAGAGAGAATATATGGAAGTGGTAGTATAGGAAAAGTTTGGATAGTGTATGGTCTAGAAAGTGTGTAGGAAAAAATGGGTAGTAGAGGAAAGAAAAGAGAGATTTTTGGGGAGAGAGTTTGTGGAGTGAACTTGGAAGAGTTTTAGTATGGTAAATGAATGTGTGAAAGGAATGGAGGGAGAGGGGGGTATTATAGAAATTTTGGAGTGAAAATTGTGTGAATTAAATAAATTAAAAAAGAAAAATAAATGTGTGTGTGTGTGAGAGAGGGGTGGCCGGCATGATTCATAGAAGAGAGAGAGAGATTGCATTTTGTTTTGTTTTGTATTTTTATTAATTAAAAGTAATGAGATATAAAGTTTGATGTGAATGAAGATATATGGGAAATGTAAAAAGTAGATAGTAGGTATGTAAAGTGTAAGAATAGGTGTAGAAAAGTAGAGATAGATAAATATTAGTGAAAAATGTAGAATAGTACTATAAATAATAGATAAGATAAATTAATACCGATAGTAAAGAAAATATGTATAATTAAGCTATATCTGTCATTTTTAGATATCAAAAAATTATAAAACTGATATTTTTAGAATCCTTGTATTTTTACAAGTTTATTGGTATTATCAAGTATGATATTTTTATGCTTCCTTATATTATTACGAACTATTATCCACTACTACTTCAATTTCATTGTTTCAGGATTAAGAGCATAGGATTGTCGGATCTAATATACTAGGGTTTGATGTATATTTGTTGACCTTAGGGTTTCTATTTGACTTCTGGTTTAGGATTTATGCATAAATCGTAGCATAAAATCTAAGGGATTACAACCTACTCTCCTTAAAGAAAGTTTTCACCTCAAAACTTAGCTTTCATACCTGATTCTCCAAACAAGCTGGGGTATTTCCTTCTAATTTTATCCTTGGCCTCCCAAGTGGCTTCCTCATGAGAATAGTTTCTTCATAACACTTTAACATACCAAATCTCTTTGTTTTTTAGCTTCTGAATTTTGTGCTCCAAAATCTGAATAGGATGCTCCTCATATGTAAGGTTTTTCTTTAACTGTACTAGTTCTAGCTCAATGATTCTATCTGGATCTGGTACATGTTTCCTTAGTACCAAAACATGGAACACATTATGTATACATGATAAGTTTGGTGGCAATGCTAAGCGATAAGCTAGATCACCAATCTTTTCGAGTATCTCAAATGGTCCAATGTATCTTGGGCTTAGCTTTCCTTGTGCTCGAACTAGGTGCATATTCTTTATTGGATTAACCTTCAGATATACATGATTTCTGACTTCAAACTCAAGAACTCTTCTTTTTTTATTCGCTCAACTCTTTTATCGATCTTGAGCTTCTTTCATTTTTTTTTGGATAATCCGAACCTTACTTGCCGCATCTTAAATGAGATTGGGTCCAATGACCAGCTTTTCCACATCGTCCCAAAACAAGGGTGATCTGCACTTTCATCCATATAAAGCTTCACAGGGTAGCATCTTGATGGTTGAATGGTAGCTATTGTTATAAGTAAATTTAACTAAAGGCAAGTACACTTCCTAACTTCCTTTTAATTCCATAACACAAGCACGAAGCATATCTTCTAAAGTTTGAATCGTTCGTTTTGACTATCCATCAATCTGCGGGTGGTAAGCGGTACTAAAATGCAACTCAGTTCCCATACACTTCTGTAAACTTCTCCAAAACCTTGATACAAATCTTAGGTCTCTATCTGATACAATTCCTGTCGGAACTCTATGCAGTCTCATAACTTCTCTTATGTACAACTTTGCCAATTTATCCATCGAATAGATCATATTTATTAGAATAAAGTGTGCTGATTTGGTAAGTCGATCCACCATGACCCATATGGCATCATATCCAGCTGGTGTTCGAGGTAGACCACATACAAAATCCATTGTAATCTGATCCCATTTCCACTTCGGTATAGCCAGTGATTTCAGCAATCCTCTCGGCCTTTGATGCTCTACTTTGACTTGTTGGCATATAGGGCACTTCATCACAAAGTCTGCCACATCTCTCTTCATGCCATTCACCAATAGTGGCCCTTGAGATCTTGATACATTTTTGTTCCATCAGGGTGCATTGTATATCCCGAGTTATGTGCTTCTTCCATAATCTCCTTTCTCGTCTCTTTATCATTTGGGACACATAACCTTCCCTTTGTTTTCACTACTTCCTTATCATCAACCTCAAAATATGTGTATCTTTCCTCTTGAACTTCTTGTTTTATCCTTTGGATCTCGTCATCGTATCGTTGTGCCTCCTTGATTCTCTCTATTAAAGTTGGTTCCATAACCAAGTTTGAAATCTCCACCTCTACGTCTTGTCCAATGAATTCAATGCTTAACCTTTCAAACTCCTTAATCAATTCCTTCTTACCGGTTAGCAATGTAGCAACTTCTCCATGGTTCTTTCGACTTAATGCGTCCACTACAGCATTCACTCTTCTCGGGCAATAATTAATGCCAAGGTCATAATTCTTTTTTAGCTCCAGCCATCTCCTCTATCGCATGTTCAACTCCTTTTGTGTGAACAAATACTTAAGGCTCTTGTGATCCGTGTAAATTTCGCATCTTTGTCTATAAAGATAGTGTCTCCACAACTTGAACGCAAACACTACAGCTGCTAACTCGAGATCATGGGTCGGGTAATTTTGCTCATGCGGTCGCAATTGGCGCAAAGCACAAGCAATTAACTTTCCATCTTGCATCAATACACATCCAAGACCATTTCTTAATGTGTCGCTATGCACCGTATAAGGCTTCTCCGGGTTTGGTAAAACTAAGATTGGTGCCGAAACTAGCCGTCATTTAAGTTCTTGAAAACTTCGGTTTCTTTTGTCTATCCATACAAACTTTTCATTCTTTTGGGTTAGTTGAGTAATTGGCCTGTCTATTTTGGAAAAGTCCTCACAAATTTTCGATAATAACCAGCTAAACCTAAGAAACTCCTTACTTCCGTTACAATCCTTGGTTCTTACCAATCCACTACCACTTTAATCTTTTCTAGATCTATAGATATTCCTTCCTTTGATACTACATGACCTAAGAAAGAAATCCAATCAAGCCAAAAATCACACTATGACAACTTGGCATATAACTCATGCTCCCTCAATATTTGTAAGGCCATTCGCAAGTGCTCGTCGTGTTGCTCGCGCGTCTTTGACTAGAAGAGGATATCATCGATGAACACTATAACACACTTATCCAACAACAGCTTGTATACTCGGTTCATTAAATCCATAAAAGTAGCTGGTGCGTTTGTTAATCCAAAAGACATCACAAAAAACTAGTAATGTCCGTATCTTATCCAAAATGTCATCTTCGACACGTCTTCGGGTTTGATCCTTAGCTGGTGATATCTCGAATGCAAGTCAATGAGTGAGAACACTATTACTCCTTGCAATTGATCAAAGAGATCGTCAATCTGTGGCAACGGGTACTTATTCTTGATGGTGACCTTATTGACTTCTCGATAATCTATACAGAGCCTCATGGATTTGTCCTTCTTCTTTACAAACAATACTAGAGTTCCCCAAGGTGAGACACTTGGTCTAATGAACCCTTGGTCCAGCAACTCTTGTAGCTGCTTCTGTAGTTCTTTGACCTCAACAGGTGCCATACGATATAGTGCCTTTGATATTGGCTCCATATTTGCCATCAACTCGATCTTGAAATGGATTACTCTCTTTGGGGGCAATCCAGGCAACTCTTCCGGAAAAACATTCAGGAATTCATTAACAATAGGAATGTTTTCCAAAACATGCTCCTCCTTCTCCACTTCTGCATTACTATCGTGACTATCGACTCCATTTTTGCTTCCTCTATCAACTCAAACGAGTATAATTGTTTTCCCCTTGAGATCATAGACTCTCTAACAAACGTTGATTTTTCTCATTCTTAGTCCAAAAATTCCACTTTCTTATTCCAACAATCAATCTTAGTTTTGCTGAGAGACAACCAACTTATACCTAAGATCATTTCATACTTAAGTCATTTTCATCACTATGAAATCACAGGCAAAAAGACATCCTTGTATCGTCAATGGACAATTCCTTAACATTTCTCTCGTCATCACAACACTTCCTGTAGGGGTTTCTGTCTTAAAACAAGAGGTGGTTGTGGTTATAGGTAATCCGGTTTTCTTAGCCAAGTTAAGCGTGATAAAGGAATGAGTTGCTCCAGAATCAAAAAGGGCATAAACATTTTGATGGGCTATTTGTATATTTCCTGCGTTACTAGCTCATATTCCATTCTTACTTATTTATCTATAGCATATATATTTATATCTTTTCTTATATCGCATGAAAGAAAGAAACGAAACAACTCAGGGTTTAAGGCTAACCCATGACTAGTTCATAGCTAAAGTCCTCTTCTTCCTCGAGGGTAGCCAACTCCACTCCTTCCTCATTCATCTCCTCACACTACCATTGTCCTTCCATATTGTAAATACAGAATCCGGGCATTGATGATCCAGCTCGATTCCCATTCTCACTTCCATTTCCGGACGTTGCTGGGGTAGATCCTCCAAATGATCTAGCTAGGGCATTCTTCCTTTGAGGGCAATCACTGACAAAATGCCCAACTTGCTTGTAAATATAGTAAGTATTTGTTGCTTTCTTCGGGCACTCGGGTATCTTATTACTCGGGTCTCCATAGAAATAACACTTTCCTTGTAACTAGGGGCATCTCCTTGGGTAGTGTGTCCCCTTGCACTTACACTTCCAGTAGCTAATGGTTTTGGGTGCAAACTTCCCATTGTTAGCATTACTTTTGAAGCTACCAAAAGGTTTTATGATGGGTGTGCAGAACTCGACCCTTCATGAAAACTTCTACCAAAGAGTTCTTTCTTTTCCACAGTTCTTACCTTTCTTTTCTTAGTCCTTCCACAATCCGAGCTCTCTTAACTAGTTCTCTAAAAGATCTTATATCGAACTCCTCTAACTTAACATGCAGCTCCTCATCCAAACCACTTAAAAAGACTTGCCTCTTGAGTTCTTCACTATACTTATAAGAATCTGGTGCATAATGTAGCAACTGAATGAACTCAGTTTCATACTACTCCACGGTCTTTCCTCTTTGGGCAATATGCAGAAAATTAGCACTATACTGAACTCTTAGACTTCCGAGGAAATAGTTCTCCAGGAACTCTTGTTGGAGCATCTCCTATGTAACCGGTGGCATCAAATCATGTCTCTTGGATTCTTACCACACTCGAGCATTGAGACAAAGCATATAGGTGCCAAAGGTGATCCTCAAATGATGGGGCACTTCGTAGGCATCAAATGACCTCTCAATCTGGGCTAGCTAGTCTTTAGCTTCGTCTAGCTTTTCGAAAGCTCCATCGAAATACCGATTACTCTTGATGAATTTGGGTAAAGAGTTTCGGTATGGCTTGAGTGGTCACAGTGGTAGCAAAGGCACAGTTTGAGATTGTGCACTTCCCGAAGTAGGTACTTCCATTGAAGCTTGTGGCATGGGTTGTGGTGGAGGTAGTGCAGGCTTGCACATTTGCATCAAAGCCTCCAACATTTGTGCTAGTTGTCTAAGCGTAGCTTGTAAGTTCACTTGCATGTCAGCAGCAGATGGATTTTAGGGAGGTACAGCGGGTTGATTTGCTTCTTCCTTGGGATGATTCGAAGCACTTCGCTCTTGATGCCTTCTCCCTCTTCTTCGGTTGTTAGATTTTATTTCTTATAAGCTTAATCTTTTCAATAGGTTTATTAAGTCTTTAAATGGATATAACAAAAATAATGGAAATTTCATCATATATAAATATAATCTTGAAATGAATATTCATGAAATAGATAAGGAAACTTGAATCAAAATTGAAATTCGTATAAAACTTCTTCATTGAAATAGGAAATGGGTACAAGACCCTTACACAAAGGAAATCAAAACATAACGTCATATAGCAACAACATTACAAGGAAAAACACAAACAACACCTTTCCGCAAAGCATAAAATCTAGTCTACCCGACCCAACATTTTAGGCTTTTACAAAACTTTCTATTGAACTATGTGGGTATGCTCAAGTGTAACTCTTGACTTCCTTCCTTCCTTTTTCCTTCTTCATCCTTCTTTCTTTCTTTTTGCCAAATTTCACGGAGATGGTGCATCACCTAGGTTTCTGCTCGACGAGCCCCTTGGCCATTAGCTTATAAAGTTGCATAAGTATTGGTGCACGATTATCCTTCTTTTTCTCTACCCTTTCAGGTAGATCGGCAATCATGTTTTCTCCAAGTATTCCATCATTCTCGAAAAACAACATCTGGTCAAGTCAAGAATCCTCTTCTGTGGTATGTTGCGGGGTTGGTTTTCGAGATACACTTCGGCGACCAAAGGAATGCTCTTTTTGCTCATAAGAATTCCTCCACAAGCGAGGTTTCATCGTGCCATCATCGGGTTCAACATTTATGACCGGGGAATTGGGTGGTGCGGCATCAACTTCCATTGACGGGGTAGTTTCTCAGTTTCTAGCCACTAGTTGAGCCTGTTACTCTTCATATCGCCATCTCCTCCCATGTAGGTCATCTTCCTCTTCGGTCCACCACTGATCTTCCCAGGGTATGGTGGGTTCATTCTCGGTAGGAGTCTCTTCCAGGTCTTCCTCCGGATCTTCTTTGAGGTTCTCCTCGGGATCTTCTTCTTCCCCTTCAACTTCCTCTGCTTCCTCCTCGGGTTCTCCTTCCTTGGCTTCAGCCGATCCAACATCTACTAGAACTTCATCATCTTCAAGTTGGAGTCCTGTAAGTGACGACGGTTGAGGTGCTTCCTCACCGGGTGTTTTGAGCATATTTTGGTACACACCATGCCAATAGAAGGCTCCTTCATAATTGGCTTTACACCATTCACTATGGTCCTTCAATTCATCATGAGTATAGATGAATAATGGCCCAATTTTCTTTCAAGTTTGGAAATCGGGAAATGTGGGTGCTCCATCTTTCTTAACAAAAGTCGATTCCTGTGCATGGACTCATTGTTGGTGACAAGGCGATGTTTTCGATGGCATAAATTTACTTAACTTCGACCGCTTCTTTTTCCTTGGGGGGCAATATCTTACCGTCTCCACTATCTTTGCCTATTCGGTATATTTCAACCCCTTTTTCATAGAACAACATCTCTTCAATGATTTGGGTCTTTCGCTAAGCAAACACTTCACAAGGACTCTAAATCTTAGCCAGTAGTTGACAAAAGGTTTCATTTGGCTCTTTTCGGAATTTCTGAGCCTCTAAGCGGACTTCTCCTGAGAATTATTCACAAAAAGAAGGGCAGTCAGAAAACTTATTTTACCATGCTAAATTATCTAAGTCTTTTTATTTTCATTCTATCTTTTCTTTAAGTCCATTTCTATTGCTATGATCTAAAATTCTTAACCTTGCTTTGATCCAACTTAAATTGGCACGCCCCAAGGGTACTTAAAACGCGACAGTCCACCATACTCAATATTAAAGCTTAGGTATGACAACCTTAGTCATCCCACAAGCTTCGATATCGGGTGTAAGGCGTACCTTCACGATGATAAATAGAGGTGGGCAAGTGGGTTTAAACGGGCCAAACCCGGCCCGGCCCACTTTGGCCCGTGGGTTAAACGGGCTAAAAAATTTTGGCCCACTTTAAAAACGGGCCAAAATTGCCTGACCCTAACCAAACCCACTTTAGCGGTGGGTTAAACGGGCCAGCCCACTTTTTGACCCTTTTAACCCACTTACATATTTTATGAGTTAAATGGGCCAAGTTGACCATTTAACTTATTTATACTAATTAAATAAGATATATATAATAAAAAAAGAGTTTTTAAGGTTATATAATTAATGAATAATTTTCATTATTATTTTAATTAACTTTTATATAAAAATAAGTTTTCTAATATAACTTATTAGATAATATATTTCATTTAAAACAATAATAGTATATTTTATAAAATTTTATGGTACATGTGCATCAATTTGTCATTCTTTGTTATAATTAACACATAAATTTAATCTTAAGTATAAAAAATCTCAAGAATAACCTTCATTAATACATATTTACCCTATTTTTATAAAAGTGGGTTGGTGGGTCAACCCACTTAACCCGCGGGCTAGCCCACTTTGGCCCGCGGGTTAAGTGGGTTGGGTAAAATTAACCACTTTTAAACGGGCTAAAAAAAGCTGGTCCTAACCCGTTTTTAAAGTGGGTTAAACGGGCTGGCCCGCGGGCCATAGCCCATTTGTCCAGCTCTAATCATAAAGGACCAAACTTTGAAACAAATTGTTTAAGAAGACATCCATAAAGCAGTTTAAGAATGGAAATTATAACACAATATCTGAAGTAAGGAAATATATAAATGTCTTACAAATAATCAAAGGGGCATCTCCCCGTTAAAATATGTAGTCCATCAAGGTCTGTCGAAGCCTGAAAATAATTACATGGAGATTTACTTAGAAGTCTAAGTCTACATCTAGTCTTTGACTTCTTCCAAAAACTCCTTAAGCCAAAAGGTAATACTTGTGAGAAATAAACCCAGGGCTTCAACCATAAATAGGGAAACTCCAAAAGGTATCTATAAAGGGGTAAGCTTCTTGCTTAGTGAGAATTAAATCCACAAGAAAAGTACTCGAAAATTAATAATCAATCAAGTTATTTAACAAACATATGAAATGCAATCAAACATGTGAGCAAAAAATACATACGATTTTTGGGAGTCATATGTTTGAATGGATTTACCCCTCCATTTGGTAGTTAGGTGTTCCGGGCAACGAGGCCATAGTTCGCAAATGATAATTTTTGTAGTTTTATACAGATTCCAACTAATCGCTAAAATGTAGTTGATTCAGGTGCCCGCTCACCATTATTTTACAGGCAATCAAAGCAATAGATTATATTTTCAGGCCCTGACCTTATTACTATGCCCTTATCCCACCAAGAGTATAACAATGAATGCAATATGACTCACTACATGTCATGCATGAATCATTTTTATTTAAGTAACCATAGCATAACATTAGTCATTTTACAAGTGACCATAGAATTTGTAGAGAAATCAACATTAAACTAAATCATATAATAATTAGTTAACGATTCTCACCTCGATATACTTATCATAATTTCAATCATATAAATAAAGCACATGTGTTATCTTTTCCTAAAGTCTAATGCCACTATACTACAAGCACATACATCAGTACAAAATGAGAGAATTTAAACTCACTCGGCCATGGTAGCAACGCTCCTTAGTCGAAATAGTCCTTCAGGTAAGGTAGTTCTAACTCCCGTCACTTATACAAAAGAAATACCCAAAACGATATTTCTCGGAAGTTCTATTTAAACTCGCAACTCTATTCTCTAAGTTCGTCAAAATTCATATAGAGTAAAAATTCCAACTTAAATTTATCATAACTTGTTCATTGTAACTCAGAATTTTGCATATCATATACCGATTTCTACCTACTCAAAAAGATCTATCCATTTCTAAAGTTATTTCCTACATACAAGGTCATTTGGATTTCTAAAAGTCACGGTACAGATTCAAAACAAAAAAATCCCAGCCTTTGCAATACAATTTTCCAAACTCAACTTTATTCTAAAAATCCTTTAGCAAAAATATAGATATTATACGATTGAAAAATCCTTTGAGTATATAGATAAACTCATATTATATGCAAAAATTCTAATAGTGTTGTCTCAATGATTATTTTTTTTGTAAAACAATTTATCATAAGGTGTTGAAACTTGAAACTTAACAAATTCTTTTCTAAGTGTTTTGGAGAAACTTTATATATATATATATATATATATATTTCTTAAAATGGTGTTGTTAAATAAGGTTCTATCCTCTTATATTTTTATTTGTTAACTCCTTTAAGAATAAATTTTATTTCTAAAACTTGTTTTTTTTTTTTTTTACTTTCATTTACCGATTTTATTTGAAAAGAAATTATCTTTTTGAGTTGTTTGATAAAATGCATTGTTTTTGAACCTATCATGTTTATATCCCTTTTATTTCTTTGGAAATAGGTTTCTTCTTTAGAAACTTGAAAATCATTATTTTTCTATGTGGGTTTATAAATTAGTGAGTTGATTTTATCTTAATTTTGAAAACTAGTTTACTTCTTGGTTTCTTGGTTTTTATTATGAAGTTAGAAAGACTTCAATCTTAAGCTTTTTATGAAAAAATTGCATACCAACAAATTATTTTTACTAAGCCTTAGGTTATCTTATTATGAAAAGAAGGTGCTTATTTTTCTCTATTTCCTTGGTAAAACTATCCTTGTTGTTATTTAGTAAAACTTTGAGAAAGCTTGCAAAAATCCATTTTCTAATTTGTTGATGATAAACTCTTTATTTAGTACTAGTTACATAACAACATAGTTTTAGTTTCAAGTTCCTTTTTTGAAGAAAAATTCCACTTTAAATATTGTTAAGACAATGCTATTGTCAGGATGCATGTATATGAGCATGTAATATGAAAATGGTGAAAATATAAGATAGGAAGTAAGATAATAATAAGAAAGATAATATAGTTAAGTATTGGAAAGCTTAGCTTTATCAGGATAACCCGATCAAGTATTAGGAGCCTTAGCTTCATTAAGGCATCCGGGGACTAAGTCCTAAAACAAAAAAAAAAAAAAAAGAAAAGCAATAATATTAATAAGCTTGTTAGTGAGTTAGTGAGCATTTAGACTCTAAAATATATGTAGATACACGTATAGATAGGTAATATGATGTAAATGTTAAGTTAGAACAATAATAATAACATGTACATAGGCAAAACAACATAATATTATTCATGAACAAGAACAAAACATGAATATAGTGTTGCTTCTATAACATTTGAATGTTTAAGAAACATATACCATGGTCATGTTAAGTTACATGACATGATAGAAGGATATAGGTAAGAATATTTACCTAAGAGAATATATGGAAGCGGTAGTATATGAAAAGTTTGGATATTGTATGTGTCTGGAAAGTGTGTAGGAAAAATGGATAGTAGAGGAAAGAAAAGAGAGATTTTTAGGGGAAAGAGTTTGTGGAGTGAACTTGAGAGAGTTTTAATATGGTAAATGAATGTGTAAAAGGAATGGAGGGAGAGAGGGTATTTATAGAAATTTTGGAGTGAAAATTGTGTGAATTAAATAAATTGAAAAAGAAAAATAAATATGTGTGTGTGTGTGTGAGGAGGGGGGCTTGCATGATTCATAGAAGAAAGAGAGAGATTGTGTTTTGTTTTGTTTTGTTTTGTATTTTTGTTAATTAAAAGTAATAAGATGTAAGATTTGATGTGAATGAAGATATATGAGAAATGTAAAAAGTAGATAATAGTTATGAAAAGTGTGAGAATAGGTGTAGAAAAGTAGAGATAGGTGAATAGTGTAGAATATTACGATGAATAGTAGATAAGACAAATTAATACTGGTAGTAAGGAAAATACGCATAATTAAGCTATACCTGTTATTTTTAGATATAAAAAAATTATAAAATTGATATTTCTGGAATATTTATTTTTTACGAGTTTATTGGTATTATTGGAATATTTTTTGCCATCAGGTGTGTCCAGGCATGGTTTTCGAAAACTGATCCCGTTCGGATCTCAAAGATACTAAAAATTATCAAGTCTGATATTTTTATGCGTCCTTATATTATTACGGACTATTATCCACTACAATTTCAATTTTGTTGTTTTAAGGTTAAGAGCACGGGATTGTCGGATCTAATTTACTAGGGTTTGATGTATATTTGTTGACCATAGGTTTCCTGTTGACTTCCGGTTTAGGGTTTATGCATAATCCGTAGCATAAAATCTAGAGGACTACTTGCACCAAGCAAAGTGTAAGGGATATATGAATGACAAAAATAACAAAGTTGAAGTGCTGGAGATAAAAGAAAGAAGGGATAAGAAGATCAAGCCTAATTCTTAACGTAGAGTTTGGGCTGCCTCTTAGTCTCCACGATCACTAATACTTCAAATGAGTACTTCTAACTCGCTTTATTGATCACATTAAGCACAATGCACAAAGAGTTACAATAAGGGTCACTCAATAAAATTTGAATGCAATATATCTACAAAACAATATTAAGATCAAGCAACCCTTAAATTTTAATTTCATTCATTTAGCCAACACTTAAGAGCGTGGATTTAGTTTGGTTAAGCCTTAAAGTCACATCTTAAAAAATTGATTAATATATGCCAATTTAGCTTGAAACAAAGTTAAATTTGATTTATAATTATGTCTCATCAAAATTGAGCATGAACCTTTTCGTTCAACAAAGATCACTTATAACATCTCTCAACTTATGTTTACTTTGACGATGTCTCACTCCCCTTGTGGTGCTAAAAAACCTATTAGGCTAAGCCAACGGGGCTACTAAGAATATAATAAGAACAATATCAAAATTATAATAAGAAAAGAAACATGCATCTTTAGAACTTCGATTTAGCTTGATTGAGTTTGAATTTGCTTACTTTAATGATCCATTAAATACTAGATAGTCATTTATATTATTGAAAGGAATGAGATAATTTTTATCTTATATATTGTAATATAGTCATTTGTAATTAAAAAAGATTAAAGTTATATTAGGAAAATCGAATAGAATTTACAATAAATAGGGTATATACAAGTTATCTTGGACGTCCATGTGTTTATTATTTCTTATAAATGATAATTATCATGTTAAAAATTTTGTATTTTAAAGAACAATCTTATAGGTGACTTATTTACTTAATTATTTATCATTTTTTTAATGTTATACCATGTATGTGACATTTACTACTACTTATTTAAATTGGAAAAAAAATTTACAAGTCCTAAATAAAGAATATAAATTATTTCTTTTCAACTTTATGACGCTTGTATCTTTGTTATATTGTCATGATTACCCTATCAAATATTCCTTTTTTTTCCTCCTTGTCTGCCTGCATATTAAATAATCTCATATGAGGTGAAAAATATGTGAAAATGAAATGCCAATAATATAAAATTATCATAAGTAAAAATTGGCTTTGGATGTATATATATCATTCCTTAGTAAATTTGAATATTAAAATAATTTACATTTTTATTATAAAAAATTGATTTACAAAGTCATTAATTATTAACCAAAATATATAAATATTAGTAAATAAATATGAAAAAAAGTGAGCCTATAAAAAATAAGGTAAGTTGCAAATATATCCTCTCTTATATTTGCTTATAATGCACTTAATTCTCTTATCTTAAAAGTTATATGCTTAAACATAAATATTAGGGGCAGGAGTAGGAGTAAGTGGGTAACATATTATACATGATACCTATTTGTACCCTACTCAACCAAATAGGGTCCAGTGGATATTAAAAGTCACAAGGTAGGATACGATTATAAATTTTTTGGAATTTGCTCTCACAAGATAGGATATGGTTATGAGATCTTCATATTTTGTGTCCACCTTGAAACTGTACTATGTTTTAGAGTATACATGTTCCATGTTACTATGTATCTACGCTGTTATATATATTATATAATAATGTTAATATATAACAAATAAATAAATAATAATATTCCTTTTTTTTTAATTTTACAATCACTTATATTCAAGATCTTTTTTGTAGATTACATTACATAAAGTTTTATTATAGAAGGATTTGTACTATTTTATTTTGGAATAACTTGATTTATTTTAGAAGAATTACGGTTGTATGTATGTACGTACGTACTAGATCTCTCAAATTATATAAGATGTTGTTTATATTATAACATCAATTAATATAGAAGTAGCTCATTTTAATTTTGGAATTCGGTATAAGTTTTATAATTTTATTTAATATCACATAAATAGGTTCCATAGATATTCGTTGCAGGTTTCAAATTTCATGCATAAATAAATCTTATATATTGTAAAAATTTTGTGATATTAATAAATTATTTTTAAAATTTCTTATACATGTTGTTTATATTGATACATGAAAAATAATATATTATTACATATTATATGAAACCATATCAAAACCTATAAACTTGAAGCTTCAAAAACAAAGAGAGAGAGAGAGAGATTTTGTAGTAAAAATTACATGTTCTACCAATACTTTGTACCTATAGGTTTTACAAGGTATAAGATATAGGCTGAGTATAAGGTGTCACATAATAAGTTCCAGGTATAAAATTTAGTATCCTGAATCTTATAACATAATATGTGTACGGATAGTGTTTCATATCTTATTTATCTTGTGCCCGCTCACCCTTAAATTGGTGAATGGGTGTGGGATTACATTTAAACTACCTTTAATTTTATGCGGGCTGAAATAACTTACTTTTATCTTAGTGCTAGAAGTAGACGACATGCTTTACTGGCCATTGGTATGCTTTGCCCCCATTAAGATGAGATCCTACATTTACTCGAAAGGATACAATCAGCCTGTTAAATTACTTGTCCTTTTCCATATTTTTGTAAGTTCGTGTGGCCTGTTTCTACTGTAAAATATTATAGAATTTTAACTATAATATATGTTAATGGATGTTTTATAAATACTTATTGATCATAAAAAGAAAAAGAAAATTTTGGCATTTTTTTAATACTTAGCTTTTTCAAGTATATATATAATTTTTTAAATAAGCTAAATTCTATGGCCATGTTGTTAGAAGATGATAGTACTGCTATAAATATTGTAAATATACTATGAAATAGCTAATTCATTTGAATAATAAATATAATTAAGATATTTATCTATTTATTGATTTGCTACAAAAAATTTTATACAAATACCAATCATATAAAAATAATTATATAAATATCATTGGAAAATCGTATATAAGAAATAAGATTTTTTATTTTATATTAAAATTACATGTCTAAAATGTTATTTAAGAATGGTAAACATTTTTTAAAATTACAGTAAATGCAATTTCAAATTTGTTTTTACCAAGTGTCTTCTTTTATTTTTAAATTGCATGTAATAAATACGATTCTTCGTTATTTATAGAAAAGACAGATTATATTATGATTTTTTATACCATTTTAAAAATTATAAAAATTGATTTCATTATATTCAATATATATATTGTAATTAAATTTTTTATAATTTATATTTTGGTAATTTTATAAAAAGGCTTGTATAGATGCGGTGCAGTCCCCCTGAATAGAATTTGCGGGCCATTGGGCCCAAAAAAAAAAGGAAAAAGGAATTTGCGGGCAACGTTGTGCCAGGAAGGATCAATATCAAAGCCTGCTGAGGCACTCCATGACGTTTTCTTAGAACAGAGAAGGAACAACGTGGACGGCTTTGATTGGAAGCATTCGAATCTTCATCAGTAGAATTGCAGTCCAGGATAGTAGGAAAAAAGTGAAATACGGTGGGAGATCATGACAAGTGGACTTATGGAGGCCATCCAACCCGTTTTCAAGATTTTCCATCATAAATAATTTTACAAAATATATATAATAAATAAATACATAATAGCAATATATATACTAATTTATTAAAAATAAAAGGATTATTGAAAACTTTTACCTTTTTTTTTTCTCTACTACAGCTATAGGGAAAAAGACTTAGAAATTATTTATACTTTGAAATTTGGGTAAATAGTTTATGAAATTACTATTTGAATATTTTGGTGTTTATTCATTTATTTTTGAAATTTAAATTATTAAATATTACAACCAATTAAAATTTTATATTATATTAGACCTATTGAATTTTTACTTATTAAATTTACTATTTATCATCTAAATAAGAAGTAACTAATGTCTAATTTATAACAATTCCATCCCCAAATCCTCATATTTGAAAAATAGAACGTTTATCAACAACAATGGTCTATTTTATTGCTTATGAAGTAGAGTAACAATGTGTGTATCATGGAGATTCGAGAATAGGACTATAGACGAGTCGAAACTACTCATAAACTACTTGAGTTTCAATTTGGTGAAACTCAAATTTGACTTGACTACAATCAAGTCAAGCTCAAGATTGAGCTACTTGAGTTGCTATCAAGCTCGAGTTTGCATTTTAAAATACTTTATTTGAGTAGTTTGTAGGTTTAATAGAGCTTTTTATAATTTCTTTTATAAACAATTATAAAATTTATGTTTTTCTATTTTTAAAGCCTATTTTTGTATCTTTTTTTTTCCTTCATATCCAATGATTCACATTTATCATATTTAAAGATCAATTATATTCCCAAATCCTAATTCATATTTAAGTCTAATTTATTTTTATAGGTTTAATCGAGCTTAATTGAGTCCAGCTCGAGTTTATTAAATATCAATTCGAGTCGAGATCGATCTTGACAGTATATCGTCTTGATTCAACTTGTTTACAACCTTATTGGAGACTCACATTTTATAATCTTTAGTCCTTTTTTTTTTTTTTTTTTAGAGAGAGAGAAAGAAAAGAAGAGAAAAAACTCTCAATTCTTTGGCAAAGAAGTTCTTGTCCATGCTAGGCTTTGTTAGAGCTCTTGTGAATTTACTCTTGTTTTATAGCCTTATTTATTTATTTATTCATATATCCATATTTTTAGACTAGGATTTTGGTGTATAAATCTATCATTTATATCCTAACAGTTATATATATAGAAATATATATATATATTTCAGTATCCAAAATAAAAGATGACGTTGTAAATATACTCAATTTAAATAAGTTAATAGAATGGAAAAATAACAGGTTTTGATACTTAAAAACTTCACAAGGAGTTAACCTTTGACATTATCCCATGAATATAAAACTTATAAAAATAACATTTCCTTGACTAAATAAATCATATGTGTCTTAGGTAATATAAAATGAATTTGAAAAAATAATGCTTAAATAATTCATTTTTTTCTAAGATGAAATCAAAGCTATAAATAAGTCAAGTCAAGCTAAGTTTTCAAAGGATTGGACTTTACTTATTTAAAAATTATTAAATTTGACATCAAGCGTAACTTTTTATCAGATTTGAGTTTAACTCGTTTAGTTAAATCATAATTGATCTTAATTTTTTTATTGAGTCTGCTAAACTTTAATCGAGTCTTAAATATAAGCTCAAGCTCAACTCGTTTAGATAGTCTATTTTTTTTTTCAAATATGAAAAATAATATATAAGAGTCACTAAATATATATACATATATAATTATAATTTTTTTTGTTATATATATTAATATACCATAAATATAAAATTCATAAATCTACTAATGAAGTTGCTCAGGAGCTTAGTAATGAGCTACTCACAAGCTTATTTACTAGCATTTTTACGGGTCGAGCTTTACTAGCTTATAAGCGGTTCGATTCTTTACCTAAATGAGATTAATAAGAAATTAGTAATGATGTTTTAAATTAAAATATAAAAAAAAAAAAAAAACAAGGAGAAGTGAAGAAAAAATAAATTTGCTTACATGCTTTTTTTTTTTTTTCGTTTTTTGGGGCATGATAAGACGTTTGTTTTTTTTTTTTTTTTTTTAACAAAGATAAGATGCTTGTCTGTTTAACCTTTTTTTAACACAATATAGCTATTCTTTGATATTAAATATTCGAGCACGTTGAGCTGGTGTGGTAATGACGATGAAATCCAGTATTCCCTGTTCCCTTTGTCCATAAATTGATATATGTATCTATATTTTAATTCTAATTCTGTGCCTTTCATGTTACAAAGGGCAATATAAAGATTTTGTAGAAGAGTAAGTGTTCCAGTGCTTATTGTGTGAGGAGTGGTTACAGAGAGAAAGAAGATGGAAGTGGGGTTCTTGGGTCTAGGAATAATGGGGAAGGCCATGTCAATAAATCTGCTCAAATATGGTTTCAAAGTCACTGTTTGGAACAGGACACTCTCCAAGGTTAATTTCCTTTTTATCGTCTAAAAATTCTCCTTCCTTTTTTCTATACTAATTTGGTTTTGTGTTTTTCCTCCCTATCGTATATGTATCTGTTCTTCTTCTCTGGATGCTCAATATTGCGTCCTGTCATGCTTCTGGATTTGGTCATATTGTGTTCTTGATGACCTATACTTTCTTTCTGGGTGTGACCTTGATTTGAGGCCTGGTAACTAGTCTCCTTGTTAACAAGTGCCCTGGCATTGGCTATCATTTTTCTGTTGAATATAATTGGATCTATAAGATCAGGACCAAGGCATCAGTTGATTAGAAGGGAAAAAGAAAAACCGGATTGTAGTATAGGTCAATTGTGCAGAAAGAAAGGACCACTGGGTTTGTTTGTTTGATCTTCGTTCTGTCGTTTTGGCTTCATTGATTTATTATTTTTAAACCATTGGAAAACAGCTATCAATAAATAAAATAAAATAAAATTTTTTTGACCAAATGTTGATATGAAACAGATGAAATAAAGAATCTGATAAAAAATAGACCATTCAAATAAACCCATATTTGTGAAGGTTTAGATTTTGTGGGTAAACCAATTATGTAAAACTAAAACAGTGGTTGTTTTTGTTTACTTCATTGAGGAAATGAGAATTTTTTCCTTAAATTGTTATTTTCATTTCTGGCACTTGTATTGTCACTATAGGATAGCTAGATATAATGTTAATCGATAGCAGGAGACCGGTTTGTCTTGTATATTAGACTGCAGATCTCCCAGCCAAACAGGTGGGGTGGTGATGGTAGTTCTAATATTCTGGGTTGCTCAGCGTTCAAGGTCTTTCTTATTCTTATTTGTTGAGTTAATTTCCTCTTTACTAATCCTGAAAATTGTTTCAGTGTGATGAGTTAGTGGAGTTTGGTGCTTCAGTTGGAGAGACACCAGCTGCAGTTGTCAAAAAATGCAAGTATACTATTGCAATGTTATCTGATCCTTCAGCTTCTCGTTCGGTCAGTAATCCAGCATTTGTTTGAGCATCAATTCTCTTTGAAGTTCAATCTCATTGAAACTTGCTATCATCAATACTTAGGTGGTTTTTGACAAAGATGGTGTCCTTGAGGAAATTTGCAGCGGGAAAGGTTATATTGACATGTCAACAGTTGATGCTGAAACATCTTCAATGATCAGCGAGGTTTGACTTGCATGCTAACTTTACTGCTGATGCTGAAGACACTGTGTTGAATGAATGAACATGTAGTGGCTTCGATTAATTAAATAACTCTTTGGACCTTTTGACTTTTTGACATTTTCCTGTGTGCAAAGGTAGGTCTTTGGCATCGTCTTGGCCAGAACTCTTTGAATCTATGGCTCAGGAGTTTTTTCTTTTTTTTGCCTGCATAACATTCAATTAAGATTTGAAAATGACATGGCTATTATACTTATGAAGGTTTATAAACCCTTTCATGCTTATTACATAATTAACACATATTTGTGCTTTATACCGTTTTGAGTTATTGTAGAACATGAGAAAATCTACTTGTACATGCTTTTATGGAATACTGGTATATTAGGCTTTAAACAAGTCAATTTTACTACATTTGTTGGTATGATGCTCTTATTTTGTCACCAAGCTTATCATAACTTTAGTGTTGGAGCTATTGATAAGATGGACATGAGTGCTATAGTGAACCAGGAATTCAGACTAATGATTGGCCTAATATCTACAGGCAATCAAATCAAAGGGTGGTGAGTTCCTTGAAGCCCCTGTTTCTGGTAGTAAAAAACCAGCAGAAGATGGACAGCTTGTGATTCTAGCTGCTGGAGACAAGGTAAGAAATTTTCCTTGCTTCGTTTTCTTCATATTGGTGAAAAAAATAGGTGAATATGGATCAATCTAAAGATTTCCCTGCTATGTTAAGATGAAAATATTGATTTTGACCTGTAGTTTATATTCAAGTGTAATTTTATTTGCCAGACATAATTAATATTGAAACATCTATTTGCTTTGCTTGCCTTTCTATCAAACTAATTTTGCTGTGAGCTACTACAGCTGAGTCTTGCACATTCATTAGATTACGAAACAAGTTATTGTTCTACATGGGAAAAAAATCCGGTGGGAAGTTAATCTACTGTATGAGGTTGAATGATGGTCTTTCATAAACTGGAGAACCGCATGTATAATGCTGAAATGTTGAGAATAACATATTCTACTGCATCAAAAAAGTAATGCAGTTTACTTAGATTTTTACCAAACATGTCACAAGAAATTGTCTGTTGAAATCCTATTCCAAGATTTGATTATGTGCTTTAAATTTGGATTTGGTTGGATAAAAAGACTCGCAAACTCCATCTTGTTGCTATCCTGCTTTACCTAAAGTTGTTTGCAAAATTCAGGAACTCTATGAAGAAGCAATCCCCTCATTTGATGTCATGGGAAAGAAATCATTCTTCTTGGGGCCGGTTGGCAATGGGGCAAAAATGAAACTTGTTGTCAACATGATCATGGGCAGGTAGGAATTTTTTTGGGTATGCGCCTCCCCTCTTTTCACGTGTTTGTTCTCCTAGAAATTTTCTTGACCAAATGAATAATCCGCAAATATAATGCTTGAGAAGAAAAATCTTTACTGACGTATTAACTCAAAGACAAAATGGAAAATGCTGTCTTTATGCAAATCCACACATAGAAAGATGTCTAATATATATGAACACAATTAACTAGTGAATAAACAACAAGAGAAGTCAACAGCTGAATGATTCATAGAACAACCAGAACAGATGGTGCTGAGTGCAAGTGGAGCAGAGCATTTTGTTTAATTCTTGGTGCAGAACTTAGCACAGCATTCCATCAGTTGGGATCATAAAGTCTTATGGTCAATTGAAGCTGCCAAAATACTACTTCCTGTAAGAAGATTTTGACTAGTATAGGCCCTTTCCAACTGTGAAGGAGGTTGTAACAAAAAGATGTCCACATGCTGTAAATCATTTCTATTCAAACAAAGAGGGTATACTCTGTGTTATTTGCTATAACTTCTTAAAGACAAATGCCTTCTAGTTTGGACTATTCTTTCCTCTCTCTTTATTGTTATTATGTTCTACATCCCTCGTATAAGAACATAGGCAATATATAAAACTCAATTTGGGACTCTATCAAAACATGGTTGATTAGGATGGGTTGCAAATAAGCTGAGTAGAGTAGATAAGCCAATATTCCCTTATCCTTTATTAAATTCAGTTGCTTGTGTTGTAGTGGTGATTGTACTTAGATAGTCATGAACCACATCGTTAGGTATATCGAATTTTGCTTGTATAAGTAATTAGATCACATCTTTTGCCTATATTATCATATTGTATTTTAGAGATAATGTTGGTTTCGACTTTCTTTGCAGTATGATGAATGCATTTTCTGAGGGGCTGGAACTGGCTAGTAAAAGTGGTTTGAGCCCTCACACCCTTCTTGATGTGTTGGTGAGAATATAGATTGTCATATAACTCAGAGAAATTTTACCATTGTGCAATGCTACCCACTGATTCCTTTTAATCTTCTTGGCAGGATCTTGGTGCGATAGCAAACCCAATGTTCAAGTTGAAAGGACCTACTATGATCAAAGGTAATTATTCCCCAGCTTTCCCCTTAAAACATCAGCAGAAGGACATGAGGCTAGCTCTTGCACTCGGGGATGAGAACGCTCTTTCTATGCCAGTAGCAGCTGCTGCCAATGAGGTCAGTTATCTATCTTCACATCTCACCAAACAGCTAATCAAAGGTATCAATGAGGTGGTGTTCAATATGTTAAGAAATCCTTGAGCCGGCTATGAACTAAAACTCAACTTGTATTTTCCTATATTTTCTAGGCTTTTAAGAAGGGTAGAAGCATGGGTTTAGGAGATCTCGACTTCTCAGCTGTTCATGAGGTTACAAAGGCAAGCAAGCACTCTTCTTGATGCTTTGAAAGTAGATATCTTCCCTGCTATGACAGAAAAAAATTTCTTGTATGACAATTAGTTGATGTTCATTATGGTATTAGAAAACTTAATCCTTATAGTGATCCATTTTGCAAATCTCTAGGGAAAAAAATGGAAAAGAAAAAGTTTTCTAGTATTGGAACATTTGAGGGAAAAAACTTGGAACAGTTTCATGCAGACTAAGCAAATACATGTGTAAGGCATCATGATAAAACTTGGCCTATGTAATTTTCTCGTATGTTGCAGGGTGGTTTATATATTTTTGGGTTAATATCTCAATTAGTATCTACATTTTGATAAAAAATGTAATTAATATCTAAACTTTAAAATTGATCAATTTGATACAAATAATAAAAATCCTGAACAAGTTATATAGTCTGAGAGAAGCCTTAAAATACAGCTGGTTTTAATTATATGATCCATTGCTCTGATATTATAGTTTATTAGGTAAAGTTTCATATGCAAATTTTGGTTTTATGTGTGTGTGTGTGTGTGTGTTAATGAAAATAATAAAGCCTTAAATGTTTTTAGATGTAGAGATGTTAGAAGTTGTGTCATTCTATATTGAATCATACAATGTTGGTACTTAAAGTTATATCATTTGAATATCAGGTATGTTTCTTCTTTCCAACCCTCTTCCCCAGAGAAAACGTTTTCATTTCTCAAATGACATTACTTTTAGAAGTGAACAAATAACAAAATTTTCAAAATTTATCCGTTATATTATTAAGCCAATCACACTTGTTTGGAATTTTTAGTGTTTGTCTAAGCTATTAAAAGGAATCGTGAGTTCCACTCGTGATTACATTGACACATCACATACAACTCCGTCACTGTTTTTGGGAAGCTTCAATTGGATTTAAGCAGTTTTTGATGATGTTGCTTTCAATATGAAGCAATAAGACTTTTTTATTCATTGCAAGTAAAACAAATAAAGAAGTAAAACGTTATCATAAGAAAGAACCACACAATTAAGAAATTGTGTGGGTGGTTATAAGATGAACAAGTTCAACTGATTTTGGTTCTCTTTTAAGTCTAATTTCTCAACCCATGTGGGATCTAGCTCAGATTCCCCCTTCTTTATATAACGCCCTAAATTGTTAGATATTTACAACTCACCATGCGTCCCTATGGAATATGGACATGTAAAGATTCAAAATCTTGCTATAACACTATAATTAAATAATTACAACTTCATTTCATACTTTCAAGGATGTTTCGCAATTAATAAAGTACACATGCTATACTCCTTATCATAGGAGTAACACTAACCTTGCGAACAAACATAAAACATAATAGGTGGCTCATATGATCTACTAGATTTACTAACAACTAATATTGAGGTATTTGTCTTTATTTGAAATTTGCCACACAAGTCGGTAATAGACAAGTCATACACTAAGAGTCTCTCGCTCCAATACCATCTGAGACTTCACTCATTGGTAGGATAATCTTTAGAACTATCGTCCTCTCTATAATCCATAATGATACCATAACTTGATGAACAAAACTCTATAAGGACAATAGTTGTACTTGAAAAGGATAAAGAGTGAGTTTAAACCTAGTACAATATACCAACAAACACATGAACATGTATAAACAATGGAAAACTCACATGCATCATTACCATATGAATGTGACAAGCAATCGTTTGATTATCTATAACTTTTAGTCCAGCATCTAACAAGGGATAACTTAATATCTCGTAATGTACAAATATATATATGATGTTGGGTACTTCTTAATATCCACGAGTCTAAACTAAATATTAGGTGCTCCTCAATATCGCTGAAGTCAAAACATCTAAATCTACCTGATCATTTCCATACATGACTTTACTTCGGATACCATCACACGTGGATTATCGGGATCCCACAATAATAGCATGGATACTCTTCACCTATTATCAGTAGCCATGCGCAACCAACAAATGCGTCATTTAAGTAAAGATAGTTACTAAATCTGTTTAAGTTATTAACCTAAATAGACATAACCATAAAGAAAGTATACATGTACCTAAAAATCATCTCGTGCCAAAGACAACTATCCCCTACATGAATTACATATAAATAAGTTTTTATATATCTTACTCACTCTTATTATATTCTTATTATTCTTTATTCTATTTCATTACTATTTAAGTTTCTATGAGCTTGAAGTTCATCTTAATCTTTAAGAGGGAGTTAAATGATTTTCCAAGGTTCTAAAGTGATTTTAGGGTTTGAACAAGTTTTAACGGTTTTTAGCAAAGAGAATGCAAGTTATGAAAAAGTTGTTTTATGCACAAGTGTCAACACTACTAGTATTCTACTTATGTACTTCTAAACGGGTAAGTACACCACTTGTGTACTTACTCGTGTGCAGCTCAGAAGCATGATTTTTAAGGATTTAAAGCCTTTGTGTTCAATACAAGTCTCAACACGATTCATGTACTTACTCATGTTGAGCACATAACCTTTAAAAACTTAGAAAACACGCGACACAAAATTGTACGTGGACATGAACACAACTTATGTACTTGGTCGTGTTGAGCACAGAGGCCAAGTTACACAAAACACCATGTTATGTGTTCAACACGGGTAAGCACTCAACTGGGAATGTAACGAGCCGAGTTTCGGACGGATTATATAAACCCAAAACTAGAATGTTATAAAGTCTACAAACCTGAACCTCTAACTATACAGGGTTTTCATGTTATATTTAAACCCACCTTACAGGGTTTGATTTAGAACATAGAATCCAATACTATAACCATATTATTTTTTTCAACATACTTTCAAATTTTAATAATAAAATTAAGAAAAGCTAATACTTGTTACATAAATTTTCTATACATTCAAAAATAAAAAAATGTGTGTGGAATTAATAGAAAAAGTTGCAAACCATATTCATCATCCAACATTTAAACACATAAATATAATACTTTTATCACCGTATAATATTTTAAAAACATGATTAAATTAAATCTCTTACTATGACTAAAATTAACATATTGCAACACAACAAATATGACTTGAACAAAATTTAATGAAAAGTTCTAAAATCAGTAACTAGTCTAGTAGACATACAATAAAAAGCATCCTTAGAAGGTAGAAAAGATGATAGTTCATTTGTGTCTTCTTTCATCTCTTTATCCCTTTAGTACTGTTTTTATTCATTCATTTATTTTATATTATAATATCAGGTTGTTGGATATCCATCGGGTTTGGTATATGACCTAAACCCAACTCTATCTCTATAACCCTATAGGGCTTTTACTACATATCCAAAGTTGACCATAAAACCAATTTTTAGTGGATCGGGCGGGTTAAAACTATATAACAGCCTACTTAGTTGCATCCTTAAACACAAATGGTATACTCAGTCGTATTGAATACAAATGCATGATTTCTTCGTGAATTTTTGCAAAATTTCAACATTTTCTCCTCTCCTGATGTTAAAACATATTGAAAATTCGAAGTCAATCCTTCTTCATATGTCAAACACCTATTTCAACAAATCTTGCAAATTAAAAGATTAAAACTTGCATTAAAAATCTTGTTACCTTGTTATGAATTTGATTAATCCTTCGCCTATCCCAATTTTTAAGTCTTTCCTTTTAGAGATTTTTCAAATTTTCTCCTACATCATGTTACTTCCATGAAATCCTCTATTGAATCTTCAAGAATTAAATATAATAATGAGAGAGAGAGAGAGAGAGAGAGAGGAATACTGAGACCAAACCCCATTGACTTACCACTTGGGCACACCCTATTTCAATCTCGATTTGATACTAATAGACACTAGTACAGGGGTTTGTTGTTCGTTAATTTGAGTCCAAAAATTTATAGACTATATTGTTCCTAGGATTTTTACATATGTAGATATAGAATTAAACTTCATTTATTGATCATTACATATAATTCAATTAAGTTATTGTAAAAGTATGATTTATTCTATTTTTAATTGTAAATAGAAGGTTTTTTTTATTAATAAGTTGAAAGAGGGATTTTTTCATCTACCTTCCTTTCGTAATTTTTATCGTATAGCAATATTAATAACATATTAATAACTCAATCATAATACAACTATCTCGAAGTCAAAAAAATGTTTGTTATACTTAATATCTTTAGCCATTTATTTGAGTATTTTTTTTCTTGAGAGAGAGAGATTTTGGGGGTTTGGAAGAAGAAAAGGGGCAGGATGAGGAAGTGGTTATTTCTTTCCCCTTTTAATAATGTATCATGTTGCCCCTTTTTTGAATTTGGATTCACTTTTTTACCATTTCTTCAATACTCTATTTATTTTTAAGGTATTTCACCCTCTCGCTCTATCTTTCTCTCTCTAGTTAATAGTTGCTTGCCAGTTATACTATGCAGTGTTTTTGTTGTATGTGATAATAATCTGTTAGAAGAAAAAGAAAAACAGAAATAGTTTATAAGGACAAAAAAAAACCTTTGTAAGAAGCAAATAGGAAAAAAGCAACAATGATTAAGTTGAAAGATAAAATATATTATTATATTATATTTCTTATTCGCTTTTCTGATTCTTTCATTGTTTATGAATTGGTATGCCGCAACATCAAATCGTGATGTTTTAATTCACAATTTTATATATGATATGGAATGGTGACCGCAACTCACAATTTCTGTTACAGTATTTTTGAATTTTTTTTTTCAAAAAATTGAACTTTTAGAATTTCTTTCCATAAAATCGGATTTTTGGAAATAATTTTTTTCTTGCATTTTTTGCTATTTCCCTATAATCAATTGACTTAAACAAACAAGTAATAAATTTTGTATGGGTTGATGTTCAATAAATGAAATCCTATTGCAAAAAGATTGCTACTTATTCGTTATTTTCTTTTTCTATCTTTTTTTTTTTAGGCATTACTACTTATTGTCTTTAAATGTGTTGGATCTGGAAAAGTAGAAAAAATTTAAGCCTTTGATATGTGTGTGTATTTTTTCTTGGACATAGACAATTGAGAATAGGTAGAGGTTAGAAGAATTATGATTGGCAATAGTATTATCAATAATAGATTAAGAATGAAATATTTCGACATTTATTTTGTTTAAAGTTTTTCTACCAATAATATACATTGACTTTAATTTCTTAATTGTAGTATTAAACTAAAAATATAATAGAAAACACCATTATATCCCTAATTAATTATATTGAATAAATGTTATTTATTGATGATAAAATAATATCATTTTTATTATTTTTATTGCCATTAGAAAGTGAATAGAGAAGGAATTAAAAAAAAAAAAAAAAGCACTTGCCAAGTGGTTTTAATTAGTCCCTCTACGTTGGAATAGCTAGATTTTTGTAAATAAATACTTTGATGTATAATCCAGTAATAATTTTTCTATTCCTCTTTACTATCTCAAAGTAAGACGGCTATAAGTATGTTGAAATTGGAAAAATAGAAAAAAAAATGTGGGTCTTTTATTTTATTTTTCTTCAAGCTCCTTTTTTCCCCTCCCTTTTCTTTTCTTCTTTTTTTTTAAATATATAAACCATCAAATTGCGGTAACAAAATGAGTTATTAATTTGAAAAAAATTATGAAAATTTTAAAATGGACTTGAAATATGAAATAATACGAGGAAAATGCAAATAACTTTCCCAAATTTTGACTTGATGATAGATATATCTTCTAAATTTTCAAATGTTACGAGTCATCCTAGTAAATTTTGATCAATTGTTAACATAAAGAATGCAAAAGGAAAGTAGACAAAAAGAGATCAAAGTTTAAGAGGTTCTAGAATATCTTTGATAAGTTTGATAGCATATTTCCTCATCATCGTCAAAGTGATGGAAATGAAGAGAGCTCAAACTTAGAGCATCAATTGGAAGTTCTTTTGGGGATGGTCTAGAAATTAAGGTAAGAAGCTTCAATATTTCAAGAGGTTTGGCTGCAAATTTATAAATGACATTAAGAGTGGCATGGAAATTGTTAAGTAACCAAGATTCAAACTAATCAATGTCATTTTGACAAGCTTGGAATACTTAGTTTTGGATGTCATCAAATTAGGCAAGGTTAGCTAGGGTATTATTTTAATCAACCTAAGTTGACCTAAATTGGGACACAACATCATTGTGACTGGATTAGTTGAAGTGATTAGTCAAGAAAGGCTAGCCAACTAGGCCTTTTTAAGCATTGGGTCAATCAAAGCAGGTCAACCACCTTGTCGATGAACTACGTTGGCACAGTCTAGTGCAAGTCAATTCAGCTTCTGTTATTTGTCCTTTTTATTTGGTAGTTTATTTTATATTTTAGAGTGAACCTATAAATAGGCATTTAATGTAATTAGATAGAAAATTTTTATGGCTTTTATCATATTGAATTTCTATGAGAGAGTAATCTTCTTATTGGTTCTCTCACAGGACTTTCAAACTCTTCAAGAAATTATGCTCTTGTTGAATTTTTTGCTAAATCAAAGTTCTTGATTGATATAGTTTTCAAGGTCATGATCTCTATATTAACATTTTAGAATGTAATCAATCAATGGATCGGGTCAGTTTATCAAATTACACCAAGTTTCATAAAATTTTCAATTTTTGGATCATGCTTAATTATGCCTTTGATTATAGATTGAATTTCTCAATGGATTGAGGTCTACGCATCTAATTCTTAGTGACTTGGGTTTTGCATTTGCAATCATGCATTAGTTGTTCATTAGAGCCATTGGTCCTAAGAATTAAACTATCATCAATGAGATTTAAAACTAGTAACACCAACTTTGATTCCAATTCATTTATATCATCTTAGTTTATTGTTCTATTTCTTTTTTCTTAGAATATATTTTGATTTTTGTTATTTAGACTATAGTTGTTCTTGTGAGAAAGAAAAGAGGGAGAAAAAAAGAGAAAGAAAAAATCCACAGACAAAAAGGAAAAAAAAACAAAAAAAAAAATGTTAGAAGAACAATTATCTTGAGCAAATTCATCAATTTCATATTTTTCATGCGAAAATATATTCATTTGTATTAGATTATTGTGATTGAATTCACTTGTTATTAGTAACCCAACAAACCATATAAATATTGATCTTTTGATTTCTCGGTCAGGAATTCAAATTGTGGTGTCTGAACAGCACAAAATGCAGTTTCAGAATTATGTTTGTTAATTTGACAAGGAACAGAAAGACAAATACAACAAGGTAAAGAGTAGGTAAGATCAATAAAGTGAGGAAAATCGTAAATAGTAAAAGACGAGAATTGATTGTCATTGAATTCAAGTGAAACCCATAAGACATTATTGTAAGAATTTTTCTTGTTGTTTCCATAATCTTGCAAGATGTTTACTACGGGGGACAATACGAAATAGAAGAATATCAACGAAAAAGGTGGTTTAATCGAGATGGTGAAGTGGTTGATGGTGAAGGTAGACAATCTTAGTGGAATGGTAGAACAAACGGAGCAAGTGATAGCTAATGAGCAACTAGAAATCCCCATGCCACCAAGGAGGCAGTAGGCCAGATAGTACGAACCCTTTCAATACATATGAGCTATCGCCAAGGAAATTCTTTGAGAGATATTCCCGAGACCCTAAATTATTTAATTTGAGATACTAAAAGTGAGATAAGATAACCCTAATATGAATAATACAAACCCTAAATATATAATTTAGGATATCAAACCCTAGGGATATCTATAAGAATTTCAATAAATGTTACAAGCACCAAAACCTAAGAAAATCAATAGAGATCGAATAATCTATTTGTGATGATTAACTCGAATGCTCCATATTCAACTATAATATCTTTCTTAGGGAATCTTGATACCAATCCTTTAGTAACATTAGTGTATAATGCTACTTTTACTCATTCATTCAACAATCATTAATCACTCATATGATGTGGTAATGTAAATGAGCTCAAAATATAATTATTATTATTTAATTATTCAAGCTTTGCTCAAGGGCTAGGTGAGAGGTCAGTGAGTTCGGTTTAATTATTGGGATGACTCGGAGAGATTTGGTTTGGTGGGTTCAAAATAGAGATTGTTAGACTGGTCCGCCGCATCCAACCTTTCTCAGGCAGACTCATGCACGTACAAGATGACTTTTGGCCTTGGTCTATGAGGAACTCCATCTTATCCATCAATCACTAAGATCGATCACCATCCATGCCAGGAGCCTATGAATATTCAGTCACTCCTGATTTTCAACTTTTGGAGAAAGAAGATGTTGGTCCCAAAAAGTAACCAAGAGGGGGGTTGAATTGGTTTCTTAAAACAAAAACTTTAATTTTGCCTTTTGTAAAATTTTAGTCACAACCCCAATTAGTTATAAAGAAGTATGGCTTTGAGTATGCTTTTGCAATCACAATAAATAATTAAATGAGCATAAAGAGAAAGATAAGAGAAGATTGTGCAATGATATATAGATGTTCCGCATTGAGCGTTAATCCTCTCTTCCAGCTCCAAGCTGGAGACCTGGTATTTCACACCGGTATATTCCACTATATCCAATAAAAAATAATTACAAAGTAGTATCTCAAATCACTCTGTCAGACTTCACACTAGCACTAGCTATCTCTAAACTCAGAGTCTACTTGTAATCTATCTCTCACACAATAATCAAAAGCAAATGAGGAATAAAGAATTAAAATCCTCTCAAATTTTAGTACAAGAAATGCAATAGTAAACTAGCAGAATTTTGAACGATGGTGAGCTGGAGTAAAATATCAAAGTAAATGAGAGCTTCTTCGTATTCTTTACTTTTGAACTCCTATTGATATATAAACTCCAAGTCTTCAACAGATAAAAAAATGATTTGAATATTTTAGATAAGATTTGTTCTAGATTTTTCTCCTTGCTATTGACAACGCCTGCTGATAAACTCGTTTAAATCTTCCAAAGGATAGGATAAGGTTGAATGTTGATGGAGATCTTGACCCTATAAATGTGCGCCTGCTGAGATAATAGATTTTATCTAAATCCGATAGCAAAAATAAATATTGATACATATTTCTCTATAGATAAGGTTTAAGGTTGATATTTGAACAATGTTTGGCCATATCTTAATGAAAAATATCCTATGATAATGTTGAAAATTGAAACAAATTTGTACCCCTTTGAAATTTGCTCATATCTTGTTGTCCTTAAATTTCTACGAAATTGAATTCCTTGATTATGTTGAAACATGACCTTCATATGTCGTAATTAGATGACTCTATCAGATAAGCTTCTTATGACAGTTCTAAGTTGAATCTTGGACATGTTTTAAAAATCGAACTTAAACATATGAGCTTGAACTTGCTGTCAAAACTTAAATCTTTAACAAATCTATAATCCATTGTAAGCTTGAATCCCTTGGATATCTGAACCAACTTAGTGGAATGTATTTGAATGTATTACCTAAATACATTCAACTTTGGAACCGGGTCTTCAAATCCATAAAGAATCCTTATAAATTTTGATCTGCCATGTTCTGTTCGTGATTCTACATATTTTGTTTATATAGCAGGTCTACTCTCTAAGTTACCTTCTGATTCTTACTATCTTCTTGATAGGTAGCATGTTTACCTTTTGAGTTATCTTCTGAGTGATATTGTCTTATTGAAAAGCTTTCCATATAGTTTCTAAATTACTGTATGAGTTGGATCTTTCTTTGAAAAACATTTCCATAATACTCTCTTATCATTTATGAATTGCACACTTGATGATTTTGTTAGCAAAAATTAATCTTTTTGTTATCATCAAAACTAATATTCAAAGAACCAAACAAAAGACAAATGGCATTCTATAGAGAAGACTTTGCTCAGAAAGATCAAACAAAGGCAACTCAAGTTATTTCTACCTCAACTGCTCAAGAACTATAAAGTTGACGCACGGGGTCTACTCAAGCTCCTTTACCTGTCACTTGTTGAATCAAGACACAAAGATTTCCTATTCCTTTCCCTGCCATTTTCTCTAAGTTATCCCATCATCAAACGTCATCTCCTTAGTAGCACTCCAAAGTCACGTGTCAGGAACGAGATCCATGCAACACATAAGAAACTACCCTTGGAAGAGCCTTGCATCTACAGTAACCATTTGAAGCTTTAGGTGATACTGGTCCAATTGCATCAGTTCCTTACATCCATAATGGCTATGAAGCAAAGAATGCATGAAGTTCTTAGATGGTACATTGATCTTATTATTGTACTCCTGCCATGTGACTATGTCGTATGTATTTGATCCAATCTAATTCCATGATCATTAAAAAAAAAAAAAAGAAAAAACCTAATTTCATGATTTTTCATACCAATATGTAACTGTTTATGTAAGGTCCACATGCTCCTTCATGGACTTCCTTCATTGATGTACTTGACTAACATGGTATGGAAGGATCTTTTATATAAGACCTTGCCACTAAGTAGAAAGAGAATAGTCACTTTTCCTAAGGCTTTTTTATATATTTTAATTGCTCCTTTTGAAAATTAACCAATTTGTAAGAAATTCTTGATGTCAATGTACCAAAGTTTATCAACTTCAACTCCTTCTATCACTATGCAAAATAAAAATTTGCTTTCAGCCTCTATTTTCAATAAGTGAATCTCTATCCCATTTGTGGCTTAGATTATACATATTAAGGTATTCAATACATTTGCAAATTGATTTTGAGAGAAAGGGCATAAGTGAAGGATATTTCCTCAAACCTCTTAATAAGCTCCTTTAGGTGACTATGGTAAGGGACCAAATTATGTATCTCTCAATGAGCTCATCTAGGTGCCTGTGGTAAGGGACTAGGTTATAGTATTTTGTCTCTTTAGTCTTCCCACGGTTTAAGAACAATAATTGCATTGGTTACATCAAACTCTAAAAGAAACACCTACTGCTCTGTTATAGTTCCTACTAAAGTTGATTTCATAGGTACGTACCTTGATGGATCGTGCTTAGATAATAACTCAATTGAGTAGTGGAAAGTATAATACCGAAGTCGATGCATGACCCAAATCAAGGCATGGTTTGTCTATTTTACTTCATAGTGATTCGACTTGCTTTGTAATCAAATTGATGTGTGCACAGATGTGCTTGGAAAATTAATTAATTTAGTGCTTTTAGCTTATTAGGGTTCTATGAATAAAAGATGGTACTTTTATTAAGAATATGAACAAAATTACTAATTCAATATTACAATTGATGATGAAATCAAGCTAGGTTATGAATAGATAATAGATTGATATTGGAAGTCCAACAAAAATCAAAAGAATCAAGTGATTTAATCAATGTGTTCACCACAACCTAGTTTAGATTAATAAGAATACAAGTATAAATGAAGAGCATATAATAAGACTTAAAAGTCTCAATTGAATATGTTTTTGAAACACTAAAAATAAGATAGTTGAACTCAAAACTAATGTCATGGTTTGTCTATTACGGGCTTGCATAATTAGACTCAAAACTATTAAAATAAAATAAATGAAATTAAAAATAAAAGGATTCGAAATACCTAAAACCCTAAATAACTTGAATAAAAAAATAATACAAATGATATAAAATATACAAAAAAAAAAAACAACTAAAGGATCTCGAAGCTCTCCAAGATGACTAGAGACTGGTTTTATACATATCTAGTTGACTACCTCGTCTCTCTTAAGCCAGCTTCATGGTTGGTACTGCTTTGGTCAAACTTGTCTCATCCACCCTCTTAGATCTCCATGTGCTTGAATTTGCTATTAGAACTAACTTGGATCTGTGCATTTGCTTGTACCCCCTAATATTGCTTCATATTTACATCATTCTTCCTTTCTTTGGAAAGATTCAACCTTGATTCCTATATCTAAGTGCTAACTAAGGAATGTTGTTAGCTTTTAACTGGTTTTCAATAATTAATATAATAAAATAATATTATTAAATAAATTTGATGCATAATATATTACAATATTGACATTAACATTTTCCATGACATACAAAATCGAGCCTAAATCAACTAGATTATCTATGTCTTTATTTGCACACTACTTGATAACTCACAAATCGCAGTATAAGACACAATCAATTGCAGCAAAATAAAATAAAATAAATAAATAGATGGGTAAAGAAAATGAAAATGAATCTGAAACCTTAACCCTATGAAGCAGTAATAAAATAGAGAAGAGCCTGTTCAAGTTTCAGTATGCAATGAGGCTAAGTTTCCTTTTGCAAAATGCAAAACTTATTCTTTTAAATGATTCATAAATGCCTCATGTCTCTTCTCTAATGAAATGATACAAATACCATCATAAGAAATCAAAATCATTTGAAGTCAATTAAAATCAATTGAAGTTGCATAGTAGCTCAAATGGTCAAAACTTTTTTAATTCCAATTTTACCCCAAACCAAGAATCCAAATTTTTAAAAATTCAAAAACATCTAGATAAGGCAAATTACAGTTTACAAATGTTTTTGGATAAAAAAATTATAAGAATAATCAAAAGTGAGCAATCAATGTCCTATTTTTTGCAAAAAGACAATTTTGCCCCAAACCAAGAATTGGACTGATTGTAAATTTGAAATTTAGTGAAAATAGAAAAAAGTTAAATAATTAAACTCATGATTTACACATAAGATGGATTTCAAACTCTAAACTGGTCAAATTGTCAAATCCCAACATATGTAATATTGGGTGGCCTAGATGGTGCCACACAGAACCATGTGATGAAATGAAAAAAGAATGTCAAATCGGAAGGTTTAAGTCAAATTTTGATGAGAAAATGCATTGTAAAAATTTTTCAAATAATTTAATTAAGCTATGCTTAATGAGTGATTTATGTTTGTGATATGTTTAAGCTTTAATATGTTATGAATTTTGTATTTGTGTTTATGTTTGCTTTTTGTTTTTGCAAGACATAGTTGCACTTCAACTAGCATTCAGATACTAGAGCATGGTGATTGGACACTAGCATGATCGGAAGAACTAGTGATGAAATTGCAACTAGCATTCGGGGGGGGAGGTGGCGTCTATACCATTAAGCAGATACACATGACTTGGGAACTTTTGACTAGGGGTGTGCAAAAAAACCGATGAAATCGAAAAACCGACCAAAACCGTAAAACCAATCCAAAAAATTTGGTTAACCGATCCGTTGGTTTCAGTTTAGGATTACGAATTTTATTTTTTTCGATTTTTGGTTTCGGTTTCAGTTTGTAACAATAAAAAACCAATGGTTAACGGTTAACCGTTTTAATATTTATAAATATATTATATATATGATTTACGTATACATGTAATAATTTTTAAATATATATAAACATATGATTTACATATATATATAATTTATCTATGTTAATATTCCTTGGATTTTGATTAAAATATTATTATCCAATATTTGATAGAGTTAATGTGGTAATTGATTTGGTTTGGTTTTATTGATAATGATATATCCAAATGTTTGTTTTTCCCCTTTTTCTTAATTTGATTTTCTTTATTTTTTTCACCTCTTATAATGTATAATAATTTAAAGAAAAAATCTTTGATAAAAGCTAAAAAATAAGGTTTATTGGAATTACTAATTTGATTTATTGAAACCATTACGGTAAATGGTTAAAAACTAAAAGCTGAATAAATTAATCGAATAAAACGGTTAATCGTTAAGGCGGTTAACCATTTATAATGGACCGGTTAAGGATCGGAATATTAAAAAACCGATCATTATAGTTAGGTTCAAAAAATAAGGCAACGGACCGGTTAACCGATCCGTGAATACCCCTACTTTTGACCATGTGGTTTTTTGGGTGGTATTCGAACAGTAGATGCTTTCATGTAATGCAAGGTGTAGATGACAAAGAAAATAAGAGAAGACGACATGGGTTTTCTAGATGGCATATAGACGGTAGTTGTAACGCTCTAACTTAAAGGTATTATAATCCGCCACGTGTCTTTCTCTTTCAAAGAACACGCCAAGGCTAAGAAATTCTAAACCACACATAAATGATAATACGAATCTTCAAAACTCACATAAAGAGTACCTATTTAAAGATACTATCAAAATTAAATCTTCAAATAACCTTGTTGGCATAAACCATAGCCCATAATAATCCAATCTATAACATAAAAGAAAACTCTTAAAACATCTTTAAACTCATAAAAACATATAAATGATTAAGGCTTCATCTTATTCTAAATCCAATCCATATATCCTAGACATCAGCAGGGTAATCTAGTCCATTATCATCCTCCCCTTGATTAACATAGATATCATATCCAGAAAGATTACAAATTACCTGATCTTCTCATGTTCCTGAAAATTGAAAAGAATGAGCAAAAAGCTCAGTACACCAAACCACATACAAATGCATATGCACACACAGCATATATAATCATGTGCAACTATTTCTAATGCAACAGATACAAATTATTATCTTTTAAATTAGCCAACAAATAGCACAGTTTAGAACCATCTACAGTCCAGTCCTGAACCTGGATTAACTCATGACTCCATAAAAACAAGCATATAGAGAATAGGTAATTACACATATATTGGTGTTGGAGAATCATCCACATATCACGGCCTCTGACAAAACCTAATCTGGTTAAATCATTTCTATGCACGAGTCCACTCAGGACAACCTCACATATAGATCATCAGGGTGCCTCATTAGTATTACACTCTGCGTGGTCTTTACTAATTAAAACCAAACACAAGGAACAAACATAATTTCTTATTATTGTAGTGAATTAAGTCAATTTAGAATTTTGATCCTACATCATATATAAGTAAACAAATCTAAACCTACAAGCATATACAGCAAACAAAGTAAGGTCATACCTGAATCACTTTCCATAGAACAGAACTCTAATTCACCGTATCTCCTTTATAACATAACTCTAATTCACCAAAACCTAATAATATGAAAATAAACAATTTCAATAAAATACACCGTTGAATAAACCTAATTTCATATATCATCCAAGACCTTAATTTTAAAAGGAAACACAAATCCGCACCTTCCTCCTTCTTTCAATCCACCAAAATCTAAAAAGGAAAATATTTTCCTAAAAATTAAATTTCTCCAAAGATCATATTCCCTTAACAGATCTTATAAACCTCAAAATTCCATTTAATGAAATCAGACTAGAAAAATCAACAAAATTCATCTTTATACTATCATAAGGATTAAGAATATATAAAGTTACCTAAAAATGTGATCTTTAATCCTTCTTGATTACCAAAATCCAGATCTCTAAATCAAAATAGAGTTTTTCTTCAATTGCTCCTTTAAAACCAATAGAAAACCCTAAGGAAAAGATAGATCTTTGAAATCCTAAAGAAAAGGAAAATATGCGATTACCTTGATTAGATCTTCTGAATATCCTTGGATGCTAGGAACAAGAATAGAGAGGATCTTCTAGGTTTAGGAGATGTTTTGGAAAAAGAACAAAGGATGGATTATAAAGAGATTTCATGGAGACTTTTCATCTTCTGTAATGTACACTAGCAATTGTTGACCATATGCCAGTGGTGTAAAGTCAAAGGCTGGTGGTGTAAGTGTTAATGTTGGCGGCCTTGAACTCTCGAGTTGTTTTTTTCTTCGCCTTTACACCTATTGTACACCGTTAGTGTACAAGGCTATGCCAACGGTGTAGAAAGTTAGGCCGATAGTGTTTACTAGCTTAGCCTTGTGCCCATTTGATTTCTCCTTCGTCCATTTGTCTTCTCTTACATATCTGATAACCAAAAAAATTAATTAATTTAAACATTAGCTTGACCATGAAACCCTCTTATTTTATATCAAATGATGTATTTTCCCTTCAATATGAAATATTTATCTATATATTACAGTAACAAATGGTACTAAACGCTATTTGAGAGAAAACTAGCCATTATAACTCTTGCAGCAAAGAAACTTTGGAGAAAAATGGGCAACGCCTACTTTCTTGAAAAACCTGTATATAAGGGTTATAGGATAGATTTTTAACAGGGAAAGAGTGCTTAAAATATAACAATTAGTCTAGTCCATCTCTTCATTTATGTTATTGTAAATCCTTGAGTAAGAGAATGAGCAATTGTAATACATGAGCTTTTCTTAATTTAAAGATAGTTTCTTAACATGAATATAGTATGAATTGTTAAATATTTAGTGTATTTTGAGTAGTTATAGTAGCATAGAAGTAAATTGCATAAGTATGACACATCAAATATTAATATAAAATTTATTTTATGAGTTTTAGAATCTAAACTATATATTTAATTTTATTGTTTTGAAATAATTAATGATTTGTTTGTATACTAATTAATATTTGTCAGATATCATGATTTTTTTTGTTTTATACTCGTTATATGATTTAATTTCATCACCTGCACAATCCATTTTACCATAAGATTTAGGGCAAAGGGTAGAATTGTCTACTTTCGTAAAATTTTTCTATATAAATGCTAGATGACTTTTGACAAACCAAGTTCATCCTATTTCCTTTAGTTGTAAAATAAACGGTTGTAATTTGGAAAATTACACCAACTGAATATCTTTGTCACCATAAGATAAGTACAAAAGATTTTAGAAATATATTATACTAATATAATTTAATGTAACTAGCATAAAATATCTTTTATCAAACATAAAAATAGATAAACTCCAACTTCTTTTACTATCACTTTTCCATGAAACCCTTATTTTCATTTTACCTCCGTTTATAACTAAAGCACAATTATTTCTTCAAAAATATTCTCTCTCGACATCAAAAATCTCCAAGAAATCACATATTGAGGAGTACTTATAGTATTTTTGAAGAAGAAAGTAAAACAATTACATTGAAAATGTTAGCGAAACTAAGGTAAGTTTGTTTTTAAGGTTACAGTAAGGTATATTTGTCGAACACATTAGTTCTATACATGTTTTAATAATTAGATGTAAAACACTAAATTTAGCAGCTATTAAAATTCAATCTATCAGGATAAAACTTACTAAAAAATAATAGAAGCATGTGTAAACTTATCATGTAACTTTGATTATATGTAAAAGTTGTAGTATAACTACTAAAGACTTATGAACAAATACAAATGTGAAAGTTCATGAAAAAAAAAAACAGAAAAAGACTATGCTAAATACTTATACTCAAGCCATGATTAAATGTAAGATTAATAGCTTTAACTTCTAGTTGGTTGTTAGACATAGTTATGTTTGAAACCATCATGTTAAATCAATCTTCTAGCTATGTTTTTAGTTGTGGACTTGCCTATAAAAGACTTAGTTTATTTAGTGAGGTAAAAAGGAGTCATTGTTGAACCAAAAGGCAAGTCGAGTCCAAAGTTGCACCAAAATTTGTAAACCGCGGCCTAAATCGAGCCCCCGGTTAAACCAGCATTTAAAACTGAGGGAAGTCGCGGCTAAGTGTCTGGAATACAGTTTCAATCGCGGCTCAAGTCAAGCCCTCAACTTACCCTACGATCTAACTTGTGGATGTTTTTAGATACACACGACTCCCAATTCACCAAGGCACGACTTAGTTTCTATCTACAATGGACCCCGCAACTCTTCTTGAGCTACCCACAACCCAATCTATGTAGTAAGCAATAAAGAAACACATAAGTTAAGAAGTTTATAACGTGCATCTAGGACACTTGGGCACTTATAAGAGTTCTTTCTTAGTTATATATATAGTAATATAGGCATGTTGCTTTATAGGAACCATAAATCAAGGCTTAAATTTCCAAAAGATTACCATAACGATTGAGACACGATGCACAGTTGAGTAATTAAATCTTTTGACTTGTTTGTGATTTTAATATAGTAGCATGTACTTCAAATACAACTTAAATTGAATACATGTGTGGGGATTGGGAAATGATGCATGTTGATTGATTGTTTGTTTGACTAAGAATTTTAATGCTAAAAATGATAACTAATTATTTGATTATAATTGATTAAAGCATGTTGTTGATTGTCTGGAACTAAATGAACACTAATTAAGTTGAATCAACTCTTATTTGTTCGATAAATGAATCAAACATGCATTGCACTACATCACACAAATGCATTCATATGGTATTCATGTTATGTATTATTATTTCTATTACATGATATTGCTTCATGATATCTAATAAATCTGGTAAAAGTTACCATAGGGTCGTCAATTCTATAGGAACTAAGTAAGCTTGAAGGACGTCGCCTGATAAGGGTTGGTTTGAAATGATAGCACTTAGTGGAAATTATGACACCTAACTGAAGTTGAGATTATAATGTATATATTTAATTATATATAGTAATCGAGTTTCAAAATAAATACTCTTTCCTTAGTTCTTTAGGCCTTCTAGACATGAAATACCAGTGTTGGTCCTACAACCCCCAAAGAGAAAGCGTAAATCTCCATAAGTTTAGGTTCTAGTCACTCAAACTATGCTTGATACATATGGTTGATTGTTACATTGCATATGAGTGTTAATCAAATATTGTCTGAACATGTTTGTGATGTGCTAAGATTTTATTATTCACTAAGCTTGTTATACTTAAGCCTTTTTAGATTATTGTTTACAAGTTATGAGGAAATGACCAAGACTAAAAAGAGAAAGTTTTATATTAAGTTTTTGGAATATTTGTGTTGTAATAGTTTGAGTAAATGTTATATAGACTTTTTGAGATCTTTTGTTAAAGTGTATTGTTGAAGTCTTTAAAGAAAAAGTTGTAATTTTATGATGTAATTATCTAGATCTTTTGTAAAGTTATTTTTATGTGGACTTATAGGTATGCAATATTTGTAAACCCTTGAAATTTCGGTTAATTTTTAAACTTAACCTTAGAATTAAAAGTCAACCGAAAACCCTAAAAGTCAATAAAAGATTAATACAAACCCTATAATTTAGATCTGGTATTCTCCTATTCTTTAGCCCCAGAAAACGAAGTTGAAATAATTAGTGATAATAGTTCGTAATAATATGAGAAAACATAAAAATATTATATTTGCAAATTTTGAATGTCCTTCGGACCTAAACGAGATTAGTTCTCGAAAAGCGTGTTCCGGAGCTTGGAATAGTAAAAATATTCCGATAACACCGTTAGGACTGATTTAATACAAGGATTTCAAAAATATCAGTTTTGTAATTTTTCGATAACTATAAATAACAGATATCACAATTATACTATCGGTATTTTACTAGTCACATCTACTTTACATTACACTATTCATTGCTATTCTACACTATTCATTTATCTCTAATTTTTCTAACACCTACTCTTATACTATATACACCTTTATCTTTACTTTTTATCTTTCTCATAATTTTATATTACATCTACCTTACATATTATCTCTTTTAATACACAAAATTACAAAAAAAATAAATCTCTCCCTCTCCTCTCTCTATGTGGCCACCCCTCACCACCCCTTTCTCCCTCTTTTTTTTTCAATTTTTCTTTATTCAAAATCACTCAAAATTCACTCCTCAATTTTCCTATAAATACCCCCCTCCTCTTTCACCCCATTCACACATTTACTACCCATAAATTCACTACCAAAACCCTCTAAAATTTTCATCTCAAAACTCTCTCCAAACACTCTCCCAAAATACTCTCAAACCTCCTTCTACATACACACATATTACTCTAAAATCCTCTTTAAGTAAATTCTTCTTTCCACATTTCTTTCTACTATGCCATGTAACTTTACATGACCATGGAGTGAGTTTCCTAAATTTGTTGTTATGAAAGCTACACTGTGTTCATGTATTGATCTTGTTCATGAAAATCTATTTCTCTAGTTTTTATGTTGTTATTATTTTGCATATATTATTGTTGATATTATGTTAACTTCTTATATATATTTAACTAAATATTATTATGTACTTATATATAATCTTTAAAACATATAAGCTCATTTGTCATTTATTTATTTCCAAGTTATGTAATTTATTTATTTATTTCATGTTGTTTTAATACTAGTCTCTAGTCTTAGACTTGTCCTCATCAAGTCAAAACAACCTTTTCTTTCTTTTCTTTATTATTTTTGGTATTAGTCTATTCTTAGTCCTGGGATACTTTGATGAAGCTAAGGTTCCTAATACTTGATATTTCTATTAATTTGCTTATTATATTACTTATTATGTCTTTCTTATTTTTTCATAATTACACGATTTCATATTCATGATCATGCATGAATATATTGATTTATGTCTCAACAAGATAAAGAATGAAAGATTTTCTTAAATAAAAGGATGGAAATTCTTTTCCAAAATAAATTTTGTCATGAAAGAAATGATTTTTCATAAAAAAAACTTAGGAAACTATTTTAGCAAATCTTTTCTAAAAATCTAGAGGAGTTCATCATAAATTTTAGTAACCAAAGAACATAGGAATTTTTAGATAATACATACGTACACTTTACAAAATCACAAAATGGAAAAGTGTTCTTTAAAAATTAAAATTTCAAATTCTTGTTTAACAAAAGTTTTACTAAACTTCATTTTTCCACCAATACTTTAGAATATGAAGGAATAGACTAGTTTGATAAAACATGAAGAAAATTTCTTTCATAAAGATAAAATAACCTTAAGGAATAAAATTAATAAACAACTTAGGAAATCATTTTAATTAAATGAAATAAACTTTAGGAAAGGATAAGAAAGTATAAAGTTTGATAGATTTTAACTACTCTCAAAGAGTATTTAGAAACTACCCTCTCAATCCCTAGAAATTAAGCTATAAGAAACTTAGAAAAACAAAATCATTCTTTTGAAATTTAAAAGACTAAGGAAATGGAAATAAGAAGGAGAAAATACTCGCATAAAATAACTTAAGAAATTTCCTAACAAGCTAAGTAAAAATTTTTAAAAGTTTTGCTTTTTCAAATTTTTAGAAAACTTTGCTTTTACAAAAAATCCATGGTTGAGACAACTTTATTAAATTCATGTATATGATATGAGTCAATATATATATATACATATTTTAAAGGTTTTTCCAACCATAATAATATTTATATTTTGGCACAAGTATTTTTAGATAAAGAAAAGTTTACAAAATTAAGTTTTGCAAACAAGAATTTTCACGGCGAATCTGTGCCCTATGGTTCCGGACCCAAATGACTTTTTATGATGAGAATAACCTTAGAAACGGATAGATCTTTCCGAGTAGGTAGAAAACGGTATATTATATGCGAAATTCTGAATTAAAATGAGCAAGTTATTGCCATTTTAAGTTGGAATTTCTACCTATACAAATTTTACTGTAACTAGAAAATAGAGTTAGAAGTTTTGACTAGAAATTCCATGGAATACTCATTTTGTGAATTTCCTTTGTTTAGGAACCGAGGAGGAGGACATATGCTACCCCGATAACTACTTCGACTGAGGAAGTATCGTCATGGCCGAGTGAGTCTACTTCCCTTATTTTTCATACTTATGCTTATGCTTGTAAATTTAGTTGCATTAGACTTAAGGAAAGATAAAATTAAAGATGTATGTATTGATAACATGTTGAAAGAACATTAAGTATATCGAGGCACGAAATGTTTGTGATAAATTGTATGTTTATTAGCACGTTGAAGTGTCTGAAATTGGTTTATTACTTGCAAAGAAATGGAAATATAATGGCTAGGCTCTAAAATAAAAGTTGATACATGCACTTTTTATATGGAGTCACATTGTATTCGCTATTATACAATTGGTGGGATAAATGTATGATAGTGGTGGTAGACATAACCAGTATATTATATATGTGGCGAGTAGGAGCCGGTAATAACTATATAAATTGATGGCTAGTACGAGCAGGTAATAACTACATATTTTTATTTATGGCGAATAGGTGCCGGTAAGATCTATAAAAATGTTTTTAAAAGAAGTAGTGACCATAATGGGCCGGAATACCTAACCTCGAATGAAGAGTGTAATTCATTCAACATATGATTCCCAAAAAATCATATGTCTTGTATGCTCACGTGCTTGTTGCACCCCATTTGCTTGTTTAATAAACTTGGTTGATATTATGTTTCAAGTATGAATATTGGGATTATATTCACTAAGCCTGTAAGCTTACGCTGTTATAGATATTTGCATTCACAAGAATACCTGTTTTTGTACCCAAGGCCTCCTCTTATCCGCGTAAGTTTTCTTTTGGGAGCTTTTGAAGAAAATCTATTTGAAGGGTTAGACTAGAATTCCTTTAAAATCTTTTAATATAGTAATTGATTTTGTTTTGTAAAGACTATTAGTTATTTCGATCCTTGAAGTTTTGCGAGGGTATGCCCTTAAGAATCATGTAATAGATCTTTAATTATTAATATTATGATCTATTTTATTTCTACATTCTTATATGTTCATTATGACTTGCTTAGACCACACTTTCCAAAAGCGTCTCCTATTACTGTGTTAGATGCCTTACATGTAATATCAAGATTTTCGCATGACTAAGGTAGTCATTCTTAACTCTTGATATTATATGTGACGGACTGCCACATTTAAGGTATCCTTGGGGCATGACAATATCTTTCTTGTTCTAATTAACCTCGATCATGTTTCAAATGTCCACGCCACGGTGTATTCTGGTAGTTTCATGATCATGTAACTCTCTTGTAGTATCGGTTGAAATGAAATAAATGTGTATAACTTCGACTTGTCACATGTTACATGGATATTACTAGGGTACCTTGTGGGGGTATGATAGTAGTTCATTATGAGCTTAGTTGGTACATATTCTAAGGCATTACTCGTGTGTTTATACTTGTTTTCTTGTTGAGTCTTTGTATAAGAAAATGAGTTATGCTTTGTGAGTGTATTGAGTGTAAAAAGCACAACTTATTCAAGTTATGGTGTACCTCCATCAGAGCATTTCATTTGAGTTGAATGAATTTTGTGTAAAGTCATCCATTAGGAGATAATTATGGGATCATGAAGACTAGAGACTAGACCAAACTCCACATTAAATCCGGTGTTATCTTCTCTATCGTTTATCTCTTTATTTGCGTGTTTAGTTATATTGTTTAGTCTGTTGAAATTGCATGAATTAGGATTAAATTTGTAAAAGAGATCAAAGTTGTATTAATTGAGCTTAAAATTATAGTAGAAAGCCCCTTCGAGTTTTAGTTTAGTTAATTCAGTTCCATATAACCTCAGGACCCTTTACCTTTATTTTACAATAGGTTCTCCTATCGCGCCCCCCCCCCCCCCCCCCCCAACACACACAAAATCCCCTTTTCTGTTCCACCTCATTTTCAATGCTTTTATTTCTTCTCTTTTAGAACAGTCTCAAGGTTCTAAAAAGATAACCTTAAACCCTAAACCTTAATTAACATTTTAGTGCTAATTAAGCTTAATTAATGGAAGAGTAGCACTAATTAGCTTCTAATATGCATTTTAATTAGGGATTTATGAAAATGAAGAAGAATTAGAAGAGTAAGAAGTCTATCAAGTCCAACTAATCTTGTAATAAGGTAAGGAAGTGAATTTAAAGTGTGATATCGAGGTTTTATGACTTGTTAAGTGTAGATATTGACATGGGAACATGGGTATATTTTTCAAGTAACTAAATTTTAAGTTTTAAAGGATTTGGAAGCTTTCATTTAGAGTTGTAGTTGGAATAATAAAAGGTGGTGCAAAACCAAGTACGGTAAGTTGCTAAACTAGTTAATAATGTTAAAACATGATGCTAGATGATGTAGGTTTACTAAAATTGTTTATGAATGGTGTGTGGGTTGAGGAATTAGTTGTACAACCTATTGGAAATTTATGTTCTCTTTATGAAATTGATGTTTGGGTTGCCATATGTGTAAATTCTTCAAGGATATATGGATATGGGATGGATTGTATTGTTAGTTGATGATTGAAAGTGGAAAATTGATGGAAATAATGTAATAGTGTGTATGCATGTGGTTGTGAATCATATAGGGATAAGAATTGATATTTAAAATTTTGAAATTCTGATTTGTAATTAGAATTAGAGCAATTAGATGATGAATGGTAAAGTTATCATTTAATAGAATTGGCAATAAATAATTTGATAAGTAGAGATGGTTTCCTTGACAAATTGTGTTAAATTGAGGAATTTTATAAGAAAAGCTTAACTCAAGTGAGATAGTTTAAGAGTCTAATTGATGTTATTTTTTATATATTATAATGTAATATGAGAAATGGTTAAATGTACTCATAGTAAGCTCAATTGATGGATTGAGAAGTCTTGTTTGAAATGAGCTGATCATGAGCTGTTTTGGATGATATAAAATGGTAAATAGATGATTTGGTAATGATTCATGTCAAGGAGGAATTAAAGGGGCATATGACTTCATATATAGAATTTTAGACCTATGTTATGTAATTGGTAAATTGATGGTATTAGATAATCTTATTAAAAGAACTAGGTATCAGTTTGGTTATTTGAGCATAACATGGAATATGATCGTTTAAACTTGATAATTTCATATTTGGAGGATTTGGATAAGTTTTCTAAGTTATTAGGAATGCTTTGTTGGTGATTTGTTAGCTATGGGATGAGTATGTCAATAATAATAAATATTGCTTTGATTTAAACATGTTGTAAAACTAGTGGATCACACAATGTCTAATCTTAAATATATTTGCAAATTTGAATTTTCCCATTGGGATAATACTGGAACAAAATTGAAATACAATATAAATGTCTTCCTAATGATACAAACTTAGCACATGATAGAGGATTTAATTTGAGTCATACAGATGCCTAGAATGCTTATAAGTGTTGAATGGTTATACATACTTGACAAACAACTCCTATCATATCAATTATAGATTAAAAAAAATGGAGCTTAGTGAGATAAATTATGAAAATTTCCAGATTTAATGTACATATGAAGATCTCCTAAAAATAAATATTTTCATATTAAATTAAAAGCCTCTAATATATATTTTACTCAATACGCTTTTATATCATGCATTACTATAGGAATTATTTTTTATGTGAGAAATGAGAACTCTTATAATTGAATTATTAACTTGATGAAATGTTATGAATGAAATGGAAATATGAATAATGAAAGTATCATGCAAACATGGTTAAATACCTTAATTAATTGTTGTAAGTACATATCTAACAATTGCAATATAAAGGATCACTTATATGTCATGTTTGGTCATTTTTACATGGAGGACCACTTGTAGTTTGTTAATGTGGATTAAACGAGTTTAATATAATAATTTTGGAATTTAGTTATTTATAATCACATATGTGTTGGGAGACTTGGGAAACATGATGAAGAATTACATGTGTAATTGTTGTTGATATGATGATTAGATATTACAGGAATGTATAATTGAAGAACTGGCAGTTGCATGTGAATAGTAAAAATTTGTCGAATTAAATTGTTGATTGGATATGGAATATGAAACATGGGAACATACTAGATATTTGAGAATGTTACATGATATTAATGATACAATATATGTAAAATGTATATTTAGGACTGAATTACCAAGTCTCCCTATGTATAAATTCTCTATGTAATATGTGTTGAGAAAGTTATGAAATATGACATGTAAAATGATTAATGAATGTGTGATTAGTTGATAACTTAGTTATATGAATAAAATTCAAATTTAGACCTATATAAATTGTTATACATGTTTTGCCATATTTACCTGTTTAATAGCTAATTATGGATGAGTTATTAGTTATAATAAGGACAATAGAATTATAATAAGAAATATTCATATTAATTGTAATAGTGACAATAGAATTACCAAAAGTAATGCAACTTATTAATGAAGATAAGAACCTAATAATAACAAGGAGATGGGATAAAACAACCTGGGTCATAAAGGGCTTGGATAGATGATTAGTGATCCTAAGTCACTAGCTCTTAACTAATTAAGAGTTTTTGTTTTTTTTTTTTTGGGGTGAATAACTAATTAAGAGTTTATTACGCACAAAATAAATCACTGATGAGTTAATATACCTAAATCCCTAAACCTACTTAAACCTAAATAATAATTAGACAACTTGGCTAAATAAAATCAATCACATAAAAAACTTAGGAAATATTACTTATCCACAACGAGGCTTAAAGTATGCAAATGAGTTGAGTCCTAAATTGGGATCCATAAAATGTAGACCCTAACCCGAGTAATTAAAGGAATAACAATTTAAAATTAAAATAATAAAGTTATTTGAGGTACTGACCTAATATGAGTCTTTAAACTCATAAACAGTTATTACAAATTGAGATTTAGAAAAGGAGAAAAAAAATTGTGAGACAGTTATGAAGTATGCAGTAAATGCATGTTACTTGCTAAGATAGAATTAATAATATGAGTAATACTTAAACTTGGTTTAAATGAATGTTGGTTGTTGTTTAGCCGCTTACTTTAGCAAGTAGTACCCTCGAACTGGGTTACAAACCTAATCACAACTTAAGAGGAAGCGGTAGTTAGGCACTTAGACCCCCTTGGAACGTATGGAAAGACTCAACGAGTAATCGATAGGGGAATTTTTGAGATAAAATGACCAACTAAGATCGAGAATGAAGTTGTAACGAGTTATGTTAGGTTATGGGATCTTGCATGAAGTGTTGTAATGGATTGTCCTCACTATGGTTAGACATGAGGAGATAAACCGGACAAAACTACTTCTTTCTTTTCCTTTTTTGAAAAATTGTAAGGGCTTATCCACACACATCATCCCCCATCCTCCCCTAATCCCTCCCCCGCCCCCCCCTTCCCCCCCCCTTTCATGTTAGATTCAAGACCCCTTCCATTTCCTATTTATTTAGCAAGAGTCTTAAGTACTCTCGTGTGTGTTAGTATTTCTAGGAAGCTGAAAATGCTTGCTGGTTTGTTGGACTCTTAATTAATATACTACACATGTGGTTGTTGCATTTGAATAGGTGGGTGTGACATGCAGGTGTGTGTTTGTTTACTATGTATTGGCTTCACTGCTTATTCTTTTATCATTTTTGGTATCATTGATGACCTCCATGTGGATATTCATTATGCTTTATTAGACTTCGAGGACGATGACTTGGAGGGTTGATCTGAGTAGATGACACCACATTTGATATAGTTTTTATAAGAATTTGAAGAAACTTTGTTTGACACTTTACGGTTTTATTGGATGACAATAATTAATAACTTTAAACATCTTTTATTTGAGGTGGACCTTGAGCCTAATGCATTTTTATATTAGGTTGAATTAAGCTCCCATGATGTGCCTAGTGGGCTTTTTTAAAAAAAAAAAAAAAAGAGTTTTATGAAATTTACGTCTTGAACAAATTAATTTTACTGCTATTTGCCTGCTTCTTTCCAGGCTATGGGTTAGATTTCGATATACCTTATACCATTGAAAAAGAGACGGAACTCTACTAAAATTTTTATAAAAATTAATAACGATTTCTCAATTAAAATTTGAATAGAAAGTTATGTAGTTAACGAATGTCTTATATATATATATATATATATATATATATCACTTGAGGTGATATATGTGGCAAAATTGGCACGTCATTTTTGCTCAAGACGTGACATCTAATCCTATGCATCACCATAATTTCCTCTTATGGTGGAGGCTAGATTAGAGGAAAAGGTTTGTCATTTGTTTGCAATGGTCATGGTGGCAATTGTTGTAGTGTCGATATGGATAGCTAGCTATCTCATAAGACTATGAGTGTTTTCATATCTAGGCAATTAAAATATGTAGTTGTTAATTTGTAAACTAAATTTTAATTAATTTAACTGTTAGGGATTGCCAACACTTAGTTGAATACAATCAAGAACTCGTAAAGTAGAAAATCACAATTGGTTTATTTATTATGCCATCGATCTATACTATATTTGAATTAATCTCTTTATCGGTTTAGATTATTACATTAAGCATGGTGTTCTCTCCCTTTGGAAGCAAGTAAATATGACCCAAATTAATTACTTAAGACATCTCATTAAAAAGCGCAAATGTTGTTCATGGATTCATATGCTACACTCTAATCAAATTATAGGATAAATTGCACCAAAAGATCTCAATGTTTGGGGGTAAGTTCGTTTGAGGGCCAATATTTTAAGTGGTTCAAAAGTGATCCCAACATTTGGAAAAGTGGGTCAATTGAGGTCTCCATTGACACTTGTTAATAGGAGAAATACTTAATTAAAACTTGAAAGACCCAATACGTTGTGACACATGTCAATGGAGACCTCAATTGACCTACTTATCCAAACGTTGAGACCTCATTTAAACCACTCGAAACATTGACATCTCAAATAAACTTTGCCGCAAAAGTTAAGACCTTTTGGTGTAATTTGTCCTCAAATTATGGCAGATTTCTATGTCTATTAATAAATTGAGTAATATTGTCACTTTAAACAAAACACATGTTCAATGAACAATGCTCAAAGAATCAACAACTCAAACATTTAGTACTCAAATCAACTAACCAACAACCTTCTTTAAAAAGGTAAATATTGCTAATTAATTCATGTTCAAAGCTCTGAGTAATTATAGTTCATTTTTCTATGTCTATCTTAATTTGAATTTGTCACGGAATTAGTTGAATTAAATCTTTTTGAGTAATAACCCAATATCAAACTTGTTGGACCATCTACTAAGCTGACAAGCAATACGCATATTGGAGGCACATTGTCTTTGTTTGTATTGTTAGCACACTCGAGCTTTAATTATGTAAAGCAGGATCCATTTTGGGTGAGAGTTAGCTAAGCTTTTTGTTTGAGCTGGGCATTGTAAGTTAGGATGCAGTAGGACAGCTAATATATCCCCTGGACTTAGTGCTCATGTTAGAGCTGGCAATAGGCGTTCTACAGGTAGGAAAGGCTTTAGTTAGCATAACTTGGTGCCCGAACTTAGTCATATAGTTAGCTTTTAGGTTATCGAAGTGTGAAGCCTATCTTTGTGGCATTGCCTTTGATGGATGCTTAAGGTGTTATGCTCTTGCCATGCCGTAATCGTAATGGTTAGCAAGTTGTCAAGCCAAATACGTGATAGCCATAGGATCAAGATGGTGGGCCATTATACCCTTATTATATCTTGATTGGGACCTTTGAAAGGCTTAGGCTATTTGCCATGATGCTAACAATGAGTTTGATAGTAAGGATGCTTAGGATACCTTAAAAACAAATAAGCTCTATTCTTGGTTAGGGAGAGCTTTGAAAAGAGGGGTTGCCCATTAATCAATTCTAAGCCTTGCTTTGTCCATAACCTTTGCCTTTTCGACCTATTGCCTGTAAGACGAAACCTTAACTATTTTCTTTTGTTTGCTTTCTTGTTTATGTTAATCCCTAGATCTCTAGTGTTTGTTTACCTTTATGATTGAAAGAAATGGAATCTAGTTTGAGTCAAATTTATGCTCCTACAATACTAAGAGGCACCTTTTTCTAGGGTTAAAGAGGCGTATCTTGTTTATTATTATTCTCTACTATTTTTACATGTTGTTTCTTTTAGATCTTGTTTGGATCTATTACAATCAACTACTTACAATTGATTTTCTATTAGATCAACTATAATTGCAACTATTTATTGTTGTAGTTGTCACTATTGTTACAAATGATATATTCTAATGTACTTTAGACTATTCTATAATATCATCTTGCATCCATAGTGCTCTTCTTCTAATTGTTGTCCTCTTGTTTGTAACATTGACAGAATATAGTTATAAAATAGGGCTGAAACATCCTTTTATATTCCAACATAGACAACCTCAATAGCTAGCTTGAAGGGTTTAACAATGCAAATAATGGAAGGATGACAGTAGAAATGGCGAACAGATGGAGACAACAATGATGGAGATGGTGAATAAAGAGATTTTATCAAAGGACTAAGCATGTGTCTACCATTTCTAGGAAATAGAATTACCAAAATCCATTTTAAAATTGCAAGAGTAAAATGTGATTTTCAAAGATATTTAAAAGTCCCATTTAAGAATTGCGACTACTCAAAATTAATACTATACCAAATTTGCAGAAGGACATTTTTAAACATATTAAAAAGTTGCATTTAATAAGTGCGACTTTCCAGTGGTATTTGGAAATAAAATCACACATTACACTTAGGATTTAAACAAGTTTCTAGTAATTAATATTCACTTTTAACTAGGGTTAGTTCTTAAGATGTTTGTTTAGAACACACTAAAGAGAAAAAGGAGAGAAGAGAGCTCATCTCATATTCTTGTTCCGGGTTAATTTAAGCACTCATGCAATTTATTTCAATTACTCTTTTGATCTATAATTGGAAGGGGGTTATGAATGGAAAAGTTAAATGATCTACTTCTTTTGGGATTTGAAAGCATTTAGAATTCAAGTTTAGTATAATAAAAAATGATTATCCCTTTTTGTATTAAAGAAAGAGAATATACGATAACTCAGCAAGCTAAACAACCATATCACTTTAATCCTAATCCCAACTCCACCATCACTTGAAGGGAAAAAGTTGAATCATTGAGAGCAAGAATTGTTGGCGTCCTTCATACTCATATTTCAGAATTTTGCATAATTATTTCACTTTTGGATTGATAAAATTAAGGCAAATCTTGCAATGTAAATCAATATGTTTCTAAGAATAATTTTAGTTATTCCTATAGTTAAATATATTTCCTAGTATTCACTTAACCAATCGGTAATTCATTACCAATTGTTATAAAATAAGTAGATGATATTGTATCTATAAATGTAGTTAATATAATGGTAGGTAAGGGTTGGTACACCAACGACTAAGAGCAATTATCTACATTTATCTCCTTATATGTACAGAAATAATTATCACATCAAATACAATTATTCTGCAATTCTATTTCACATGATACTAGAGCCTCAAGGCTTTTTGAATTAAGGTTTAGCTATTGTTGCCCTAGCGAGCAATGTCTAGCTCTTAAGCCTCACCCCGAAGAGTGAACGATTGATTTGGTTAATTGGTGTAGCGGATTTGCAAATATGATTACAATTTCTGCATATGAGTATGTTCAATTTCGTCGATATCAAGAAGCATTAAAAAAATCATCTCAATATATTATTACCATCATCAAATCAGGTAATTTAAATATATACCTTCTTTCTTCCATGTCACAATGGGCCATTAACTTAGGTGCTACTGATCATATGTTACAATTTCTTCATATTCTCTTGTTACCTTAGCAGATGGCTCTACATCATCTAGTATTGGTTCTAGCATAGTGCATTAGACTCTGTTACTTTCTTTGTCGTCTACCTTAAGTCTACTAAACTTTTTCTTTAATCTCTTATCAGTAAGTCAAATTACTCGCAGTTTAAATTATTTCATCTTGTTCTTTCCTAATTGTTGTTTGTTTCAAGATCTTATGATAAAAAAAAAAATTATTGGTAAAAGGGCATGTATCGAGAGGACTCTATGTTTTGGATACTCATACAGAGGTACCTAAACCCATTGCTTGTTCAAGTTCTATGACTCCTTCTTGAAGCACATTGTTGACTTGGTTTTCTTTTTTGTTTTCTTTAAAGAAAGTATGTGTCCTGAATTTCAAAATGATCATCATTAAATTATGAGTCATGTCAGTTTGCTAAACACTACCTTCAGTCTTATGTTTCTCGTGTCAATAAGAGAGTCAATTCTCCTTTTGAGTTAGTTCATTCAGATGTTTGGGGTCTTTGTCCAATTATGTCCAAAATTGGATTTCATTATTTTGTTACTTTTGTGGATGATTATTCTCTAATGAATTAGCTTTATCTAATGAAACCCCATTCTGAATTATTTTCTCGTTTTACTACGTTTTGTGATGAAATTGAGACTCATTTTAGTACTTCTATGCGTACCCTAAAAAGTGATAATGCCAAAGAATACTTATCTACGACATTCAAATCTTATATGACAAAGCATGGCATTATTCATCAAACTTCATGTGTTGATACACCATCTCAAAAATGGTATAGCTGAAAGGAAAAATAGGCATTTTCTTGAAACAGATAGGGCACTCTTGTTTCAAAATCATGTTCCCAAATAGCTTTGGATAGAAGCTATCTCAACAGCTTGTTTCTTGGTTAATTGTATGCCATCATTTGTTCTTCATGGTGAGATTCCTTATAAGATTCTTTTTCCCACAAAATCATTGTTTCCTATTAAGCCTCACATGTTTTGATGTACATGTTTTGTTTGAGATACTCGGCCTCAAGTCATTAGGTTAGACCCTAAGGCTATAAAATGCGTTTTTTTATGTTGCTTTCTTATACAAAAAGGATATCGATCTAATCTTAACAAACTTATTGTGTCTGCCGATCTTATCTTTATAGGATAATGTGCCTTTCTTTCCTACATCTTTTGAATCTATAGATAAAGCAAAAGAGGATGATGATCTATTGGTTTATCATATTACCTATCAAACATCAAGTATGTCTCCCACTATACTGCCTCCGCCTCTACCACTACCACCACCTCCCCTATCAATTCTTTATGTGTATGCTAGATGCCAACATCATTCTACTTTAAGTCTAGCACCCGTATCTTCTTTGGCATCAAATCCACCTAACAATAACTTGGATCTTCCGATTACTCTTCCCAAAAGTAAAAGATAATGCACTTTCCCTTATTTCTTCATTTGTATCATGTGATCATTTATCATCCTCTTCATGTTCCTTTGTTGCCTCTATTGATCTTATATCCATCCCCTGCACTCTTCATGAGGCCTTATCTCATCCAAGCTAGTGTACTACAATGATAGAGGAAATGAATACCTTAAATGCTAACAACATTTAGGATTTGGTAAGCTTACCTGAAAATAAAAAGGCTATTGGATGCAAATGGGTTTTTGCAAATAAAGTTAATCTCGATGGATATGTTGCTTGCCTTATGGCTAAGGGCTATGCACAAATTTATGTTATAGACTTTACCAATAATTTCTCTCCTATAGCTAAATTGAAATCTATCTAACTATTTATCTCTATGGCAGTTACTCATGATTGGCATCTACATCGATTAGATATTAAAAATGCCTTTTTACATGGGGATCTACAGGAGGAAGCCTATATCGAGCAACCATTGGGGTTTATTGCTCAGAGGAGAAAGGAAAAGTTTGTCATCTTCATAAATCTTTATATAGTTTGAAGCAGAGTTCTAGTGCTTTGTTTGGAAAACTTAGTCAGGTAATTGGAAAGCTTGGGACGATCAAAAGTAAGTCTGATCATTCGGTGTTTTATACACATTCTCCACCTGGAATTAGTATTTTTGTTGTTTATGTAGATGATATCATTATTACTGGAAGTGATGAAAGAGGACTATCTTCTTTGAAAAAGGCTCTTCATAGTCAGTTCCAAACAAAGGATTTGGGGTCTTTGAGGTACTTTCTAGGAGTTGAAGTGATGAGAAACAATAGAGGCATTTTCGTGTCTCAACGAAAATATGTAATTGACCTATTATCTGAAATGGGAAAGTTAAGGAAAAAACCATGCAATACCTTGATGACACCTAATCCATAATTTACCAAGGATATAAGTTATTTAAGGATCCTGAAAAATATAGGAAATTGGTTGGAAAATTGAATTAACTCACTGTAACTCGACCTGATACTGCATATTCTATTAGTGTTGTGAGCCAGTTTATGTCTTCTCCAACAGTTCATGATTGGGTTGCTTTGGAGCAAAATTTGTGCAATTTGAAAGGTGCTCTAGGACATGGAATACTATACCAAAGTCATGATCATTCTCATATAGAATTTTTTTCATATGTAGATTGGGTTAATTCTAAGGAAGATCGAAAATCCATTACTAGCTATTGTGTTATCTTTAGAGGAAATCTGGTTTCATGAAAGAGTAAGAAGCAGATTGTTGTATCCAAATCTAGTGTGAAATTAAAGTATAGAGCTATGGCCCAATCTACATGTGATGTTATGTAATATGGATATACCAAATTCAGATGAAGATTGGGCTCAAAGTTCCTCCACCAATAAAATTGTGGTGTCATAATCAAGCTACTCTTCATATTGCATCTAATCATATATTTCACGAACAAACTAAGCATATTGAGATCGATTACCATTTTGTTCATAAAAGATACAACAAAATTTTGTCTCTATAGGTTATGTGAAGACTAGAAAACAACTTGGAGACCTTTTCACAAAAGCATTAAATAAGAGTCAAGTTAATTATTTGTGTAACAAGTTGGGCATAATAAATAGCTACACTCTAGCTTGAGGGGGCAAGTTATAGAATAAAAACATAATATTATATTTATTAGTGTAATTAACTAACCACTAGGAGCACATCATCTATATATATTTCCTTGTATGTATAGAAACAATTATCACATCAAAATACAATTATTCTACACTTATATTTCACACCAATTACCACCTAGGCAAGCATTCTTCAAATAAAAAATATATAAATATTTCACAAAGTAAAGGCAACATTAAACCTGCATTTGCATCACATTAGTAAACAATTTTGAAAAGTTAGGTGATGAAACTTATAATGTATCAATTTCACCATATGATATATTATCTATATGGATTACAAAAAGCTACTAGAAGTGAATTAATCATAACCTAGCCCATCCAAATTAAAACCATGACACTTGTCAGAATGATGTTCATGCTGAAGAGTATGCATCTAGCATCTATCTTAGCCCACACTAGTATGGAGTAGAAATTTCAAGAAAAACAAAATTTTCTTATCACAAGGAATAATAATTATATATATATATATATATATATATTAAAAAAAAATAATTGAGTGGAGAACAATGGGAGATATAATGGCTATTATATCTATCCACATTTGGTGTACTACTAAAGATAGACGATGAATAGCTCATGAAATGATTAAACTATAATGTTTAAAAAAAAATTAAATACACCATCCAAAGAAAAGGGAAAAAAAACCTAGAAATGCCTTATTTAAACTCGTAAATTGAATTCATAACTTTATTAAATTTCAAAGGAATTGAGACTTCAGGTCACAATTTTAGGTTTTAAAGACATGATACCTTGAGACATTCATCTTGCCTATTTCCTTTCTATACATTCCTCTCTCAACTACTATAATTTTAGGGGTAGATTGTATGTCTACTGTTCCAATCAAGAAAAATTATTAATATATAAGTTGGATAAAAACTATTATTAAGATACAATTATAATATAGCGTCCATAAATCAGGATATGCAAATTTACACATAAATCACAAGAACAAAACAAGATATGATATTTGGATATTGTTACTTTATAGACGCGATACTTATATCGTGTTTTATAAACGCTATACTTATATCGCGGTTTATTGTTACAATAAGTACGCACCAAAACTAAACTTCCTTTAAGCACTGCTATGATGTTGATGCGAGAGCATTCATGTTCATTTTCTTCCTTGCGAATGCTTCAGCCGCTAGTGTGCCATTTTTAACTTTGCTAAGCTAGTGTGATTGGCATGGGACCATCCATTGCTTTTTCATTTTGGAAAGCACTGTTTGTGTTCGGGAGAAAAATGCAAACAGGTATTGCGATAATAAACTGCAACATGTTAATAGTACTAATTATTTTTATATCATGTTTAATAAACACGATTTGAGTGTTGTATTTTGATAATTAATTTTATTTTAATCGTATTTTAAAAAAATTAGTGTCAAATAGGATCCTAAACAATTGCCTGAAAAAGGCAGTAAGCGGCAAGCTTGCGCTAATTGCTTTGCTGCCTTCACTAAATTTGGCATCCTAAATATCCAAAGTTGTTCTTATCCCTCTGAATATCATGCTTTCTCCGTAGCGCAAACATCGTGTAGCTAATAGCACTCACAAAATTTGTTTGACATCAATGCTTCACCATAACGAATAGATATCAGCCTAAATTGGACGTATAGGAGTAACACAGAGACAAAAAAAAAATGGAAAAAATAAGAGAAAAAACCGCAAACTTCTTCATATCAAGCAAGGGATTTTATTGAACGTTCAATACGGAGCAGGTGTAGAGAATAAAACGAAAAGGGAACTAAGGCTCAATGCAAAATTTTCTTGACACGTTTTTATTATGCATTTCTTATTTATTGAAACCTCCTCACTTATTAATAAAAATTTAAGGAAAAAAAAAGTGATCGGGGCCTGGGGCCTTGACTTTATTAGTATTATATCAATCACAACTTTAAATCACAAATTTTTACAAATTCTCTGCTGAAGTCGTATTTTTACTCTTTCAAGATTTTTCCTCACGATTCCACATGTTTGTTAGTCCACTGAATGGCCAATAAACCTAATGTGTGACCCGGATGACCCTCCCAGGTCACAGTTGAACTGTCCAGATCAACCGGATCCAACCAGCTCAACCGAAAAATGGTATGCTAGCCAGAACCGGCTGCTTTTAGGGCCAGTTCCAGTTGAACCCAATCGAACTGGCCAGTCTGTTCCGATTTCAACAGCATTGGTAAAAGTGCACCCGATAAGTTTATAACTTCCAAAATGATGCACCTGCACTTGCTAGTTCAAGAGGTACAATTGAATCGTGCACTGATATTTCATTTACTCGTTTACTCGTCAATTCATGGCCCACAGCAGTGCAAAGTAATGTGAAAGCGATTTCAGTTCAGCATAGCATGGAGCCATAATAATAATAATAATATCGAAGCTAGACAGGCCAGGATGTGTATCATATCTTTCTACAACTAAAACATGGAATTCTCAATTATGCTGCGTGGGTGAAACTTCAATGCGCGTGATTTTAATCAACAGATCTAAATAGATCACTGCATAGTCCCAGTTTAAAACACGCCAAGAAACAGAGAACTGGAGAATGGTTACATCAACCTGAAATAACTAGTAATGTCATCAAATTTCAGGCAGTTCCTAAGTTTGCTGGTTGGGAGTAAAATTTCATAAAAAAAATGCACTCACAGATGTGGCTAGCAACTTCAAAGAGGAAAAAGATATTTATACATCAATTTTGTGGCAAGATATTGACAATTGTTATGAAATCTACTCATCTTCCTGTTTAAGGGGGGAAAAAATTACAACTGACATGATATGCACACAGGCCTACTTAATAAACAATACAATGCTATTCAACACAAAAAGAAAGGGATTGGGGAGCGAAAGTCAAAAAGCACATACAGACAATGCTACAACAATATCAAAGCTCTGAGAGGATTGCAGGGATGTAATGACTAAGCTCTGCAGTGAGAGATTGAAATCCATTCACAAGCTGTGTGTGGAAATCCTGATCTTCCTCCCCTATCAATCTAAAGTGCACCCGAATAGCACGCTTGCATACTGCCATAAATTCAAGAAGTGCAGCAATGAGTTGCTGCAACTCCTGTGATCGCAATCGTGTAGCAGGTTCACCTGACAGGAATGCTGTGCAAACACTAAGGACTCCACTGTTCACCTGCACATATCACGATGATATTGGAATCAAAACCATGCCAGCATTACAGGAAGGGATGATAAAGACATAAAAGTTGAATTCACTTTTGCAAACTTTCAAAAAAGAAGATGAATGCAAGCATGCAACTCACTTGAACAGCAACACTGCCTTGAAGAATTCTCTGTAGACTCTGGAGTCGTGGGAGTTGGTCACCTTCTGAGCTACGAGGCTCCTCAAGTTCATTGCGTAGTGCAGCAGTCCTTGTCTCAATCATTCCAATGGCATTCTCAACTGGTGAAAACTCAAGAGACTCTGATTTAGTCACCAGTAGTCTGTTCACGAGGGCAGGAAATGAGCCCTCAGTCTGAAGTACAGTTCGCCTCTTCCATTGATCTTCTAATCCACCTTGAGTCTTTCCATTTTTTGTAAATGGGGTATCAAACAAAAAGCGATCAAAAACTCGTGCACGTACACCTCCAGTGGAAAGAGAGAAGATCCTCTCCCTTCTGCTTCCTAAGTCTTCATCTTCCATCACTGGATCAACAGCAGTTATCTGCAAATAGCAGACACCAGGCTGCAGCTCTTCAGCCTTGACTTGCCTTGAATCAGGAATAATATGCAGTGTGTGATTTCCATCCATCCTAGTCTCATATATATGACTAAGTTTCTCCATTATATCTCCTAGCCGTACATCACGGGGTTCTCGGTACACGTATTCCTTCTTATCAAGCTTCCCAAACTTTTCACCATAGAACCCAACCCTATAATAAGTAGCATCAGTAAAAGGTATTGGGCTTGACTCCTGCTCAAGGATTGACTCATATATGTTGGTAAGCAACGTGTGACATTTTGCCAGTTGTCCATATGCTCTTCTGCTTTTATAAACTGGGATCACTAGTTCAAGAATGCTTGCACAGAAATGATAAAGCTCAGCTTGGGAGAAAAGCTTGTTAGCAAGTTGAAGATATTTCACAGCAGAATCAACTGTAAGTTTAGAAGCACCATATCCCTCAACCTCAGCAGCAGATGCTTCACAGGTAATCTCACTGCTAACCATAGGGCATATTTTACGTAGTGCTGTCGCGTGATCTTTACTCCAAACACCATCATTCCTTGCAACTAGTGCCTGAAGTAAAGCAAATCATATCTCATAAATTCAAGGTCTCAGTAGTAGCAGAAGCATGAGAGAAAAGGTCGTTTGGGGGAGGGAGAGGTGGGTGGGGGGGAGGGGAGAGAGTCGAAGTCCACGTGAGCCTTAAATTGAACTAAAGCAGTTTCACATCTTAAAATACAATCATAAAAATAAAAGATATACGAGTAACTTTTTTCCAAACAGCAAGTAACAGGCCAGAGATGATTGGTCATCAACAATACGAACAAGCCTCCTCTTTTCATTTAAATTGTGCCAATGCAATGATACCTGATTGTTCATTGTCCTACATAGCAAGCAGCGAAGCTTTGAACACCTAGATTGTTTGTACAACCAAGGCAGAGCATCAATCACAACCTAGATGAAGATTTTTGTCCTTTCTGCTAGCAATAACAAATATGCTAAGTATGGCTTTATTCATTACAACAGATTTTGAAGTTTGCAAGTACATTAGAGTACTGTTGCAGGAATATTGTAAGGTGTCACAAAATAGGGACATATTTTCAGAAAGAGGATTTAATAGGATTATTTTCTTTTCTTTTTTAACTTCCAACATATAAATAAGCACCATGTAAATCAACAGAATACACAGAAAATTCTTTCCACTTTTCATTACATAAAGAAACAACCCAATACCTGCATTACAACACCAGCAACAGCAACAGCACATTGTGCAGCTTCAGCCCAGGATTGCATCTCCTGATGTGCATCACACAAATGCAGTAACCACATAATGTGAAGATCAGGAACAGGGGCAAATGCCATAGCCAGCTTGTAATAGCTTTCTGCAGCTGCGTATCTATCCATAGTCATGACAGGTACCTGTATGAGAACAGCCAAAATAATGTTTAGTTCACTACCTGCAGATAATATAGCCATAATTGACAATAAACAGTTCCAGTGTGGAAGACAAGAAACCGCTTTACCCAACATCATTTTTCAACAGTAATTAAATTATTTGCATTAAAAAAAGCAGATATATGCAAAGTGAATTGCACAGAATTGCCAACATAGTATTGTGATAGAGACTGGAAGGAACAATCAAGAACACAAATTATCAGTAAATAAGAGCCAATTGGAGATCAAGAGAACATTAGTTGCCATCATACATGTTGCACTTTGTCACATCAGTTCACATGTGATAGGGGAAGAATCTGTGCTTTCTAGTTAAGAAACAGATTTCACCAATATAGCTTGAACAAGTACCGTTAACAATAGCAAATAGAACAGATTGAAATAGCATTCTTGCAATAAATTTATATCTATAAACCTCATCTGATTAATCGGTGCTAAAAATGAATGCCCACATCCTTTCTGCACACCCAAACACACCCCCCCCACCCCCCCCCCCCCCAAGTTCCACCCCCACTCCACAATCCAAGTACCAGAATGAAACTTAAAACTCACCAAAAGAGCATGCTCAAAGCTTGCATCGAGGGCCAGCAAAAGACTATCAGAAAGATACTTGACGTCTGACCAGGACCACCGGTTTTCTGTGAAATTTTCGGGCATTGTTATGAGGGCATTATCAGGAAGACCACACTCCTTTAATAGCTCTGAGCTCTTGCCCTCATCTGCCATTTCCTCCAAAGACTTCCGAAGTCGTCTTGCCTCGCCACTCTCTTCTAGAGTCCCATCAGATTTCATCTGAGTCACTTGCACCTCCGACATCAATTCTGACAATGTAATCGTCAACATGACCCTCAATCTTGCAGTCTGCATCAAGTAGTAGAAAGAGCTCTGCAAAAGCAAAGTAAATGTTCTTAGAACTTAGCAACATTCAGATACAAATTTTTCTGATCTCAGAAGCTTACCCTGACAAGTATCTGAAGCCCCACAACTGCCCTCTTTCTGATGCTGTCATTTCTAAAAACTGCAAGGCGCAGAAGGTGAAAAGCAACTTGCTTCAAGAAACGATCATTTTCTCTTGCTATTAGAGTTGCTCCATGAAGATTAAAGATGCTGTTGAAGACAGGTAAGAGAGCTTTCCAGAACTCCAATGGTTGATTTCGGGAGAAGAAATTCATAAAAGTAGCTGTAATGCAATCAAGTTTTCCATATTCGGTGGCTATACTATGACTAGCTGCCATCATGGAAAATTTTGCAGTTATTTCTAAAACCTGAAGACTGACAGCAGCACTCAAGTTCTCTTCCCACAGTTCCTGTAGTCAACATCAAGATATTGTCAGGCAATCACATTGATCATGAACATAAGTCAGCAAACCTCACTAACATAGTGATACAGAATAAGCAAGATTAAAATTTACAACATTCTACCAGCTTTTGCCTCAATGCAGGATGCAATGATTCTCTAAGCGCTTGAGCAGAAGCTCCAATTCTCGATGATTGTGCCTGGGCTAGGGCTTCTCTTAGAGAATATGGCTGACTTGGGGAACTTAATTGAGAGTTCACTCTCTGCCACAAATAACCATTCTCAGGTGTTCCCTGAGGCTGCATCACCATCAACAAAGAGAAGAAAAAACTCATTATGATAGCAGCAAACAAATTGGAAAAAGACAGAATGGACGCACAGCAGTATTCTTCCTGTAAAAGAAAAACCTTGGGCAGCTTAACTTACTCTTACTTCATGCCTTGATGCCTCAGAAAGATAGGTATTGATAGCAGGAGATAGTCTTTCAGAATATTTAGGGGAGACAGGACCATCGCCAGTAGGGCTACGAGAACTGCTGCCAATGAGCATGCCATCGGAAGGTTTTCTATGCTGTAAACCATACAGATATAGAATCACTCATTGAAATAACTCTTAATGATAAGAATCGAGAAAGATCATGTGCACAAAGAAGAAAAGGGAGGCCATGAACTAAGAGATACATTACGAAGTTGGTTGCACTCTTTTCTAACCCATAAAGGATAAGGAATAGTCTAGACAAGAAATAGAGAAGCCAAAAGCACTAAAAGTTGAACTTGTAGTGAGTTTAATATTAAAACCTCAAAGAGAGTGAGGCATTCCTCCATGAGTTTGAAAAACAGTCTGGTCCGTGCAATGCTTTGCTGCCATGCCTTGACAAGGGATGCATCATCGAGATTGCGCACTATTTGAAGAATAACGATTAGCACTTCACGTTTTTCCACAGCATTTAAATTGTAAAAGACAGGCATTTCATCTAGTATCTGCACATATCACAAAAACAATAATTATTACAATGCCAAAAATAAGGCCAGAGTCTATACTGTAATCAAGAATAAAAGGGCAAATTGGGAATAAAGAACAATAGAAAAAGAAGTTAGTAATGTGATTTCACACACCAAAAAATAAAAATCAAGAGCTTACTGCTAGTTTAGTTTAGGCATTGATACGTTTATAGCAAGAGGTAGTGTGTCAATGCTCATTTGGAACAAATAAAAACAAATCAGATGGAAATGAGATTCAATTTGACTAAGATTGTGTTTTTACCATGGAAACTTTTGTGGCTTAAACTTTTGAAATTTGATGAATCTAATTGTAGAATATTAAATGTGTCCATAGGGCACATGCAAAAGCTATATAGGATATCTCACATGTGAAATGAAACATACTTCTGAATCATCATCATCATAGCTACAATTGACACCATGTGATTTAAGGATCCAAGTGACGACTAAGATCACTAATACTAGAATAGCAAACAATCATTAACAGAAAAAAGATAGCAGAAGCAGACTTCAAGCTAAGATCTAATGGGAAAGCACAAATATGATACTAAGAGCTACAAGAATTTTAGGACTGATGCACCTGGCCAATAAGTGGAAAATATAACTGTGCAATGTAGAGCTTATCTTCAGGCTTTTGATATCGAGCATCAAACTCATGCTTGCAGAGCAGTACAACCAGTATTCTAGCAGCCTGACAGAGCCAACCACAAAGGTACTTATTTAGAATATAAGCACAAGAAATCATCTTTTGCACACGGCAAAAGACAAGTCTTAAAGGAGCTAGTAGTGGAGACTATACAGGGACAAGTTATGACAGTCAATAAAAAAATGATTTGACTTTACATTGTATTCTTTGTTTAGTGACTTACCTTTGCACGTTGAGACAAATCATCATGGTCCCATGTAAGAAAAATCTCCTGAATTAGAACAGAAGAAAGGTAGTTCCTACAACATGAATACACCATAAGAAACCATTCAAACGCTGAGACCATTGTGATGTTACTAAGAGACTCCACTCTAATTTTTTTGCCACACCAAAAAAAGAAGGAAAAATGAAAAAAAAAAGAAAGAAGAATGCATTAGAAAAGTCAATTAAACTAAAACCCTGAAATATTTCAACCATATATGTACTTTGATAATTAGGGAATGACATTTACACAATATAAAATTACTGTTCCATTAGAGTGTCATGGAAAGGGTAGAAAACAAAATGGTCTTCATCCAAAAGCACCAATACAAAAGGAATGTCGTGAACATGAAGAAATGATGGTTTTCCATGGCATTAGGGGAATTTGAGTAATCCCATAAAAGTGGACCATGTAAGCTCAATTTATTGAACATTGATGTTACTATAATGGAAGGAGAATGGCAAAAGAGACTAGAGCTACCTATTAAAAGGAAAGATTTTTTATACTAAGAAGATGCAATAAAGTAGACTTTGTCTTAACTAAAGATTCAAGGATAACCCACATGATAGAGGAAAATGGTTGTAATATGACGGAGTTTCACAATTTATGCATCTATCTGCTGAGACCAATCTAAGATTGTAGTCTGAGGCCTCAAAATAAGAAAGAAATAATTTGGCTTGAAAGTTCTACTTTAGATACAAAAGACTTGAAGGATAAGCCATCACCATTCTAATTGTACAGAAACCTTCTTCCAGTGATAACAATTGTGCCACATTTAAAAGCATCTATCAGTCTAGGAAATAATCATAATAAAGGAAAGAAAGACATGGAAACACAAGGTTCCACTTTATTAACAAAGAAAATGTAAAAGGAGCACAAAAAGTCCCTTGATTACTAAAGAGAAGCTTTCTCACAAATTCAAGAATTTGCATCATATAAATAGCTGTTGTCTTAATTTCAGATGCTGATATCAAGTTATTTTAAAATGAACATATGTAAATCTGCAACGTTTGATGTTAAAATAGTAGTCCAAAGCAAGGAATTTCACTTTTACCTATCAGAAGGATCTCTTCCTGGCATTTCAACAAATAAATCGTGATCACATATAATCTGCAAAAATGTAAGCTTGCATTCATGCAGAATTGACTGGCATACTCCTGAAAATTTGTCCAGATATAACGATACCTGCAGGACAAGGACTCTCAACCATAAAATCAACATAAAAGCTTAAAAAGCAAGCTGCAGATGTGTCAATAGATACGAAAAATGATTTCACCATCCAACCAAAGACAAGTAACCTGTTAAAACTAATCAACTTACATTTTCAAAATTTCCTATAATTTTTTTTCTTTTTATTTACAGAAAATACTTCTGAAAAGCAAGCCCTAGAAAAACATAATATCTTAAAAACAGCAATTAAAAAAAGTTGCAGAGAAAATATTTTATCAACAACCTACAATAAACAGGCTTATGAACCAAATAAGCACCAGATTACTTCGAAAAATGCAATACTTTATGGGAAAAAGTGCAGTTTGAAAAGAATAATGAGCATAATTCTAGAAATAAACACATAATGCTCGATTCAACCGTACAAAGGGAAGAAACCCAAAAACATACTAATTCAAAAACTTGACGAGGTTCAATGATTGAAAGAAGATCATAACAGAAGAAGGCCAAACTGCTATTCAATCGCTTTGCCAAGCTCAATCCCTTCTTACACCGCTCGTGCACTTCAGTCAGAAGGCAATCATATAGCTGTAATATACATTTAAATACACTTTCTTTCAACTGCATGGGGGGAACATCTTCTCCTGGAAAACAAAGCATATAGTAAGCAATAAAATACTCAATAGGCCAAGAAGAACGTTTTGAAATAATCAAGATTACAAGATTATAGCATGTACTCAAAATGTCTCTTAAACTGAAATGGGCTTAGATGATGGGCTTAGATGGCTTCCAAAGCATTGGATAAAGGTACTTTAAAATTAAAAAATTAAGAGAATATGAGAAATGGAGACAGTATTGAAGGAAACCCCAAATTTTTTGGGGCAATAGTTTGTGTATTATATATATCAATCAAAAGAAATCAGAAGTTTCAGGTAGAGAAGCAACATGATTCCATGCAGCATTTACAGTGATGAAATGGCCCTACAGGGGCCTAAGTCTAGAAAAATTAGCTGTACAAATTAAAGAAAGCGTGGAAAGAAAAATCCATAGAGATCATTTCATAGTTGAATTGAAGGACAACAAAAAATTTCTTTGCTCTAAAATTTCTTCATGGTTTCTTACCTAAAGAAAGAACATGATAGAACAAGCGTGTCTGCTCCAATGCCATGGACTTGACAATTAGCTCAAGAAAAAACCATGCCATTGCCAACACATCATCATAAACCGGTCCGACTCGATATCCTTTAGCCTGGACAACATCAATACTCAGAATAAACTCATACAATCTAAAAGTGCATATAAGTAATTTGCAGCAGCCAGAAGGTAGTTTCCACCTAGATAAGTTGATACACGAACAGATAATGGAGACATCCACGGAGGACAGCTTAAATGCAAACCCAAATGTAATTCCATGATGAACATATGATATAAGAATCTATAGTGCCTGACGCCTCGAAAGAAGAAAGGTTACAAAAACTTGCCATTCTTAATTACTCCACCACCAGCATTTAGGCCACAAAATAAACATCTGCACCTAAAAACTAAAAATTAAATAATGGATATTTTCTAACCCTTTGCAATGGTGTCACTATGCCATAGCTTAAAAAGTTTGCCATGATTACAAAAGGAGAAAAATCTGAGAGGTTGCACATGGTACCACTAGAATTCACCAAAGGTGTTCAATATGCGGAAGGAAACCAAGTTTCTTTGTGGCAAAAAATTAATGTTAGTTTTTCTATTATTTTAATACTAAGTCATATCCACAAGCTGAGGCGCAAATTACTGCAACTCAAAGGTGTTCACTATAATAAAAAAAGAATTATTCCTCTTTTCCAGTAGACGCAACTATAAAGCCATAGAAGGATTCGATTCAAGTGAACATATCCTTGTGATAAAAAGCCAAACATAAAAGACGAGATGGGAAGATTTTACCTTACTACGAGCTAAGCTTCCCCAGACAGCTGAGAGACCAGGATAAACTGGTGGCTGACGACCCCCAAAGTCATCAAACGCATAGTCAACATAATTAACTAGAAAGCGATTTCTTTCATTATCATCAATAGACTCCTGTTGTGCCCTGTCATGCATATCACCACATGCAATCACAGACTAAAAAAATGCAAAAATGCAGACTGATCTGGAAACAACACTATTCTCTAAAGAGACTCAATCAATTGCAAAGCAGCAATGGAAATATTTCAGAGCAAAAGCTTACCGAGTTAATATGTTGACCACGGCTCTAAAGGCAGCAACCTGAGGGTTATATATGCAAAATTGGTAATAAGGAGACACAAAAACAAGAAACTTACAGATGCAACTCATGTATCTTAACATAACTGGTAACTCATATTTATGAGAAAGAAGAAAAAGTACTTTTAAAAGTCAACATAACTAGTGTGACTATTCCTCTTTGAAAATGCAGATGTGAAATGATTGATAAGGCAAAATTCTGTTTCCCAACATAAGTTGGCTGCCTTAGACATTTTAATTTTTATTTTAAAAAGGAGAAGACAAAACAAATATAAGCAGCTACAAAAGCACGGAGATGACCATTTCATCGTTTTCCCATTAAGCACTCATGTTAGTGAGGCTACAAGAAGACCATCCAGGCAGTATAACCATTAGACTAACAAATGAGAGCTAAAAAATAATATATATATAGAGAGAGAGAGAGAAAGAGAGAGGATACACCATAGACAGCAAAATTGCAATATGTCCAATTAAGTATGGATGAGGTTGTTCCACCACAAGTTTTCACTTCGTTGAGATAAAGTTTATTGATAAGAAGGCTCATTTCAAACCCCATTGTGGCTCAACATCTTCCATACTAATTTGGCTCACTTTTTAATGGTGCTAATTAATTTTTGACAGCATTCCGTACATCATGACACGATATAGGAGGTATCAGATTCTTTTGGCCTCAGGAGGACATAGTTAATCAGCAAGAAATTATAAAGGGAAGAATTTCTAAATTATCTTTTTTTATGTCTCAAAATCACTTAGCTGAAAATTTTTACCAAAGATTCTTACAATCATTTTCAAAATAACATGTATAAAAGATAGGATGAAAAAAATCTATATGCCATATCAAGAAAAGCACTGGCAAGTAATAGTCATTAATAATTCTCAAAAAACTGATGGGATAATATTATGGCACCAAAAAAAAAAAAAAAAACTGATGGGGTAATAATCTATCCGTGTCAAAATAAAAAAATGGAAACTAAAGTAGTCCATCCAAATCTGTATGACCTGTAAAGTTTCTCCACCATTGCCAATAAGATGAAGTAGCATATTTAGTATTGGGTGTAGAAACTGAAGCAAAGCAGTAGAATCAACATTCTTCAAACTGTTAATTGCCTGCACATGAGAGATGTTATCTTCAGTAATTATGAAGTTACTCTGGAGTGCAGAGCATTTCTTGTAGAGCACAATAATTAATGAAATTGAAACAAATCTGCAAAACCATTTAAACAAATCAACCACTAAAAAAGCTAAGAGAGATTCATGGAGCACCTTCTTCACTTTTGCAATCAAGGTTAAGACTACATTGCTTGATGATTGTTAAAGAAGGCTGCAACTGATACATGGTCATTGCATGTGTTCTAAATCTAAGCAGCCAATCTTGAATTGAAATCAGCCAAAAAGGCCATTAAAGGTATATGAGCGCATAACAAAAGAGGCTAAGATACGAGCTTTAAGTCAGCAATGAGTATAATATACAGACAAGAATATAATGATCACAAAAGTTATCAAGCACCCTATTCTTTATTTCAAGTGAAGGAATGACATCAGAACATAATACAGCTTTTTTAACAACAATGATAACTACCTATGATAAAATTTAAGTTTTAATTTCAGCACATGAAATGCAGTCAGGCAATTCTATCCATCTTGAGGTGAGAGAAGAAAAAGTTCATAACAGTAATACTGCTCTGTCATCAGATTATTTTCACAAATTGATCTGATATAGCATATTCTATGTGAAAAATTAAAAAAATTAGAAACTTAAAGAAAACGAGGGGAAAAGTAAATTCATAGAATACCTCCAACAGTTCAGAACCCCAAGGCGGGCTTGTTCTTAGAGTGTGCCTATCATACTCAAGAAAGAAGTCCCTAACGCGCTCATTAATGGGGTACAAAGATGAGCAGAGTCTCAAACGCAATCTGAAGACACTTTTTCCATCTTCCAAATAATCTAATCTCTCCTGTAAATAAATTAATTAATTAATTATCATAGAAGTAAAAAGCCAAGCATAATGTATCAATTCCCATGTTATTTTTCCCTTCAAACATGAAACCTATCAATTTGCCACAATTTAGAAGGACATTCAAAATGGAAGCTGTAAGTCTATTTCAAACAGAGCTTTTATCATAAGGGCTATCAGAGGTGCCCTCAAATTTTGACTATCACATTTCTCTACTTTTAGCAGTTAAGAGTTAACAAAAGAGAAATTTAAATTATTTAATTTGTAACACATAGAAGCCTAGGCTTTTTTAATCATGTCAAGTATAGATACCACAAATATAGTCATGTCATGTAGATGTGGGCATATTAGCAGCAAATGATGCTAAAAGCAACATAGAACACAAGTAATTGCAAAAACCCTTCAAAATGATACCAATTTTCTTTAGAGAGAAGCTGTGACTAAAAGTAGGAAGAAACTAGAGTAAGTACATAAAAAATAAAAGGTTAAATGCTATGAATGGAATATGAACTTTGAAATTGATCAATATTATACCTAAAAGAACTTTTTGTGTGTACTAATAATACCTCCGTCATATTGATTAAAAACGCCATATAAGATGATGTGTTAGTCAATTTGACAAAGTAGGATTTACATGCAAGAAAAGTCCCTTCAAGTATTAAATTGATCAATTTTAAAGTTTAATTAGCTAGTTGTATATTTTACCAAAGTTTAAATATCATTCACGACATTAACCCAAAATAAAATAAAAAAAGATAATGTCATGAATGGTACCTAAACTCTGATAAAATATGCAGCTAAGTATCTAAGCTTAATTGATCGATTTAGTACCTAAAAAACTTTAAAATTTATCAATATAGTAACTTGATGGAGGTACTGTCGGTATGCATGAAAAGTTATTTTAAGTACTAAATTGATGAATTTCAAATTCGAATATCTAATTGTATATGTTGTCAAAGCTCTGGTACCGTTTGCGATATCAACCCAAATAAAAACTTACATTTGGCACACATGACATTCAAGAGGATTTACACCAAGGCAAGGCACACAAGAATAATCAATTCTTGAAGTCTGAAAATAAAATTTACATATGTAATTTAAATCTCTTGTTGTATAGTGTAGCTTATATGTGTCCTAACTCGGATCTTCTATGTCGTAAATATTCTAAGCTAGACCATTTTCTGATGTATTATGACACATCCTTATAATCATGACATAGAGAACAGAAATACTAATATAAACCTCATTTTGATTATGAATAATTTCCCTCCATTACCTCAAGGGAAACATGACACCCCCATCTCCAACTGAAGATTTCTTGAGAAAATCAGATTCAAGAAAATAGAACAATTTTATTGGATTAATCAAGAAAATTCAACATTGCAGGAAGCTAGGTCAGAAAGAAGATATATGCAAACTGCATACATTAACATGTACATATATGTATATATTATCTTTTGTGCTGTCTAGAAATACCTTTCCAGAATCCTGAAGATAATGGGGAACCAATTCTCTCATAATGGGTAATGAAATTTCAGATCTCAGCCTGCAAAGTGAAACTATCAAATTATATTCGTATAGAATGACCCAGAAAAAACAAACATAAAGGACTGAAAACCATAGATAAAACATTTAAGGCTAGAATATAGGGTCTCATAAAGTACATGATATGAATAGAAAGGAATGCAGCAGAAGAAGCAACAAAATCCCTAGGGGAAAAAATAGAATATAAGAGGTGTAGGCTCTGCATGCTCATTGCAACATTTGAAGAACACTTGGTAATTTCTGTTTCCATTTTATAAAAAATAAGTGTCAATTACATAATCAGTCCAAATTATGTGAATATTGCAAAGAAGCTAGTCCCAATCTACTTCCTATCTCTCTCATTCACTCAGGCATTTGAGAGAATGCCTAGATATAAATATGGAGTTGAAATGCAAAATGCATGCATGGTGTCAATATGGTGAAGGCATTACAAGTTGAAAAAGAACGAAAAAAAATGGATTCTAGAAATTCACTAACTTCTATCTAGAATCACCTCCCTGGTACAAAAAATAGTTATAAAAGGAACAGCAATGAACAATTGCATTGTACCTTGATAGGGAAATGTCTTTCTGAACCAGGTGCTCAATTCAAATTCCACCAAGACCACTTTTTGTATTACAAATACAATGCTAGCTAGACTTAAACCAGAAAACAGATTTTGATGTTCCAAATGCAAACATTGCAACTATGACTAGCCACTCCATTAGCCAAAAAAAGCTGTGTTTTCAATTCTTGAAAATGCATAGAAATGATGGCTACTTAGCTAACAGAGAGAATGGCAGTATGAATTGCAAAAACTACAACCTAGCACCCAAATTACCCCGCAAGACATATGCACCATGTTAAGTATAGCATGTACTATATAAGTATACTGAGAAGTATCCTTTGAGAGATTTGGACCCATGACCTCACACAATTTATCATAAGAATTCCTAAACCTAAAACACTAGGCCAACCATTTACATAGTTATACTTTGCATCAAAATAATTAGACAACAAAGCAATATATATAAGGTGAAAAGAAAGAAACATACTGAGCATGTGTAGATAATGGAAGAGCTGAATACCCAATGAGCACCTAGAAAATCAATTGTAGAGCAAGTAGTTAAAAGAAAAAAATCTACAGAATACAAGAAAACATAAAGCAGCAAGTTAATAAAAAATGGATAAGCAACACTATGACAACAGGGGCAACAAGACAATACACAAAACACTTAAACAGGAGTTTTGGAGCATAAGTGGAAAAATGATAAGCAAGGAAGCAATGAAGTTGATACAAACAAATGTATAAAACACATATTCATTCCACCAAAAGTGAAATAAAGTGAAGAGGATTTACTGGCTTTGGAGCTTCTAGTTTTGTTTGAAGATCAATATGGAAGAAAGTGAACAACAGGTGATGAACCGGCGTCCAAATAGCAGGAAGAAGTAGTTTCACTTCATCATGATAACAGGCCACCCTAGCTCCAAGAGTAACTTGTGTATGAGTCCACTTTTGTAATGGTGAACCAGGCTCTCTTGAATACATTGCCTAGCAGAAATTATAAATATTAGAGAAAGATGAAGTTTGGACATGATTACCCCGCAAATCAAAGAAAAGTACCTCCAATGGTTGCCTGCGGACATCAGCATCATCCTTTCTAAGCTCAACCCTTATAAACAAATTCCTCTTTCGACTCAAACTCACTGTCAATGGATATACATATAAACAATGGAAAAGCTGCATGAAAGGCTCGTTTCTTGTGGTAGTGCGAAAGTCAAAAGCTGGGAACTGGACATCAAATAAAGACCAGACATGTTACAAACAACTCACTTGATGCAACTTTTCCAATAAAATTAAGTCATCTAGGTATCAGTAAGTTATTTACAAGAAAATAAAGAAGCCATTAGCAAACCACATGCTATTCAGACAAACTGCCCAGTCAACATTGGAGAAGCAAAGTAGGTGATTTTCAGTCCACCAATCATGAGACCATAAAGTAGTTTGATCCATCATCTTGCAGTAATACTTCATACTGCGAAGTACTAAGGTCCAGACATGCAAGTAAGGCCACAGTGGTGATAAAGCTTCACACCAGAAGAGTATTAGACCAGCAACAAGGATTTAGGCTCAAAATAGTCATCGTCTTGGTTATTTTTTCTCTCTTTGGTAGGAGAGAAACAGAAGAGCTTTTGTCTTGCATATTCAATGCAGTAATGTCATATAACAAATATGCATTTGTAAATATTATTGAACTCACCACCAACACATGATCTCCAGCTTTAATACTTTAATGCATTAAATGCACCCCTTGGTATTTTTGTTGAACTAGATAGCAACTCGCTAACTTGATTATCAAAGAAAGTCCCTTATATCAGCATAAAAAACAGCAGATAGCCAACTTTGTTGCTGCCTTGGTGTTATGCAGCATTGTACAAGGAAACTTTATCTTTTGCTGTTATAAAAAATTAACTAAATATCATCTGCTCTTCAAAGGGAAAGAACCATCCTTACAATAGCTAACTCCATCATGTCTCAATGCCCATGCCTTCAATCGTACATTATGCTAAATACTCATCTGTTTACATATCACAACAACCGTGGAAAGCCTTTCATAAAATATTTCATCATATGTCCCTTTGATTATTACTACAAAAAGAATCCTACTATTGATATTACTACAGAAAACAATCCTCCTATTGATAAGTAAAGAGATAAAAAAGATTTCCTGTGTTATATGAAGCCAATAAGAAAACAGCAAAACCATAGGTTGTCTAAACTGTGCAAAGAGAACAATAATATATGGAATAATTGGGTGCAAATGCCAAGAGGCTGTATCTTCAGGGAAGTGCAACAGCCCGAGACAAGGCAAAATCATATCTAGAGTTTGATATAAATAACAGGCTCAAGGCTGAAGCCTAATCCTTTCCTTTCCAAGTAGATAACAGAGTGGTACTTCTCATAGTCAAAATCCTTTCGATGAGTTAAATTTCAAATAAGCTTTCATTCAGAAAAAAATTCATTGAGCACACACTAAAACAATCTTCAAAGGACAAACATGGGTAAAGATGGTTAAGTATAAAGATTACTTAGCACATGTGGAATTAATATTCTCAGACACAGCTATACCATGCACATTTACTTACATCATCATCATTAAATTCTGCAGCTCCTTGAGTGTTTGGTCTATTATCGGATACATCAGGATACCATTTGGAGTTGCTATTCTGAGGCCCATCAGAACCATTGCTGGGGCATTTTGATAAAGTGGAATTGGCAATATTATCTCCTGGGTCAACAGAACCATCAGCAAAGCTGCCACTTTCTGATATGTTTTCTAAGTCAACAAGACCAGTCTGGTGTTTCTCAATTTCCAATCTCAAAATGCCTCTGACAGGTTTGTGAATCTTCCGCTTTGGATCCTACACATCAGAAAAAACGAAGCAAACAATTCTGAAAAAATTAAGAGGCAGCACATATGAAAAGATTACAATACATACAAATCTGCAAGTTCCATATATGGGAAAAGATATACACGTTACACTCAACAGGATAAGACATCAATGGGTAACACACTCCACTATGAAGCTCAAGAAATTGTAAAGGAGAAGGTAGGTTGTAAAGCAATTCTTCTTCTTCTTCTTCTCTCTCTTTCCTTCTTTCTTTTTTTTTCCTTTTTTTTTCATTGATATGTCATCGTAAAGCAAATTAATCTTCCCGAACCAGCAAAACAGTTCATAACTGCTTCAACATTATTAAATGCCAATGGCAAATGCAGCATAAGACAATGTTTCATTATACTGCTTGAAGAATGATAGCATAATCACAGTGCTATAGACATAAAAACCAATGTCAACGGCAAAGAACAACCAAGTTCTAGTAGCTGCAGGATTGCTCTTTTATTGGAGAGTAACAACTCTTGGGCTTTGCTTAACAACGGATAAAGACTATGCGAACTAATGTTAAGCAGCCAAGTCTTTTGACAAAAAGAAGTGGATGTCAATTGGAGATGGCCAATGTTAAGATTGAAAGGCTAGCCAAGCATCCTAACCAAGACCACTTGACAATGATATTCGATAGAAGAATCTACTGAGCAACTTAAACTATTACAAGAAATGTGCCCGAAATTTCTAAAAAGCAGGGAAATCTATCTATTATCAAAAACTATTTCAGCAATAGTTTTATAATAACTATACACACATAATGAAGCACACATTGCTGACAGTCCTGAAAATCCAAGAGTTAGCACTTTAAATAGACCTGCTAATCATGCTGAATAGACATGACATGATTCCTGGTCCTATTGATTTGCCCAATCTCTGACCAAAATGAAAGAATGCACTTCCAAAAAAACATCATGAACAGGCTGCATAGAAAATAGCTTTTTTTTTTTTTTGTTCTTTTTCTTAATGGAAAGCATTTTGTAACTTTCAGGTTGCCGTTGAATTCATATATGATATTTCATACAAATAATTTTGTAGAGGATTGTGCACTTCAATCATATCTTCTTGTTTCTTGCAAAAAGATGAGTCGAGCTTTTACAAATCAAGACTTTGAAGTATAGTATGTGTGTTATTGGAAAATAGATGGAAGGTTCATTTTTTAGGTAGGTTCATTTTTTAGGTCAATCATTACAGTCCGTTTATAAAATACAAAGCTTAAAAGGGACAAAGCAAATGGGCAGGAGTAATTAGAATAACAAGAATTCAGGAAAAAAGCAATAGTCTTGAACTCAAGAGAGACTCCTCAAGAAAACAACACAAGTAATATCATGCATCCACTGCAACAAACAGCCACATGACCATTCAATTCATAAAATGTAAATGGTCATAGCTTTACCTGCAAGGCATCCTCAGTATAGCTTTCTTTGACTTTATTTAAGTTTGATATTTCAACAACAACTGAGCTTCCACACGAATGGCCCAATTTTCCATGTAATGTTATCTTTGAAACAGGTTCAAATGCACCATCCTGGGTGCTAGATGAAGAAATACTAGGAGCAAGGGGACTGCTTGGAGAAGCAGACCCACCAGCAGTTGCACCTATGTTGTTATCGAATAGTGGAACAATAGCCCATGCAAACGCCTCCCTGTAGGGCATGATTCGGGACCACACCTGCAATTTCTGCCTTTCCCTCTCTGTCAAGTGAGCCTGTATGAGGGAACTCGATTGATAAAATATCTCCAAGCACAAAAAATCAAGGCATTTTTTTCTTATAACAAAAACTATCCAAATTGCAGTGCATCAATTGGGAAGAAGAACCATTCCATCCACAACTAAAAACCAGAAAAGAAATGTATTTAACTATGCACCTAAAAAATGATAAACCACTATCTCAATGCCATGCATATTACTTGAGCACACATCAAAGAATAAAGTTCGAACTTCTAATTTTATAACTATAATGCCACTACATTATAATTTAAAGACTGTTCTTGGCCATGGAAGCATCTAAAACAGTGCTCAGAATGACACAGTGAAAAACACAAGAAACGCTTTAGTAGAGGAAAAAAAAAATAGTGCTGCTTTAAGAGATGTGCCACCAGCACCAGCATATAACACAGTAAAGAATTAGATCTGAAGAACTAGGGTTTATTTTATAAATTGTGGATCTACTATTAAAAGAAGGAACAAACAACAATCACCTAGGAATCAACTTCTATCACAATTGTCAATGATTGGAAGATGGGTTTGCTTTCCATTTCTTAAAATCCTATTGCACTTTCCCCATGAACTTATGTTGTCCAGATATGGGAGAGCTCAAAATCTCCTTCTAACCACCCAGTTGGATGAGATATGTTGAAAAGGAAAGAGGAAAATACACAAGTATCACCTTTCTCTTGTGTCTTCTTGCCATAGTTGGATTCCATCATTAACATCTACAGTTAACTTCCAATTCTTAACATAACATTAATATTCACTAGATGTCGTCATATATATATGGATAATAGCACGATCATCTATATTTAGAAGTTCCTGGGTTTTATGCCACATAATAAGGCAGTAACACACTTAAACTGTTGTGAAAATTAAGGTGTAAGTCACCCTTGAAGAGTTAAATATCCAAGGGTTCTGTCTGATGAACAATTACCCATGCTTTATTTTACATATTCTGTCCATGACCTAGGACCATTTCACCAACTCATACAATTAATTAAATCTAAAGATCTCACCTCTTGCTTCAACTCATACCTACAACGAGTATACTTTATCTGAGACCTTCTATAAACCAAAAATTTATTACACTAAGCTTGTCTTTTGCAATTGCATGTTAATCCATTAATCCTATTCTAAAAGTATATACCCCGATACCTTTTGGTTTATGTATAGGCCTTTGTCACACCTACGAACATAAACAATCTAAAAATCAAGATTTCTAGGACAGAAAAAAAGAAGTCATCTTAACAGGACTCTCTCTCTCTCTCTCTCTCTCTCTCTCTCTATATATATATATATATATATATCAAATCAAATGTCCTTGTACAACTAGCTAATAGGCACATGGTAGTATGAGAAAATAGTATAGATATGTATGATTAATTCCTATCAATACATACAGGTTCCTTGCGTGAGTAAACGGAAGAGGTGACTCCTCCTTCTTCTGTGGCAGGCTTCTCCAGCTGAATTAACAGGCACACCGATGCTGATGGTGCATCTAAATAGAAGATTCCACAGGGTTCATAAGAAACTTTGGCCTGGTAATAGCAAAAAAAAGCAGCATTACATTTTTCACTGACGATGTACTTAAAGACGCATTACAAGTTTACACCATATGCACTTGCTTACATCCTGTGTATCAGTTGGTAAGACCCGAAAATAGAAATCTTCTGAAAGCTTTTCTCTCCTTTCCCTATTATATAAGCATATTGTACCACTGAATGGTTCTATTAAAAGAAGAAAGGGATGGAAATCAGAGATTTTCAGATGAAAGTCACCAAATCTGGTTGAAATCAATAAACAGGATAAAACAAAAAAGACAGCACAAGTTGAGAACCGATACCTACCCACTAGACCTGCTTGAAAAGACAAAGACAAAACTTTAGCAGAGATCTTCAATCCACTGAAACCAAAAGAAAGAAAAAGGATAAATTTAGGATAATCTAGAATGAAACGTGTAAAAATTGATGTTCATGAATAAAATGGTGCATCAGTTCTACTATATAGGTTAACTGAACCTGGCATACTGGGCAGTATGAGAATCTTGGGTCCTCTGCCCGTATATCATTGACCGTTCATTTTGCCAATCAAAAGCAGGCTCATATGAAGGGAGGGGAGATGGACCGAAATGCTGCATCAAATAAGTAAAGTTGGCTTTTATTGCAAAACAAAAAACAAAGTAATATTAACATCTTATGAAGTATGATCTCTAAACATAGGAGTTTTTTCTCTGTATTTTCACTTGCAACCAAATCTTGCTTTGGGACATGAAAAAGGAACAGACCACATCCAATAAAAACAGGGTGAATTATTAAGACCTAAACAATTGGTGAAATATTCAAGTCCGCATCAGATACATGCTACTAAATACTATGCGTAACTCCCTCAGAATTATGTAAAAGGTAGTTTAATAGAGAAAACCCCCATGACTGATGCAACCTTTGAGTTAGTAGCCTCCAAAAATTGTCTTCCGGAAGTACTTGGGATGTCATCATCAGTAGCATCATCAGCTTTTGCTTGCCTGGCATTTGCAAGGCACATCTCTGCAAACAAAGAAATAATGTACTACGTTAATTACATGGTGCAGGAAGTAAATGAAACACACCAGACACAGCACATATGAAGGCAATTTATTCCACAATACATAAACCATATAGAAGTTCATACAGTGCTCTAGACGATAACATAATCTTGTCTATGTACCTGTTTCAATATCCGTATCAGGCCCTTCAAATATCTGATTTTGAAATGGAGCTGGACCAATGCTTTCATAATGCCCATATTTATTTTCGTCCTTGACCCAGTCTGTTCTGTAGCACTGTACAAGTTCATTCAAATGTGGCCACTGTTCAAGGTTCTCATCAAGCTGTAATAAAGAACATGAAAACATTAGTGAATCCCCCACTATCTCCGGCTCCCCAACTAGAAATTAATAGTAACTTAAAACATCCAATTTAGTCTTTCTCTAAAATAATTCAAAGCTATTTCTAGACATTTCTTTTCTTAAATAAGCATTATAGAAAGAAAATTTAGGTTAAGATGAAGAGAGAAAAGGATTAGCTTTACCTAAACTAACATTATCCATTCCACCATCATCATCCACAGAAAGTTTCGTAGGGCAAAGAAGTATAAGGGACTTTGCAGGAATTTCTTAAAGATCTCATCTTTCAGCCCTCCAAGTAAACTTTTTTTTTTTTTTTTTTCCCTTTTGGGTGGAAATTACAACTATATAGAAGCCAAAAGGAAGAATAAATGAAGTTAACCAGCTCTGGTAGTCTCCCAAATTACTTCATACCTAATGATCCATTAACTGCTACGACACAGTAGACCAAACATCATACACTATTCATGAAATCCATTTCATCATGTTGCAAAATACGGATGCCTGTTAATCATGTAAAGAAAAGGTCAAATGACCTTTTCACGAATTCAAGAATGACAACTTGCCATACTACTCAATGTCCGGATAACTAAGATCTTCTAAGAAGTAAAACTACCTCCCCCATGTCACAGTATAACAAGCTAATATTCAATAAACAGGACACGCTTTCCAGGAAGCAGGTTCTTATGTTTATATTAAGAGAATACATAACACTCAGGTTCATAAACAAAAAACAATGAATCAGCATTTCTTTGTTCACTCGCAGCATGGGTGCTTAATACTGGAATTACTACAGATTTTCTTTTGGACAGCTGACACAAATTGAGCATCTCATCCTGATTACTAGAGATATCAAATGCCTTATGGTCAGAAGAGGCATACTTTCAAGACTAGTTGGGCAAGAGCCGGTGTTAAGCTTACAGAAGTAAAACTCTTTTTTGATCTTATTCTTTATGAGATCAGTATAGTTAATATACAATCAACGTTCATAATCAAAAACAAAACAGTGACTTTGGCAAGATGCCTTTACTAAACCCCAACAGGAGGATCTTGGGAAATGATAAACCACGTCTTTTCACTAGGATTAGCCACTTTGTTAACAGTTAGCTTAGATAGTGTGCCCTTTTAGGCACTGAATTTCTTTTATTTTGTTAGAAAACTTGAATAGCTCTTATACTGGATAGGAAAGCAAGTTTTAGCAATGTACAGGGAAGATACATTGATAAGTCCAAATTAGTCTTTATATACATTGATAGGGTGTTTGGTTCAAATATTGATTTCAGTTTTTGAGACTCACTTATGCTTAAAGGAAGGATTTTTGATGAGTTGGAGCAAGTTTTGTTGAACATAGTTAAAGTTGGAAAAAGTGCAGAGCACACAAACGTCAACACAGCTTCACCTGTGCTAAGAACAGAATAGAGTACACAAGCCAGTACACAAACTGTGCTAGAACTTGTGCTGGAGATGGGAAGCTGCTCTGTGCCAAAACGACGTGTGCCTGGGAATGTGTAGAATGAGAAAAGTGGAAAAATTGAGCTTGTTCCAGAGTACATGATTCATGTACTCGCTCATGTTGAAGTCATAAGTGAAAATTTGGGAAGATCTCGTATCTATTTTAAAAGATATGGTTAAGATATTGTCAAAATTAACACCACAACCATCTAATGACATAGCTACTATATTTATCACACAATAATTCCCCTCACTTGTGGGCCCGAACTTTGATTAAGGCATCAAGTAGACAATTTTAACTTCATAAAGTTATAACAAGTGTACAAAGATTTAAAATCTTTATCTCCTATTTTGATACAATGTTAAGGTTAGCACCACGATCATCTAATTTAAAAACTTAAACTTGTAAATATAGCATAAATATTATATTTATCACATAATAGATAGAGTCAAAAAGAGGGATTTTTAAGGGATGAAAATCCGGATTTCAAAAGATTTGAAGATCTGAAGAAGATTTAAAGGGAGATTCACTTATGCCATATAAATATCTAACTCTACTTTTCTGGAAAAGAGAATTGCATACTTTGAGAGTTTAGATATTTTTAGAAAGAGAAAGTAAGACGAAGCAAGTCAAGATTGCTAGATTTAATTGAAGATTGCAAGCTTGAAGATCATAAAGGGGTTTTATTATGTTCTCTTTATTCTTTTAAATCTAGTGCTGTGATTGTATTATTCATGAAAAAGTATATTAGAAAAACCCTAACTTTTATACGTAACAAGGTTTGTTTTGCTTTTCGATAATAAATTAGTATTCTTGAATTCATTTATGCATATTTGTTTGTTTATTGAATTGATATTTCTCGGGTATTAATTCAATTAATTGATTTTATAATAGTAGATTGAGAAATCGCTATTATAAACAGATCTAACATAGATGAAAAGGATTGCATGCATATCTAGAGATGGATTGACATAATTTTTACGTATTAGGTTAAATTTTAAGGTTAGGTTCAAATCTAATAGTGGATTCATTGTACAAATTAATGCGATTCTATATTGTTGTTAACTACAAAGAGATTCTAGTAAACTAATCTAGGGTTAGAATTTAATAATCTTAAGAGGAATATTAAACTGAACAAGGAATTCTGCATTTCAAGACCTAATTTGGAAATTGAATGTTAATTGGTAAAAGTTACATATAAAGTTAGTGGTAATTCAAAGGGTTAGAGCAAGTTTTGCAATTTGATATTGTAACAAAAGTGAATTTGATTTGATTCGTAATAGTAATTAGTAATAATAATTAATTAGTTAATTAGAACAATAGAATTTGTTACGTTAGATAATAAGACTACAGTAATTACTAGTAATTGATAAAAATCCCTAAGGGAATGATAACCATGCTTATTACCATACGATATTATTCAATCGGCATAATTGCCTGAAAAAGTGATTGTAGAATAGTATTCAATATAGATTTTTATTAAATTACAATCATATCATACACCTTTTTATATTAATGAAAAAGAAAATTCTTGATTTCACCAAAAAAGCCTGTGAGAATGTGAAATAGTGATGGCAGAGCTGCATGTCAGAAACCTCTCTAAAAACCCAGCTATATTTGAGGCTCAATAGAATGAAGATAGACGGGAAAGGACAATGCTTAGGCACCTAAGTGGGGTGAATGAAATTAGTCCTTTGACATTAGAAATGGTAATCTAGGAATCTCAACCTTTATAGGAATTGATTAATTCTAAAGCCTGAACTCACAATCCCAAATAAACACAAAACAAGAAGACGATTAATCCAAAGAAAACATTGGGTGGTGCAAGCAAGATTGGCAGATGCTCAGCTAAAGACATGGAAGTAATGAGGTAGATATAGAAACAGAAAGAAATCTCTCTCTTAATCCCCTTTTTCCTTCTTCTTCTTCTTCTTTTATTTCTCTCTCTCTCTCTCTCTCTTTTTTTTTTGGGTGTGGTGGGGGGGGGGGATGTATTAAAAACAGCCATCTCTTACTGGTCTCTTCTCAATTGTGAATACATGTTGGAAAAGGGGATTTCAAAGTGCTAAAGGAACTCCAAGTGTTAGGAGTACAAATTATACAGTGTATGCCCTATGATTGATAAAGGATACCCAACTAATATATAGGAAAATGTAGCTGTGGTTTGAAAAAATATGTACATAATACATTTATATCAAAACTTGGCTACAAGGACACTACCACTGCTCTAATCATGAACAAAACTGAGTGCATCATTCTATCAGTTGCAAAGAGCAAAGGCCTACATGTCTGAAATTTCTTCCTTGCCATATATAGTAGATGCAAGTAACGAATGCTAAATTCTGTTCAACAAATAAATCTCTTGGGGTCAGACACAGACAAAATCCACTGCATAATTGAATCCTAGCAGGCAAAATGCAAAGGACAACCCACTTCCCTAGCCCCTGAGTTCTGGATACTGCCTATGAGAGGACATAAGAAAACAAGTGCTGATATGATTTCCAGTGTGAGTTGCAAAGACAGTAACTATTTGTTCTCGTAACTCCCCAAGCCATAAGCTTGTCAAACAATAGAAGCCTTTTGTGAAATGCCACCTGCTGAACAAACAGATGCCCAAGCATAGCATTAGGAAGCCAAACCAATTTAGGGGGAATTTAGTTGTGGTTCCCTGAGGCTAACAGAAAAATAGAGCATCAGTAGTAGGGAGCCTTATGATACTAAGCATAGAATAGGAGCTGCTTGACAGAAGTAGGCATCAAGCCTCGAATATGTTGGCATACTTCCCCAGTAGAAAAATCCCAGCAAGACCTTGTGATATATGACCAAAAATAGAGTTGTTGGGTATGCCAGAACTGAAATTTGTCCCAGTCCATACATATCAGATAGGGCTCTACTACGAAGCAATCCATCATGCATAAATATATGAAATGACCATCCCCTACCCGCCACCACAAGAATCTTTGCACCAATGGTCTTATTTGTAGAATGTTTATCTTCAATGAATTCAAAGTGCAAACTGATTGAATATTCACTTGCCAAATGCAACTCCTTTCAACAGGTAGAATTAGACCCTGTCATAAACCATTATAAGTTAGGGTAGAGGAGGCACCATATATGCTTGCATTGGGAAGCCTCATTACATGGAATGAGATCAGAAAAACTCAAACCCTTCTCATCTTTAGTGGCGTACACTTGGTCCCAATTTACTTTCACCTTCAGCGCATGTATTATTGGGTGGCCACAAAAAGTTCCCAGTTTTTGCTTCTATCTGCTTTATTATTTTCTCAGGTAGAATAAAGGAGGATCTTAACACACTCAAACACTTAGACGGAAACGAAAACAGACTTCATTATCACTGGTAATAATTCAGATGAACTCGGATGTTTAAAAGAGATAATCAAGTCTGGATCTGAAGTTAAGGAATTGGATGATCTAAAATACTTTTTAGGAATGGAAGTGGCAAGAAGTAAATCTAGATTATACATATAACAACGTGAGTATATTCTAGATTTATTAGAAGAAAGTGGAAAACTAGGATGCAGACACATGAACACTCCACTTCTTCTAAATTGGAAATGTCGCACACAATAGGCAGACCCTATTGGTGAGTTTGATGGAGGACAATATCAGCATCTTGCAGGAATATTAATGTATATATCTCTTACAAGACCTGACCTAGCTTATATGTTGTAAGTCAGGTTATGCATGTTCTTAAAGATATCATATGAATATAGTTTTTAAAATATGAAAGGATCACCTGTGAGAGGAAAACTACTTAAAATGTCAGATGACAGGAAGATTACAGGGTTTGTTGATGCTTATTGGGGACGAAGAAGTTCTTATTTAATCCACTTTAGGAATTAGGATATTCCAAAAAAGCAAGGGGATGTATAGTGACATGGAGAAGTAAGAAACAAATAGTTGTGACTCGAAATAGAGCAGAAGTTGAGTTTTGTGCAATAGTGCAGGGCATTCGTGAGGTCATTTGGCGGCAAAAGTTGATGATAGAGTCACATATGTGTTTTGGTCCTACTATTCATGTTTATTGTGATAGTAAGTCAACAATCAGCATTGCGAAGAATCCAATCCAACATGATAGAATAAAGAATGTTTGTATAGACCGAAACTTCATCAAGACAGAGATAGAAGAAGGACCAACAAATCTAGAGTACATTCCAACTCATGAGCAAGAAGTTGACGTTCTGACTAAATGCTTAGCCATGAACCTTTTGAACAAATTTTGTGCATCCTAGGCATGATCAATATTTATTTCTTAGCTTGAAGAGAAGTATTGGTAGTTTTATCATTAATGTTAGTAGTTAAATAAATGTAGCAAGTTGATAGAGTAAATGTGGTAGGGTAGCTAAGGACTGGTACATTAAATTTTGTTATTATCAATCATGTTAATAATTCTATAGTATGTTTTCTACACCACTGAAATCACATACATATTGATGATGTGACCAAGACATTTTTCTAAACTCACTAAGGACATTAGGAGATTTTTCCGATACATTTTTGTCTCATGGACACCTCTACAACATTTCAAGCAACCATAAACAACCCCCTTTTCCAATTTCTCTATTATCTTGTCTTCTTTTTCTTTTATGACATATTTAACTATAGCAATGATAGGACGCCCCATTTGCAGCATCTCCAAACTGCTCCCCAACAACCAAGTCATCATATTTTTGTGGCAAATTGCAAGAGGCCCATCTTCAAGAAGAATTCTTTTTGAGCATATTGAGCTCATTACTTTTAAAAATGGTGTGGAATTGGACATTACAAAGACTTAAGTAGTTCTTGCCAATCTTAACAGCAACAAAAAGGGTTTGTAGTTTTGTCAGACATAACATCTGTCATTATGAGCTTGTGCAGAACTACAGAAGGATGGGGTGTTCCTTTACTTGTTTATGGAAACTTCGCTTAGAATTCTGATGCAGCAGCATCCATAAGCTATCATCAATTTGAAAATGTGCACTAACTACAGACATGGTGCTAACCATGCTGGACTTCTGCACTTCTCTACGTGGGTGTTGATAAGGGGAATTCTCAAGCAAATTGGCCACCTAATTGCCTGCTTAGCAAGTTCCATGTCAACAAACCCTTTTTTTTTTTTTTGTGGGTGGTGGTAAATCAAAATTCCATTAATAACCAAAACGAAGGATTGCTACCACAATGCGCGGGAAAGAAAGATATACTCAAACCGAACAACCGGAAACTAAGACAAAAACCTTTCAAGCCACAAGATACTAAAACAAGCAAACAGCACTCTTAAAGAAGAATATGTGCATTGTTTAAAATAAGCCCTACTAGTTCAGACAAAGTTTGGTATTGTCTTGTCCACATAGAGAGAATTCAAACACACAAGTGCAGTGAACTGCAACCGTCAAAGCTACCTTCCAAGTGGTCAAAGTCTAGTGAAAAAGGGAAGATAAATTATTGATTGCTCCTTTGCAAGAGCTATAAGAAGTCTAACCACCTGATGTCGTCACCATCCCAGATCAAGATAGGCCTGAAAAGAAACACTAAGAAAAAGGTGTTGCTGGGTCTCCATTTGAAAGTTGCAAAGACAGAAGGTCGTATTAGAAAGTCTATAGCATACAGGTAGGGTTATTAAGAGAGAGAGGGCATCATTACTTTCTGCTTGTTTGGCCACTATGTTGTAATATAAAAAGTAGGTTTTAGCTCTATGCTTGGATTCCTTTAGTGAGTGATCTTCCTTGTTTCGTATCCATTATCATCCCACTAGTACCAATTCTATCACTATCTATTTTCTTCTTAGTTTCTGTTCTTCTTGGTCCATTGCACTATCTACTGCCTACTAAACTTAATAATACCAATTTGTAAACAACTACAAAATGACTTATTAAACTCAAGCAACATCAAACTGTCAATGACCATACAATGCACTGTCATCAAATTAAACATAACAGCACTTCCAATTCTCAGAAACACATCAATGCAGACATCGAAAACTAACCAGAGGGTCGAGTTTGAAATGACCGCCACTGCCGCCGCAACCGCTCCCCGACTGCCTTGGAATTCTCCGAAAACGATTCGAAGACTGCGAATTCTCCATACTCCACAACCGAACCTACTCAATCCTACGCAAAATCACACAATGCACGTCGAATCTGTACTCACACTCTATCAAACACGAAATGCAAACACTGCGAAGAAGTGTTCACAAAGCCGTACGTTGTAGATCTAGAGCATACTCGATTCAATGACAATGAGGAGAGAGGAAGGAAGGTAGAGAAATTGAAAAATGCGAAGACGAACCTTTACGATTCAAACGATGTGATGTGTCCGCACGTAGAAAGGCATCGAAAAGTATTACCAAAACCACCAAGACACACCAACCCTAGAACAGTACAGTGTGTACAGCTACAAGCTACAGGAGTCAAAACCAGTCCAAGTCAGAAAGAGAGAGAGAGAGAGAGAGAGGGGGAGGAGGAAAGAGGAGAGAGAGTTGGGGTTTTGATGGGGTCTTTGTACCGGACACTGCGTAGTGACTGTCTTTTTTGGATAACAAATTAATATAATAATTATCCTACTTTCTTTCTTTCCAGTTGGATTTCTTTAGCTTCTAAGAAAAGCAAATTTTTGGCTAATATTTTGTATTATCTTGTCATTTTTTTATAAATGCATGGAATAACAAAAAAATAATTCTACATTTTAAATGTGCCTTTTCTGATATATGATATCATTGAATTCAAATCATTATTTTATGACATATATCATCGATGTTGGGTTTACTACTTTATGGGTCTGTTTGGATGATCTATTTTTTATCTGTATATGTATCTATTTTAAAACAATATGTATAGATATATTCGATTTGTATTTATATTTTATTTATATTTAATCTTTTTGTGAGAATTGTCAACTTTTTTTTATCTATATCTATTTCTTAATAAACACTTTGTTACAAAAAATTTTTAAAAAAGTGTCTGTATTTGTCTAGAATAGCTAAACAAACGGACCCGCTTTTCATTTGGATTTTTATGTAGTTACGTGTATGTGTGTTAAGATAGATTTTGTAGGTTTATACTTTATGTTTATTTTGTCCAGAAAATAGAATGATTTTTGAGAAAAACAATTGAAGAAAAACTATTATTCATATTATTTTAAGGTTTTGGGTTCATTTGGCATTCAGCATCCAACAAATGGCGCCAACACTTTTTCAAATTTTTTCTAATAAATTACCTGTCAATAAATACGAAAAATATATAACAGTTCTTATAAAAATATCAAATAGACCAAATACAAATAAAATATAGTCGCAAATCAGACACATTTATATATAAAATTTAAACACAAATGAGAAACAGACAATCCAAATGGATATATTAAAATGAAAATATAATTAAGACTATGATGGAACTTTTACACATCGATATCTATGATGTTATTTGAAAAAATGATAACAGTTTTTGAATTTAATTGATATTTAGATCTTTTTTATCATTAATATCTTTATATTATATTTCGGTTATTTATCGTCTAACCAACATTCCAAGGTCTTAAATTCCCAACAGTCGTTAATAAAATCATAAGATCTTGGTGTATATGTACCACAAAACCTTATTTACTATTAATTTGCATTTGTGAAAAGTTATCATGCCTTTGAACCTATCCCGAAATTGCCACATACCAAGTTTTATGGGAATTTGATTAGGAGATTATTAGTTTTTTTTTTTTTTTTTTTGCATTGGCTATGGATAGGTCTTTAGTCGTTGAGGCATGGAGTGGATGGTATAACGTCGCTAAAAATTTGTTATACCCTCATCATGCATTAATTGGAATGGTTAAAAAGCTAATGAGTATTATTCTATCTATCTCTATACTAGAGTAATAGGAGAGGAATCATTCAAGCTTCTAAGCATGGTTCTTATTTCTAGAGTTAAGGTATTATAGTGTGAGTATGTTGTTTTACAAAAGTTTCTTATTAAGGCTTCATTTATTGCGGCATCAATGGTGTTAAGGTGTTTTTTACATGAATTGAGGTGGTCATAATGCTTTGATAAGCTAATAGAATCGTCATAAGCATCGTATAGTGGTAGATCCTAAAAGGAAGGAGGCATTGACTACTTAAGGCTACTTTTTCTAGGGAAAGAGGAATGGTTGCTATAAAATGTTGTGTGAATTGGATGTTTTATAATCCTAAGAATTAGTAAGCCTTTTGGTTGTCTTTTAAACAAGTTGTAATGCATGTGTATTAAAGGAGCTTCAAGATGCTTAGGTTTGTAAGTGTTGCATCAACTTTCAACAAAGGTTGATATGCCCCTTAGAAGTTGAAAAAGCAAATATGCAAGTATTATTGCATTGTTGTAAATAGTGGAAAGTGGTGTGTTCTTGGACTTTCAGCAATCATATGGCTATTGCACGTTCATATGGTGGGTTATGGTCTGGCTACAACATTGCATGTCAACATTGTTTCGTTCAATGTGTTTTTAGTACATAGTATGTATTTTTCGGATTATTAAAGTAGTTTTTGTTAGCTTCGTTATCATTTTATAGTTATCGTGTGTGTTTTTTGGTGTTTTCACCATACAAGACAATGGAAATAGTTGAAAAAAATGTTTGAAACAACAAGCACCGTAATGTTGTAAAAAATGCCTGAAACAGTGAGCACCAAATTATTATTATGTATTTCTTGTTTACCAAAGGCACTCTTCCATTATTGGTGTAAGTTCGGATTGCATAAGTAACAAATATGAGCTATTTGATGGTAAGAGTAACCCAGTGCAGACATACTAATACTTATGTTAGTGGAGGGTTTTTTTGCAGTGAAAACATAGCATCAGCCACTTAAGGAAGATTAAGAAAGAATCAAAACATCTCAACTGTTAAATCGAAGGGTTCGAGTTATATTTTGATGAAGAAAATATATTACATAATTACTGATATGATCAGTATAATCAAGTTATACGCAATTAACAAAATATGTTTGTATGATACGGGCTTTTGTTTGTAATATACTTATGTTTATGTTTGCTATATTTTTGCAAGAATTTGCCACACGGCAGCTAGTGTCCAAACGTTAAGGATGGGCATCTCGGCATTATAAGGCAAATTCACATAATACAAGTGCATTTGATCATGTGCATTTTGACTTGCGCTTGAAAGGTAAGCTATGGCGTTTAGATTATAGAAAAGTTTGGGTGCAAGTTACGATGTGGACGATAAGGAAATCAAGCGAAAACAGCATGAGTTTTTCAAGAGACATCTGGACAATAGTGGATAACATCTAGATGATAAGCAACAAAAAACTAGTCATTAGAACATTTAATATAGGGACATTTTTAAAAGATAATGGCCAACTTCTATAAAACGTGAAGGCCCTACAAATAAGGGTTTGAAGACATATTTATAGAGTTTGGTGAGCTTAAAAAGTGGCAAATAATCTTCCCCTTAAATTATCTTGTATTTTATGTAGAATTCCTTAAGAGAAAGAGTAGTGACATTGGGTGTTTAGGTGGCAAATCTTTATGAGCGCTACTCATGAGCTTATTGGGTGTTTTTATTATGTAATTTTGTCAATGTATGAGTTGTACCATGAGTGTGTATGTTGAGTGAAAAGGCACAACTCGTGTGTTATCAGTGCTATGGTGTTTTGTGGGCTTTATATGTCTCCTTGAAAGTGTTTGATCTATGATTAATGAAGTGTTTGTGAAGTCCTCGTTCGAAGGCTATTATGTGATCATGGAGACTGGGAGTGAACCAAACTTCATGTGAAATCCAAGGTTGTTTTCTCTATTCCTTATCTTTTTTTATTTATTGTAATTACATTCATATTGTTCTTATCTTGTTTGGTTTAATAAATTACATCATTTGGACTTTGAAATTGAATATATATGCATATACTGAATCAAAATAAATTCCATCAAAATATATCAGCATTTGAAAGTAAGTTCACTTAAAGTATTAATGTTATAAGTGGTTAAAAATAATGATCAACGTTTAGGGGTTAAATTTATTTAAGGAATCAATATTTTAAGAGGTTAAAAAGAGGAATCAAAGTTCCGTAAAGTGAATCAAATAAGGTATCCATAATCAACGATCGGGAAAACCAAGAAAAATTAATCCAAATGTTGTTGCTTTATTTGAATCACTTCATGAAATGTTAATTCCCTTTATAACCACTTGAAACACTAATACTCAAATTGAACATACTTATAAATGTTAACACCTTATGGTGTAATTTATCCAATTAAATTATCGTAAAACTCAATCCATTCCCCCTCCTCCCCCCTCTTCCTTTCGAGTCCTTGTCTAGGATTTTAAAACGGTTTTCCATCAACATTTTGACCATGGAGGTGCTAGTGATGTGCCTTAGGCTATTAGGGTTTTGATGCCATTTGTACTTTTATCTTTATTTGATAAACCATATGATTTATCATGTAGTTATTTTTAGTCTTCTAACATGATAAAAGTTTTCCTTAAATAGTCCATGCTTCCTTATATCATTAATGTATGTGACTTTAATATATAATTATAAGGTGATAAGAATGTTATTCCAAAATTATCCTTAGTCGCTTATTATAAGGAACAACAGTGAATTAAGACTAATATGTAAGCAGATTGATTAACACGTTTTATTGATCATGAATATGAGATATCAAGTCAGCACATGAATACATGTAGGAGTACATTATATTGGATCAACCCGTAATGAGAGTATCATGTGGATCCTTGTTGCAGATACTTCTCTTCCAATGTTGTTATTTTAGTCCTCTAACTTGATGACACTATGGATCCCTATAGAGTAATTTCCATGTTTTGACTTGGTTCTCGATCATCTTTAATTGGATGGTTATAAGGCTGAGATTGGATATGGGAATAAATTGTGTTGAGGGATATGAGTGTTCGTAAAGGAATTTGTCCCTTTCATTAATTTGAGAGAAATATCTTTTATGCCCTCTCAAAGAGTGAGACTAAGAAAAATGCATGGTCATAGCCAAATGAGTTGATAAGGAGTTATCAATAACATTTGGTCTATCTAATCAAACTATGGAATCAAGAAAACTTGTGACTAAATGATATATGAGAAATATGATCCATGCCTCATGTTTAAGCATCAGATATCGTGTGACAAAAGGACTAAGTAATTGACTATTTAATAAGTAAAGTCGGATTGCCAATCTCCACTTAATTGGATAGACATAATATCTTGTTAGAGGCTACTTATGTCTTGTGGGTTGAAAAAATGGGTTTTTAGGCTTACTGCTAATGTTAAGTGAATCTACAGGGTTACACACAATAGGTCATGGGTTTATTTTAAATAAGCTTAGTGAGAATTATCTAATTATTTATTAATCTTAATTGGCTAAGAACAATAAATAATAATCATTGCTATTTTGAATAGGATAATTAAAAGGGGAATGTGTCTTCTAATTGGAAAACCCAAATTGGATTAAGGATCCCTTTGATCCTAATGCCCTTATTCGTGAGGATATTAACATTAATGCAAATAGAATATAATAGCACTCGTGAAGTGTAATGACACTTACCGCCTCATTAAAACCACAGAAAAATTAGAGAATTTTACATGTATAATATAGTTTTCAAAAGAAATTACACAAAATCAAATTATGAAAAAAAAATTATATGAATAGTATCGCAATATCGTATCTTGGAAGAGTGATACAATTTTTTTTTAAATTACACGAGTGTCGCATGTTCAATATGTGATGCTCATGTAATTATTAAATGTGTATCGCATGACAATTAGACTTATATCGCATGTTCGTTATGCGATACACCTATTTTCATTAGTTTGCCCGAGTAGGTCATTATATCGCATGTTATAAATGCAATATTTGTGTAAATTCTTCTTTCCCATGTTTAACATGAGACATAGCAATAGTAGTTTCGTAATTTTTTTCTCCAATTTGTATTTATGTAATTTTTTTCCTCAAAAACATTTGACATGTCTTTCACCCGAGAAATTACGTACGCTCTGAAAAAGAGAAACGCGAAAGCTCTTTTGAGGGATTCTCATGCAGATCTTGAAATTTTCCACAATGCTTGCACATAAGGACCTTTTGGATCCGATTCATTTGTGTAGATACCTTAGAGGGGGCTTACGAGATTGCAGCACTTGCAAATCCGGTTTTGAAAAACACAAAAAGGTAAAGCCCAGATCTTTTATCAATTTATTGAACCACACGGATCCTTGCATTTTAGGGATTTTACTAAAGAAAAAAAGAAAGAAAAATTCCTTCGTAGTATCCTTTTTCGGATCCCTAAGACCTAACAGGGGCTTTAGGGTCTGTTTGTTTAGTTTTTTTAGGCAAATATAAACACTTTTTTTAAACTTTTTTATAATAGATTGTTTCTTAAAAATTAGATATGGATGAAAAAAGTTGGCAGTTCTCATGGAAAGATCAAATATATATAAAATATAAATACAATTGGATATATTTATACATATCGTTTCAATACAGATACAGATACAGATAAAAAACAGACCATCCAAACAGACCCTTAGTCAATTTTTGTTGCGAAAGTTAGCTAATTGATAACTTACTATAGAAATTAGTTGATCAATAGTTTACTACAAAAGTTAGGAAGTAGAGTGTATGAGAAGATCTAAGTGAAAGCTTTTATGGGAAAGTCCTCCTCAAGAGAGATACGCACTAACCCTAAAGATCATTGAATTTTTATGGGTTGGCTAACCTATTCAAGAAACATGTGAATACGTAAAAGAGAATGGTATAGAAGAAATTGCTCAAATGTTTATAATCATTCCGCTTTATGCATCAATCCAATATTACAGCGCCAAATTAGGGACCTTGTAATCCACACAGAGATGTTTTACTATTCCATGAAAAAATATTACAAGAATTTATCGAACTACAATCAATGGTCTCAATTCACTCCAATCAATCCATCTAGCTAAACACATGCTTTTTTTATTAGGCTTCGGAAGCTACTTGTAGTTTTAAATAGCAAAATCAAATGCAAGATTGATCAATAAATCAAAATTGTAGTAAGCTGAAAATAAAAGGTACAGGTTAGCATATATAAAAATTGTTTGTTCACTATACAACACTTGATAATTTTGATATATATGAGAATACTGCTCTTGATTTAAATGTTGAAAGATCCTTGAAAATGTGTGTTGGTTGTTGCCGTTTATCTTCACAATATTTTGAATTTTGAAACTTCAAATCAGATGTGATTTATGTGCCAATCTGGTCCTTAGTGATTCCTTGATTTTCTCCTTCAATAATTATTCAAAGATCCACGATAGCAGCTGACATAAACTAATTCGAAGCACTATAATAGGCATATCCATTAGCCCTTTGTTGAGGAATTCTCCAGGATTTAACTCAACTTTAGTTTCATTAAACTTAATCAATAATTGTAAATTATTCTTCAAAATATATAAGAAAAATACTTGCAGAATATTTGAAACAACCGATATCACACCCCGAATTAGATTGAAGGCTTGCCCAGCCATCACGTATAACACTTGCACATCATACGTTAAAGCTAACCTAATCTATAGTTTATCACGATTGTTGCTAAAGAAATTTTAGATTCTAAAATCTTTGAATTAAATTCTATGAACAATTGGTGTTATGGCGGAAAAATAAATTCTGCAAAACATTTTCCATATAGGCTGCTCTAGAGAGTAGACCAATATATATATAACTTAATTCTATACCACTAGGTATTTGAAAATAAAAAGTAAGCAGTATCTAAAAATACAAACCATAAGGCTCACGGACAAGCACTCATTAAACATAAGTTTGATAGTGAGGTTTATAAAATACAAATAGGGTAATAATCCAGCGAGTCCTAGTCACTCCACTCATCTAGAAATTCCTCAAAGTTCATGCCATACCCCATGTAATTATAGGTATCATCAACATAATCATCATCACCTGAAAAAAAGAATGGAATGAGCTAAAACCCAGTATAACAACAACATAAGCACACACAGATGGACACGCGAACTCGTTCTAAATGCAATACAACAACTAATAGTTTATATCTTTAAATTAATGTGCAGCAAAACAATAGTGGATCATTCACACTCCAGTATCGCGCTAAGAACTTGGGAGCCTGAGAAGCAGCAATTGCTTAGGGGGTTGATAGAGGCAGTCTAAATACCTATATCTCCTATCTCTATAAGTAATAGCCTCGTCTAAGGGTCACATCCATTATGCATCTCTGTCCATATTAGTCCATTGTGATTAAGTAGAGTAATAAAGCCTATATATTAAACTGCTTAATACAACTTCTCTTTGATATGAATAGATGTAATCTGCTATCTTTCTTCTTATTAGCTACCTGTCGGGCCACCCATGATGGCTTGAGTGCCTAACTATTGTGCTGGTATCGCCTAATAAGGTTGCCGCCCCTCGAACCAAGTGTCAAAAATGGCCACGCACAAGTAACAAGCAATTATTAAAACCATCTTTAATTATCAGTTCATTTAAAATGTCTACCCTAGCGCCACACATAAGTCACTGCCTACTAAACTCAAGTGAGAAGCCTGTCTCAAAACAAGTGATAGGCAATCTCGAGAATAAGAGTCTGTATAAGGAAATTATCTCAAATAAGATTTATGTCGCCAACTCGATCATTCATTAGTTTAAAGTTATATTTTTCTTATTCTATTTAAGATTTCACAAAATATCGATTCATAAATAAATTTCAAACTTTTAAGTAAATTTAGTTTTAAATCATTATACATATATGTACATATATTAAAATTCATTTCGTATGTAATTTTGCCTACTAAACTCATTTTATAGTAATTGGGTCATTCAAGTGACATTTTCATTAATATATTCCATAATCAATCTAATAAACTTTTATTAAGTAAAATAATTCATTTAGGATATAATTATTCTATTTATATCATTCATAACCCATTTTTACCTGTAAATGTGTCAAGGAATCTAAATAATTTTCCTATTATATTTATACTATCTTATAATACCATATTGATACATATTTTATTAAATAAACTTCGAAAATTATAATAATTAATTATTCATGTTAAAATTCATATATTAATATGAAAACACATTATTTACATTTATTTCATATTTATTTTATTAGAATCTATGTACCTTAAATTCCAATATTTTCCTTTCTATAGAAAATCAGTATATACCTTTACTTTAATCAACCGATTCGCTACCTTAAACATGGATTCTTAAGCTCAAATTTTTATGTAAACTTTGTAACACATATATTTACATGTTTATAAGTTCATTTGGCCTGAACTAATTAGTTAATTATGCTTTTATTTTAAATTAAACTTTGTTTGTTTGGAGACAAGGAATTAACAATGACAACTGATCAGTTCAAATAGATTTAATCATCAATATGATCGGTTCTTGGCTAGTTCATCACGGATATGTAAAGTAGACATGTGGATTTACTGTTCCGACAAAGGATCACCACCAATGAACATCGTTTGGCTGCCAATTCAGCCTTTCAGATTGACATCACAATGACGACGCCAGAACTATCTGACACTATTTTCTAATTTTTCAAGTTTTCTTTGTTTAATTCGACTTCTAACCCATTTTAACCATTTGAAACATGTTTATTCTATATTGTTCTATCTAGTTCATACTTAGATTTATATCTTACAAATTAAATAAAAAATCATAGCTTAAACCAACATCATTGATATAAGTTTATCAAATTTCCAACATATATCAAAACATTCATACATGCATATACTTCAAGATTTTTGTTTAATAATTTCACTTCAATAAAAATATATCAATCTAACATAATCATATATATATATATATATAATATTTATATATACATATTTCAACACACACACACATATATATACATACATATACAATAATTCCACTAAATCAATTACTATCATAACATATATATATACATACATTCTTATTTTGGTTTTCATGCATACATACACCTGTTTTATACATTACTTAAATCTAAGTTTGTTTTTAGTATTTTATATGAATTTAAATGTCATTAACATATCGTAAATATGTTAATCACATTACTTATTTGTTTTAACAAAATAACCTATATTCTTCATCACTGCTTCTCCTTATGTTGATGAGCTTCTTTAAACTAATTTTCCTAGCTTCAACATTTGTTTTAGCCTTCAAAACCACCTATGAATTTATTGAAATAGATAATAGATTTTTTGGAATAAATTGAGTAATTAGATAGTGCAAATATGATGGATTTTCTTGCATATTAAAGATTATATTAAAGACGGATTGTTGTAGAATTTTTTTTTGTGTTTTAAAAAGGTTTTTTAGGAGAATTTAGGGGTTGGGGCTACTAAAATTAGAAGTAAAAATTAAGGTTTTCAAAGGCTTGTATTGATAACATTTCATGTCTTGTAATTTCCTTTAGGATTAAAGGCATTTTGGCCCTTTTACTTGAATAGTTTACAAGCATTTTGGTCTATTCGTATGAGTAGAATTCTCTAGAATTGGCTAAGGTTACTTTGATCTTTTCACATGGGGAATCCTTTAGAATTTAGGTTTTTATATTATGTGTGATGGTACATGGTAAGAACATGGTCTCATGGGCTTAACTCATGGGTTTTATGGGCTTAATTCATGGGCTTAATCTTCTAATTATGGACTTTCTAGATTTGGGCTTGAGCTTATGTTGATGGGCTTGGACTTTAATACCATGGATTAAACTTTTAAATTATGGCTTTTGGGCTTTTAAAATTGAATTTAAGAAGAGATAAAAAGAATTAGCTAATTGGCATTAGAAATTGAATCTAGGAAATCTAATTGAAGAAAAATTAATATCATACTTAAATTTAGGATTTTAGGGGCTTAGAAATTAGTACATGAAAGCAAATATTTAATTTTAAATTTCTAAGATTGAAGAAGTTGGAATTTAGGCTAAAATGGTTAAGATGAATATTTAGGGGTTTATGCGATTGAACTTAACGAATAGAATTTGTTTGATAATTAGAAGATATTGAATAATTTGGATTCGTGGTAATTGAACTAGATTAATAGGTTAAATTGAGTATTTATGGTATTATAGTATCTATTTTTAATTAAATTGATTTACTAGTTTAATTAGGTTAAACTATCTAATTATATCCTACATTTTGCATAATTCTACTAGCTAAATCATTTAAAACCAATCTCTAAACTAAATTTAAATTATGGTTCAAAATTACTTGTATTGTTATACCAATCATTTAACAATACATAATTAACAAAACATGAAAACTTGGGGTATTTCAACTGATATCAATGAGAGCTAAGTGACGTGAGACTTGTTATGCATTCTTTTACACAAGAAACACTAATTCCCACATGAAATATTTACTTCATGGTTTGCTTATGTAGCTAGACCACGGTACCAAAAAAGGCTAAGTGTTTGACACAAAGCTAAGTTGGTAAGAGTAGTGTAGTTATATGCTTTTACGGAGTACTAATGGTAAGTTGTTTTGCCAAATAGTTCACATGGGACAAGGAGTAAGAAGATCTGTACAAGACCTTTTAGTCTTATGTGCCACATGAAAAAACACCACAAACCAATCATTTCTTTTTTTGGCTGTAAATAAACAACACTTGCAGTAATTGTCTTTAAAAAAAAACATATTCATCTTTATTTCACACGAATTTATAAATAATATCAAGTTTATAAAATTTAAGACTCAAAAGTAATATTAAAACAAAATCTTAAAAATAATTTAAAAATAAATTTGAAATGTAATACATAAAATATTATAATTAAATAATAAAAAAATTATATATTATATAAAGCTCATGAGTAGGCTTATAAGCCTAAACGACAAGCTTGAGATATGAGCTCAAGCTTGGCTCATTTAGTTAAACGAACTTTTTTCCTGAGTTTAAGGTTGTCTTGTTTATTAAATGAGCTCAAGCCAAACTTAAAACAAGTTGAGCTCAAGTAACTTGTTAGCACCACTGCAAAAAATATAGTAGAAAAGTATACATAAGTAGAATATTATATATGATATCACGTGCTACCAATTTTATGTGGATAACGTGACATACGTATTATTAAACAAATATAAACATGTAATATATTATGTTTATATGCACACACACACACACATATATATGTTTATATTTTATGCATGAAGCATGATATGGCCTTAATGGTGATTATCTTGTTATGCCACGCTCTGATAATTAATTAGTAAGACATGTTTTGGGGTTAATGTAAAATTTAGTACTTGAACTTTGCCCGAAAATTTAATCAAGTACTTGAACTTTAAAAAGTTCAATTTTAGTACATTAACGAACTTTTCGAGGACATTTCCAGTACCTTGTCTCATTGCTGACATGTCAATTCTAACTAATAAGCAACTGCCATGTGTAATTTCAATTAAAAAAAACCAGCCAACATAACCAGGCTCACCTAACCGTGGTTTGGAAAGAGAAGGGTTTTCTTAACGAACCCATTTCACCAAAATCATAATTTATTAGAGAAGACGATCAGAAAAGGAGATTGACTCCATCCAAATCTCAATTTCCCCCTTATTGTGTACCTAATGTGCCCATCTAAGACCCAATTTCCTCATTCTTATTTCCATAAAACCCTAATTCCCCCATTATTGCCTACCTATTATGTATAGTAGGATCAGGTGTTTGAAGGAGGAAGGGATAAGACGAAGCCAACAAATAAGGCTGATTAATGGGTAGATCGTGGAAACACTCAACATCAGCGACATCCTAATTGCCTAACAACAATGTGGATGATATGAAGTGTTATTGCAGATTAACAGTAAGAATCGTTGTTGCAAAGACTCCTACAAACAATGGGCGTAGATTCTTTGGATGCCTTAGATTCAACAAGGTATGTTATCAATGAAGTCATCCTTTGCTTGATTTAAAAGACGATTTTTTTTTCTTTTTGTATTTCTAATGGTACCTGATGTTTAACAGGTGATGGTTACAATTATTTTCACTGAGCTCATGGTGGGAACGCAGTTCAAATAGAACGTTGTGATTGCGATTGTAATGAGTATAGCGAAAACATGTTTGGATCAATGGTTGAAGACAATATGACTAAATTGCAGAGGTTAAGGCATGACAACTTTGTATTGTGAAGGCTTGTGTTAGACAAGAATAAAGATGCGTTGGATGAGGCTATAGCAAGTAACTAGGTTCAATGGAAAAAAAAAAAAAAACAAGAAGAGGTGCAGAATAGAGGATGCGAAAATATCAGCTTCTTGTACAGATATATGCTCATAGCCACATGAATTGGAATTTTGATGTATTTGGTTATTTTTAGGTGGTGAAGTTATGTTGGGTAGTTTGAAGTAGTCCTTTTGTGTCTAGAAGGTGAATAAATATTTAAGATATGATAGAATGTCTGTTGAGGGTAAATCAATGTAGAGAAATGGCATATGTATGGTCAACTGCTATATGTACAATTGTTTTAATGATGAATTGATGCCCTTTGTTCTCCAATATTGCAAATATTTTTCGATTTTGCCATTTTCATTTACTAAATAATGACATTGCTTGCATAACAGTGTTGTTAAAATCAATCATAAACTATCATAAGCGAGCTGCCAAACACACATAACATGCACATTAGCTTATCTTAAACCCATAGCTAAAGTTATCATTTAATAAAATTGATTATATAATAACCTCTTATTCATTTGTGGATTTTCAAAGAGAATCAATTAATTGTGTTAATAAGTGAGAATAGCTACAAAGTAGAGATCACAAGTAATTTGTGGATTTTTAAAGATAATTTAAAGAAAAAAATTTCAAATTATCCTATGATTTGAGATAGTCTCTCTCAATACACAATCAAAAAGCGGAGCTCTTAATGTTTTGACTTATTATTGTTAACATGTCTAGTGACAAACTATGTCAAGCAATCAAAATTTTTGTTTCAAGAATGCTTGGATAGAAAATAATGTTGCTGCAGACCTCTTGGCAAAGAAATGGCTAAAATCATGATCATGTTGTCCGTAATAGGTTAGAAGACATTGATAAGTGCACATCATGCATTCATTAAGACAATACAACCGGTACTCGTATAACATTAAATCAAACAAGTTCAATATACTAGGCTACCATAAAACAAAAGAGCTATAATATATATAATAAATATATATAGCGCTCTACAACCTTCACCTAGTGCGTCCAAAAAACAAACCATATTATGGCCATCCAAAAAATGAACTGTTACACCTAATGGCCCCAAAAACAAAAATGAAAAAAAAAAAAAGAATCAATATCAAGCAATTCCCACCTAGACAATTACATAAAAACACTAATAGCAACAAGACAAAGTGCGTAATTGATATCATCCAATGAAAGGAAAAAATAAAACTTCCTATTCCATGGCACGAGTCTCCTATATCGTGTTCGCACCACCTTCATTTTCATCACTTAACTCCTCCAATTCGATGAATATTGGACCATCAAATTTTTTCTTACGAAATGAGCCTCTTTAATCTTCTCGCTCTTCCATCTAGGCTCCAACTTTCTCAAGAAAGTTATGCGTGTAATTAGATCTTCCACTTGAGCATCTTCCATATCAACCCGCAGCTGTTGTTGATGTCTTTCAATTGATGATGTTGGTAACTTAGCAGAAGTTAGCATCTTCATGCATGTTTTCTTTATGCGATCACCTTTTTTATTCACCCAACCTTTATCAACCGACTACTGCATAACATAACTTATCTAAGCACATTGCAAACAGCACATGGAATATTAAGCAACGATTGAGAATGTGTCCAACAACAACAAACTTACGATCCGTTTTGCCTATGAACGTTACAATGGAGACTAGATAGTAGATTGTGTGCATGTAGAGTTTTAGTCGAAGGAATTGTCTTGGCCAAGCTTTTGGTAATTTGTGGTGTGACTACAATGGCATCAACTAGATTGTCCATGCTATGTGAGTAGGGGATCTTATAGCATTGGTAGCTACAATATGTGCATTATTCTATTGAAACAATTGTAGTGAAAAAACACTCAATTATCTTAGTATAAGTGTTTTGAATATTACTTGTAGGAGATCACTCGATTTAAAATCCATTGAAAAAAAAACTAAAACACAGTTAAGCTTATTTACACATACATGCAGATGCAGATGTGGAAGTAGAAGCTGCATGGTGGGGTTTTAAATCGATTTTAAGCTCACTTAACCAACGATTATCTATTTTATCCTTTTATGTATCATTACAATAATAATAAAGAGATAAGGGAATGAGAAGATCACATCGTAATATAATGTGGAGTTTGAGCCACTCCTAATCTCCACAGTTCACAATTACCTCACTCAAGGAGGACTTCATGCATTTCATTCACAAACAATTGCCTCACAAAGAGGACTTCGCAGATGCCTCAAATAATGAGGATTTCATCAATTGTCTACACATACGTAAGACTTTACCTATTGCCTCAAACATATGAGGACTTCACTAAAATCTCATACAAAACATATGAATGGTGTCTTACAATATAGGCTCACTAAACTCACAAATGATACTATTCAATTAATAGAAACAAACACAAACATAGAGTATTTTTACATAATATGTGCAAGTTAAGCTCTACTCTCTTCTCTCTCTTTTGAACAAACACCTAAAAACACCATATATATAGTAGCTTTAAAAACATAGCTGTTCATCTTCAAAAGAACCACCAACACTTGAATAAGAAAGTCTGCAATGACTATTTTTTAAACTGTTGCGCCCAAGACTTATTATGCCCTAAACTCGTTGTGCCTTGATTTACCCCACAACTAAGTCTTTGCTAGTTAAGCCTTAAACTCAAACTTATTGTGCCCTAAAGTTAAACTTGTTGAGCCTCCGATGTGATACGTGACTGAGTCTGTGCATCTTGTTTTGTTCCACTCGTCGCATCTTGGATTTACACTTCGATTAGACTAATTGAGCCCTTGACATAGTTTGTGATCAAGGCCTCGATCAAGATTGGAGCATGAAAATTTGTTCTTGCACAATCTGCAGAAAACAATACGCATACAAACACAAATGCATATATGCACATCAAAGTTTAAACATATCAAAAACAAGTTTTTACTTATTAAATGGGACTTAACTAAGTTGTAGAGCATTTGTTCAATACATTTTTTCATCAAAATAAGATTGTAACCAATCCCATTTACATCATTATCTTTTTCCTTATCTCCACCTTCTTGCACATGACTTTGGCCTACTCCTTACATAACTGGGGTAGGTTGTTGCAGTAACCTACATCATTGGATGAGAGGAGACATCCAACCAAATGGAGTGGTTAGCTCCTTTCGATGTGCAATTGCATTCTATTGTTTTTTATAAGGATATCTCTCCATATGCTACGAGACCACCACATATCTTAGTTAGATTTTTAGAAGAATCTCTCAGTTTTATATATAATACACAAATCAACCATAGTTAGTTTTCTCGATGACAAACCTTATGTTTAGAACTATTAAGATCATTAAACGGAGGCCTGGAATGCTGTTCTACCATATCCTGTTGGTGTACCCCACTCCCTCTAGCTTTGCTTGATCCCTGTCATATAAGATATACATTGCAAGTGTAATGATAACAAACACATTCTACTGCCCTATTTAATTAAGTAAAATGTGATGGATCAAATATCGTAGACTGGTCCTTTCGAGTTGGACATCCACAGGTGTTGTGGTTGTGTTTAACACATAACTGACACATCATAAATGAAGCCGGTCTTTTGTAGGCCCTTTTGTGCTCACCTTCTTCCTTGTTCCTACTTCTCTTATGATGACCAAAGGGGGTTCTTTGGGATCGGTGGAACAAGTGTCTCCATTGAAGTCTTTCCCCAAAAATTTACACGAGGGACGGGGGGCATTACAACATGCTTATATGTTTTCCTATAAGTTATCATTGCATATCACTCACTGACATAATAACCTAAGTTATGCCCCAGATACAGTATGCATGCACGAGCATGAGAACAAGGAATTCCACATAGAGACCATAGGCTACATGTGCATTTTTTATTGCCAATATCAAGAGCATAGGCATCATCCCCCTGTTGCACTTTGAATTATAGGTGGCCATTGGGTAATGCATGGCAATTAGAACTTGTGTTTTTCATCTGTTCTATCTGCATACATGTTATAGGAGTAAAGTGTTGTCCCCACTTGCTACCTTCTTCAATCTTTGCAACAATCCTATACACGACTTGTTTTTTGATACACTCCATCATCGACACGATAGATAAGTGTCTTGCTTCTATAATTGTTGCGTTGAAGCACTTTGACATGTTGTCAACAACATCACATTTCGTGATGCACCTGAACATTGCCTTACACTAATGTTTTAGATTCTTCTTAAATGAATTATCTGCAGCTTCTGGTTTCATATTCCTTATTTTCAAGATAGTTTCCTCTAACTCTCTAGAAATTGTTACATTGCATGCTACCTAAAAGAGGCGCTGGAGTAGATTACCTTTATGTTTCTTCCTCCAGTTAGGAAAAAAAATGGCGTGCACATAATCGATGCTCTACAAGGTGATATGTGATGGACATTATCACTTTCCAATCCCTGTCAAGCAATAAAAAAAAATAGTGTAAATAACAACTGAGTAGCAAACTAATGATAAATGAAATTGGGTCCAAAGTATGAGTTGTCAAGTACCTTCTACATGTCACTAATTATGGTGAATTCTTCTTGCCCATTGAGGCCAATAATAGGGTCCAAATTACAAAGGAACCATGCCTAGCTGTCCTTGGTCTCACCTTCTACATATGCCCATGTGACCGAGTACATATGGTCATTTGCACCACGTACCACGACACTAAGGATCTCACCACTGAAATCTCCTTTTAAGAAGCACCCATCCATCCTTAGTCCTGCATAAATCCTAGCCTACTAGCATCTAAGTAGACAAACATTCTCTTAAAATATAGTAGATGACTTGGACTTGAATGCTCAACCAGTACCTCAACCGTGTTTGCTTGTCCCTTTGATGCCTTTCTTAAGGTATTCACCTAGTCTCATGTTAGTTCAATTTCCTTGTTGTTTTGTCCACGTATCTCCATTAGTGCATACTACTTTACCCGATGACATTTACTATGAGTAACATTAACCATCAACTCTTTCTTTGCTAGCTTCTTTATATCAATTGCTGACATCTTTGGCATTATGTGAACAAGCGAAAGAAAGTGCTTCGCAAGAACCTTGCATGTGATATGGCTATTCCAGAAAGATGGTTATCAGAAATCGCTATGTTTATCTCTAAATATTTTGACTACAAATTCTTGTGTCATTGTCTCGAATGAAGCGTATACGGCAAATTCACATTTAAGGTTCTTGCATTTGAATTGAATCCTTCAGTTATCGTTCAGAGTTAACCTTAGTGCATATCTATCATGTATTGAATAACTATTCATTGCATCCTCGAACTGCTACTTGCTAAGGAATATCATGCCAACATAAATATGTAGAGCCGATGTGTCTGGATCATAGTGATCTTTGCTCTTGACACGCCTATATAGAATCACACCACTAGAGTCATCACCATTATCACTAGAACTTGTGTAAAAACTACCATTGTGTTCAAAAAATGAGTTATCCTTTCCTCTAGAAACACCAAAACCTTGTTACTCCATATTGCTTGGATTCAGACCTTCAAATATGGGGACTACATCAATTTCGGAAGATGTCAATCTGCAAAGGTCCTTTATTTGGCGAGTAAAGGTTTCTTTCCCCTCCCCCCCCCCCCCCCCCCCCTTGCAACTAATACTTCTTCATTGTCTTCATTGAATAAACAATAACTTCTACAGCCTTTTCCTCCTCCTCCTCCTCAAATTCTAGATTAATGTGTTGAATACCCTCAAATTCAGGATACTCCTTTTGAATTTGATCAGGAGTATGCTCAATGTATAGATGACAGCTACCACTTCCTCTCGGTATAGCAATCGAAGCGTTATATGCATCATCGTCACACAAAAGCAAGGATAGAAGTCCATCCACTAGTGTCTTCCCAGGAACTAAGAAAAATATCTTGTCGATGTTTATAAAACGAAGGTCTCCATGGAAACAGAGAAGTTTGACCCGGTCTATCTATTCTAGATGAACGGTCCAACAAACTTGCTCACCACCCATGTACTTCCTGTTAGCACCTTAACCCTGAAAGCCACCTCCCACATCTATAAGAAGGTTTACCATTCCCACCATGTATGCATTAAGAACACACAATGAGTAGTGAACTGAGCAATAGACAACTCAATTGTATTTCATCACCATCATACGAGCACTATGCAGATCCAATGAATAAACACTATATGAAAGCCCCCTCCACATGGTTAATGAACATTATGCAATTTCAATTAGCTCTTAAGTGCATGGTTAATGAACATACACAAATCCAAATGTTTAGGTTGGACTAAACAAACACAAACCCATTCAACAAATACATGTATTTGGTGTCACAAACCCTAGGATGGTTGGCATATGACAACTAGTTAGGATTTCTTGAAGAACAGTAGATAGATATAAATATTTATACATGCCAGCTCACTAGACCTCACAGTGTTGAAATGGAAAGAGAAGAGGGAAAAGGAAAGTTTAAAAGTGGTTCGTAAAGTTACCTTTCACATGGGTTTGTGGTGCCAAATGTCATTCTCGATGCAGCTTCCTTCTTTGACTGATTGTTGAATGGGATAGCTAGTATTTGTGTTCTCACCAAAGTAAAATAAATTATTGTTGCTTCTTATGGGGATATAAAGATGCTCTTGGGTCAGACAAAGAGGATCACGTGCTCTACAGTGTTACGCTCAACTAAGAGCAGCTTAGGGTTTTCGTTCGTCCTTTATAAGATAAAGTTGAAATTTGGGGATTTTGAATCTTTAGTGGAGGTTAGTGTTCCTGTTGATCATTCGCTTCAATTTCGTCGAAGTTCACTCAATTACACATCATATGTACTCACTATTTATTATCACTATCGTTCTTCATTGGGGAGGGTTGTCACACCCTTACAAGGTACCATAATAGTAATGATGCACCATATAACTAACCGAGGCCTCTAAGAAGTTACATGAGTATTGTAAAACTAACATACCCCATGGTGTGGTCAGATGATACATGATCGAATGCTGTATAGAACAAGAAAGATATTGCATATATATAAGCCACATTAAAAAAAATAAAAACTTCACAAAATTCTAAGGTCATCACATAAGCTTACAATTTTGCCTTAATGGACATCATTTAAACATAAACCACAAGAAGATTTAAGAGATTACATGCCCAAACTTATACTATTACAACATTAAACTCTAAGGCTCTATTACATATACAAGGTCTTCCATCAAAACACAAATACATGGCTTCACTTTATGTACTGCCCTCATACTTGGTCTCAGTCTAGGTCTTCTTGCTTAAATTCCTGTAAAACAACAGTCTAGAGGAGTGTAAGCATGATAAACTCAGTGAATAAAAAAATTTTAACACAATTCATGAACATCAAGTAATGTTTGGTTAATAACCATATGCAATGTATCAATCAAACATATGTAACAAATATGGTTTAGATAATCAGATTTCAAACTTAGGAGGATTTACACCTTCTCTAGGGGTTGAAGGATCAGTTAAGTAATTTTTGCCCATGTGAATCCTAAAACTAAAGAAGGAGAGCTCTTTTCAATTTTATTTACTATTTGTAAATATATATAATACATACTCTCAACTTCATTTAGAATATAGAAATTCTCACTGATTATTAATATTTTAAAGCCAACTTCAACACAGACGACCTCCTTTGGAACTTGCTTAGTTCCTATGAAGCTAACAGTCCTATAGTAACCTTAACTGGATTCATTGGACTCATCAAAGCATTACCATAGAATCAAAATATTAATGAGTAACATGAATACTATGCTAATACAATTATGATGTCATGTAATGCATGTCAGCTTAAGTTTAAAGATTTAGTAAGCTTTGTTCCATTTTATTTAGTGGTTACTCCAATTTCAGACATTCATCATTTTAAACTACATAATCATTAGCAAACAAGTAGTTACCACTTTGAATAATAAATATATGATTCATTCATAAAACACATAGCATTCAAGATAATCCTAACCTCATACATTTGATGCATTTCCATTATACTAATGCTATGTTCCACTACTTACAATCACAAACAAAGTGAGAAGACTCAAGTTACTCACCATTGCATCTTGGTTAGTCGTCGTAATGATAAAATGGAAAGTCTAAATCTTGATTGGTAGATCCTATAAACAACAAGTAAGAATTGCTAAGTATAATTTGATAGAATCTTAAGCTATACTCTAAGATCTAGCTTAAACATGATTCTATTGAAAATCTTGACTAGAATTATGACACTCACATATAATAACATATATATACATATATTATTTTTTTTAAACAACAAAACAGGGGAGGCTGCACGGCTGTACACAGGGTTGTGCACATAAACACGGGTAGGTACATGGGTCGTGTTTGTCTCATGTTTCTAACAAACTCCTAGAGGATTAGGGAACAGAGAGAAGCACTGCGAGATAGTGCTAGCCGTGTTTCAACCATGCTTCATTTAAATAAGAAACACACTCAAATACTACACCACATTTCATCGTGTTTCATGCATGTGTTTTTAAACATAGAGAAGCACGACACGGTAGAATAAGCTGTGTTTCTCTAGAGATACACATAGGGAGATGAAGGGGACAATGTTTTAGCCGTGCTGTTATGAAATTATAGGTGTAAAATGATCATAAAGAAGCACGTGTTCTGACTGTGTTTAGTTTAAAATGAAAAACATGACTAAAATAACTCCCATGCTCTTCGCTTTATCTACTACTTCAAAAACTCCAGTCATTTCTCTACCTATTTGCATCATATCACCTCATCCAGCATCATAAAAGCAACAAAACATCTTATATCTTTACTTAGACACTTACAAGAACTTCAAATTAATCCTACATCAATATACAAACACTACACCAACCCTACTCAACACCAACTTCAACCAACCAACTAAAACCTATGATATTCATAGATCAAAACTTCTACCATTAAAATCATCACTCAACTTCACTTAACTAACATCAAATCTCATAACAGCGTCATATATACTAGCAACTAACAAGGACTCTTACTTACACTTACTTATAATGCAAAATTAACATGGTGAAAGTAAGAATCAACTTACCTATATGTATCTTGACTTGAAGATAGAAGCTTAACTCAAGTTTTTTGTTGATTTGAGAAGAGAAATTGAAGAATTGTGGAGAGTGTGTGTGTGTGTGAAAATTACGTTTGGAGTAGACAATAGAAAGGGAAAGTGATTTTGTCAAAACAATTGATAATTTAGCTTATATATGTAAAGCAAGCTTTGACTTGTAAGACATTTAGAAGTTATCGTGTGTGTAGGGTTGGATGGTAAGTATGATAGGGTTATAGAGTTTAATTTTGTAGCGAAAACTTAAGCTTGGGTCATGTATTAAATGAGCTTGATTTAATGCACAAATTGGCTTCCACACATCTAATGCATTAAAATTAACAATTACTTAAAATCAATACAAAGTTGATAGATTTGGTTTATAAATTCTATTTAATTAGACAATTTCTTATAAAAAAATTATATATTGATATTCTTTATAAATTAAGAGTTAAATTTTTGAAATTCAAATTTATAAAAGAATTTAAAAGTACAAATTAATCGACAAACAACTTGAAAGGACTCAATTGAAATTTTAAGTTTCTTTTCCTACTAGAACTATTTACCAAAAACTATTGTAATTGCATTTACTAAATATATCATTCATTCTAACATTTAAATTAAATCCACATTGATTTAAATCTATTTCTTAAAATTACCTATGGAAAAAAAAAAAAACTTGTGGGTTACAAGGGTTTCTAATTAGTATTACTTTTACCTACCCTTGTAAGTTTACAAAATCACACGATGCATTGTTCAATTTTTCTTGCTTGTATGCTCTAACCCTGGTTTAGTTATGTTGTCTAATTTTTTTAATTGAAATAAAATGTGATGGTTGCATATTGGTCAGAATTGACATGTTGGTAGATGTTATAACAGAGTTAGATGAGGTACCGAAATTGAACATTTTAAAGTTTAAGTACCTAATTGAATTTTCGGGTAAAGTTCAGGTACCGAATTTCACATTAACCTTATGTTTTAAGTAGATTTATTAGTATGTAAATATAACTACAGGATATAAAATTATATATAAAAAATTAGAAATTTTAGGATATAGATTAATGAAAACATAAATTTAGGTTTTAATAGTTTTCATGTGAATACATTATAATTGTACCATATTATGCTTGTAAGGCTGCAAATGGCCAAGCTACTCGAGCTCAACTCGTTTAGCTAAACAAGATGAGCCTAAGCTTTTCCTCAAGCTCGTGAGTAGGCTCGTTAAAGGCTCACGAGCTAAGCTTGCGAACGGATTCGTAAGAGCTCTCAAGCTAAGCTTGTGAACAGGCTCAAGTTGAGCTTAGGCTTGAAAAAGCTCATCGGGCTCGGGCTTGACCCTGTATATTCCAGGGTTGAGCAGGCTCGTTAAAAGCCCAGTTCTGCTCGAGCCCGTTAGCAAAATAAACGAGTTAAGCCTGAGCTAGCAAAAGTCTAACTCATTTGCACTACATGCTTGTTAGATTATTCCAGGCTTTTGATGTGACTCTCTTCCTATTTATTATGACATGTATATAAACATTTACTTATAATTCTTATTCAGAATAATAGCATATGCATATAATGACATAGACATAGAATTATTTAAGTGTGATTTATGAATATGTTTTCGACATGCATGAAAAGGACAATATGAATGCTTCCATATATGATTATAAATGTCATAGTATCAATTATAATAGCTTGTTATATTCGCCATTATTCATAAATAGGTGTATAATACATAGAGGATTCATTGAACAAATGTAATATATAATGCTGACGGAATACTCTTTAAATTTAAAGAAACACAAAAAGAAAAATTTTTCATGTGTATAACAGATTATTATTAGTAATACTCGATAATAATTAGAAACTGCTAATAGGAGTTATAAATAATAAATTTGAAAATTGTTGATAGTTTATGTATAATAACTTGCTTAGTCATATAGGTCCCTGTAAATATTAGCTTACCTTAACTAAATACTAAAAATTGCATAAAAAAGATAAAAATCTTTTCATCCCTTCTATTTTTCCTATATATGGGGCATAATAAATAAAAATCGTTTTATTGGCTTACATTTATTTTCTAAATTATTAAAAAAACAAATATATGGGGGTTTTCCTAAAAATTATAATTTTTTTAGGCGTTTTCAAATGCATGTAATAATAATTAAATTGTTTTAGGACTTTCCAAAAAAAAAAAAATCAATATGGATAAGTAATTTAAACTTGGCGATTTTTTAGAAATTAAAATGTAATGGTCTCACCCTAAGTGCGTAGGGTATGGCAAACGCCATACATATCACCTCCAATCGATATGTGTAAGGTATTCCATTATCGAATGAGTTTGTAGTTGAGTTTCAATTTGAGAAATCGTTATTAATTTTTATAAAAATTCCGACAAAGTGCCATTTGTTTTTCCATGATTCGAGTTTGTCAAACATATAAAATTAGACCTATTCAGAAAGTAAATATCTTTAAATACTTATTTATTAACATCACCCACAAGAGCCTATCAAGTGAGTATAATTTGATCAGAAACTTTTAGACTTGAAGGTCTATAAGAAAAATTGAAGCAAAAGTATTTATTAAATGTTTAGTTATAGTCATCCAAGTTCATAATGAAATAAAATAATATAACAATGAAATTATTTCATGAAAAACTTGTAATGTCCATATTTTGCACAACGCCACCTAATCGGGTCATGCTGCATAGCACTCATCTCCATTGTACCACCAACGAAACCTGAAATATTAAAGAACGAGCTGTAAAGCCCAATACATAGTAAGACAAGCACACACATGCATGTCACATGCTCCTTATTTAATACAACAACCACTATTTATGATATTTAATTTAAAGGCCGAAAACAAGGTATCCTAGCATCCTAGAAATACCAATTTCACACAAGAGTACCCATGACTCTCACAGAACCAAAGGGGTAGGGTTCCCTTAGTTGATCACATACCAAAAAAAGGGGGTTTAATAAGTCCTTATAACTCACCCAAAGAAAAAAAACCAAGGTATAGGTCCTGAAATGGCAAACAAGAGGGAGATGAATTGTTTGTTAAAACTTTTTGTCAAAAAAATTTAAATTAAACACCTTTTAATGAACTTTGTTTATCAAACTTACCAAATTAATTGAAAACTTATGAAACTTGATACTTGAAGACTATTTTAAATAAAAGGATTCGAAATTCAAGAACAATCTATGAAGTGTGATGTGAATGCAAGTGATATGCGGCAAATAAAATAATATAAATTAGAAAGCAAGAAAAAAAGAAGTCCACAGTTTATAGAGGTTTCTCATTGTGAGCTAGTCATCTCTTTCAGCTCTACCACTTGGGATATAGTGTTCCACACCGGTCATTCTACTAATCCAATAAGCAGAGAAGAGTATAAACTCTTATGGCTCTTGCTTTGTCTTTCTACCTTATCACTCGGTTATGCACTAACTACAAGATTATTTATAACCAAACTTCCATGCTAATCCTCACTTAAAGTAGCAAGAGAATAGTTGCAATATAAGATAATATCAGTTCCTAAAAATAAGCTTGAAACTAAAAGACAACGTATATAGAAAAGTTGAAGATCGCAGTGTCTGTTAAAGTGTCTATCAGAATGTTTGGTAGGCTTTTTCAAATTGTATTGTGAAGAGCGATTGAGATCTTATAAACTTCTATATCATATATCTGAGAATCTTGAAATATGAGAAATATATACTCTTCAAACGGACCTCTTGATGATATTGCTGAACAGCCACATTAAAAGAAAATATCTTCCATACATCCCTTGACTTAACTGAATGGATATGCTTGATATCCCTATATTTTTGGGATTTGAAATCTTATCAGAAATTCAAAAATTAAACTGCTTGAAAAAAGCTTGTCGGTTGCTGATCTCAAGTGCTTGTGTAAAGTAAATCCTTGATATTTATCTTCATTCGGATCTTCAATAGTCTTGCTTGGATTTAATCAAATTTGAAAATCAAATCCTTGAAGATCAGATAAGCTTAAGTTGTTACGAAAAATTTGGAAATACATATCTTCTTCTTCTTCTGCTCTTTCTGGCGATTTGGTCAAATATATTGAAAATAAATCTTCATTAAACTTAAACCATGAATTAAGTTGCAACTTATAATTATTTTTTAATATCTTAGATTGAAATATAACCAAATTGAAGAAAGTTCCTATGGATTATTATCCTCCTTGTGTGGAACGAATCAAGTGTTTTACCTAAAATGCATTTAATTAGTGGAGCTGGTCCATATAATTTGATGATTGTAAAATTCCTCATAAACACTCACTCTATAAATTATAAATGTCTTTCTAACTATCTACTCAAGTGTCTATTGAAGTGTCTTTCTATCTGTCCTCTTAAGTGTCTGTCATATAAATAGAATACACTGCTCTACACACTTAAAATAGATCTATTAGTTTTTTTTTTTTTATCTTTTTTGTTAACATTAAAACTTGTTTAAGAGAGAACTCAACATAAGGAAATAGTCTTGTTCGGGTTATCTTCTCACAGGCTGTCACCAACGAGCATGGTCCATTATAACACTTTATATAAGGTCCCATAACGTTGTACAACTCGTTACAACTTTGTACCTGCTATTAGTTAGTCGCCCAATCTAAAAAATTTCCCTATCAACTACCCACTGAGCTTAACCATGCCTTTCGTGTGGGCCTAAGTGCTTAAACTATCACATCATCTTGAAGTTGCAATTAGGCTCGCAACTTAGTCTGAGGGTGCTACTTCCTAGATTAAATGGTAAAGTAACAACTAACTTTCGATTAGGTTGAGTTTAAGTTCTTAGTCTGGTTATTTATACTATCTTAATAAGCAACAAACAATTATTGCGTACCTATCAATTGGTTTGAGCTTTCAAATCTCTTTCTAGAGCTTGATGTCCATAAACTTGAAGTTGGAAATAAGTCCAAGATTAATTACTTATAATCCATTGTATTCTTTATTACATCCATATCACTTTGGTCTAACCATATCTACTTAAAGATAATGTTTAAAGGGTTATCTTAAGTCTAAGGAAAGAACCGATCAAGTTCCATGCGATTTGGATAAGGATTGGAGAAGGAATAAGGGGATAGAAAAGTACATGGGCAAATGAACTTCCTTATGTTCTTTTTGGGGTTCATTGAATTTAAGATTAGAGATGAACATAGGCAAGTTCATGACCCCATGTTTCTAACTGTATTCGTCTAGAAAAATCGATTTCTTCAAGTTCTAAAGGTCAGAAAGGAATATTAGTAAGTTCATGACCCTATGTTTTGGCCGTGTTCTTCTGAAAAACCCAACTTCTTCGAGTTTTGAGGTCAGTAAGGAACATGGGCAGGTACACAATCTCATGCACTTGCTGTGTTCTTCTGGAAAACTAAGTTTTTCATGTTTTTGGAGTTAGAGGGTTACACGTTTGATTCATCAGCCTATGTATTGGCCATGTTCTTTTGGGTTTTCATTGTTTCAAGCTCAAACTTGATTTTTTTTATGAAAAAGGGCTCTAAGGTAACTTTTGAGGTTTCAAAGAGGTTGGGTAATCATGTTTTTTTCTAGGCCTCACATGTAATATCTTCCTTTCTTTCTAAAAACTTGTTTAACCAATGTTTATTAGTTCATATCATTTGGTTTAATAGCAATATCCATTTTTATCATCGTTCTTTTGCAATTTTGACAAAACTCCAATCCAAACATGTTCCTTGTCCCAGTTTCACATTATCAATAAGATCTTATCTTCATGGTACTACAAATCATGAACATCAAGAGTTGTTTTCAAGGTCTTACCTTTGTTAGGATGTAGTTCCAATCTATTTGCAGCTAAGAGGAGGATTTGCGACTCTAAAATCACTTCAAAGCTTGATATCTCGACTCTTTAGACATGTATTAACCCATCCAAGTCAGTATCCATGCTTAAAATTATAAAACATTCACATTACAACATCTTAAAATTTCATTTTACCTTTACACAAGTTTTTTTGATGGTGGCTCTCCATCCTCTTCTAACACTACTTCATCCTCTTCATTTTCCTCATGTAAAGATACCATATCAGTTAATTAGTACTATACTTTTGCTAATCTCATTTATTTAGCACTAAGAAGGATTATGGTTTTAAAGAAGCTTACTTTAGGATTTTAGTAGATTTTCTAAAAAGAAAAAGGCATAAATGAAAAGGAATATTTATATGGGACTTATAGGGTAGGGTCCTAAGGTTTTAGATAAGAGGAAAAAGACCTTATTTTAGGGATTTTGTCACATGGCATGATCTTGTGTATCTAAATCTTATATGTAAAGGACCTTAGTTAGTTTTTAACTGTTTAGGGTTTTTAATTAACCTCTTGAGCTAATAATGATTTTACCCTTGTTGTTGAAACTGAGTTGAACCGACCTATTTGATTGCAGTCGGCTTTAAAAGCGGGCTGGTTCTTGCTAGTGGACTGGTTTTTGTTTGAATTGGCCAAACTTGGATGACCTGACCAGTTTAACCTTTACCTGGTTGATCCGAGTTGATCATTCAAGTCAGAATGCACCTGTTATTGAAAAAAAAAAAAACAATAAACCTAAAAAGTAAAACAAAACTAGTAGACAACATTTGCAAAATAAAGTAAATCTCTACCTTCCTTTTTGAAGTTCTAAATAACTCCATTTTATTCGTGGGTCCTGGTTCTTCTGGATACATTTCGGTGGAGGTATGGCTTGGTATGGGTGGGGATTGTCTCGTCAGCCTGAGTTTTGATGAAGATAATAGTCTACTAAGAGTGGAGGGAGAGTTGGATTCGCTAGTTGTACCTTCATTTTTTGGCAAAGGAGATGCAGTGGTGAAGGTTTAGTACGGTGCAGGTTTGGTGAGTGATGGCATGAATGGATTGTCAATTCGTGTAGATGGCGTTAGAAGCAGAGAGCGAGGTGCAGAGAGAAAGTGATGTTGACTTGATCTTACTCTATATTATACATGTTTTATATATGTTCATCTCTTTTCAAGTATGGATAAGGACAAAAATTTTGTATATGTTGCTAGATTATTTAATATCAATACTTGGGGAGTCATGTTGCAAGAAGGAGTATCCTTAGGCTGGAAACCATGACATGTCACATACCTCAACATAACATTTGCGCGGACCAAAATAGATAGCTAAAAAAAAAAAAAAAACTAGTACATAATTAATACCTTCACACCATTTCAAAATTTAAAACTTTTGCTTCAAACCTTTTCATATCCATGAAAAAAAATATTTTCATTGACGGTATAAATTATATATTGAAAATATTTAAAGTTATAAAAAATTAATATTTTTACTGATTAGTTAAACTATTTATTTGAACTTATATTTTGTTGTAATTTCATGTTTTTTTGTTATTAGTAATTGAGTTATAAATTATTTTTTTAATATTTTTGATGATCTCGATTCGATCCATTTACCCTTGACTCCCTGGCATGTCTGGTTAAATCTCAGTCTGGTTTTGACAACACTAGATTTAACTATACCAAACAAGTCTAATTTATTTACAATTTTGAATTTTTAATTCGCGGAAGTTTCTGGTTTGGAATAAAATCGTAATTTTGCAAAATCAAAGCTCCAACAACATTGTTTCAATTTTTCTTGTAAAAATTTTCTTTCAAAGAGCTATTATCAAATTTTAATTTACTTTATTTTAACATTTGAATCGTTTTTGAATTTTCTAAATTTAGGCTTTTGTTTTGGGACTAATTTAGGAATTTTGATAAATTTAGCCATTGATTTTATTTGATTTTGATTTCTTATGATTGGCACTGAATTATTTCATAAAATCAACCAATACTAAAGTTTTATAAAATCAAATAAGTATGAGACCTGATTTTTTGGTTAGTGGATATGTGGTCATCTACGAGACAGTCATAAAAAGTAGATAGGATTTTAGAAGGTAGGATATGTGCAAGGTTCGTACTCTACCATCCTCGTCCCTACTCATCCCTAACTTTTTCTATTATCCATTCTATTTTATAGATATTGATGTATATTTTTAAATGCATTCCAGTACTAAGTGTTATTTCAACGTAATGAAATCTTTCTTAATTTTATTATAAAGTCATAAAAAATGCATTGTTGATATCATATAATAACATTTACACACAAAAGTGTTATTTCAACGTCATTTATGGTTTGGCAAAAAAAAAAAAAATAATCACGACCTCGATTTTTTAATTTACCTAAAACTGATATTATTTTCATTCTAGTAGTATTTTTGTATTTTTTTAAATATCAATATTAATTTCCTTTTCTCATTAAATAAGTGTACAATTCTAACAAACTTGTTGTTTTCTCTTAATTCTCTTCAAATAGGAAAAAAACTTTATGTCCTCTTTAATCAAATTAATCATTTGACAGTTAAAATAAATATAACAAATTATATATTAATTATTTGAATGGTATTATGACGCTTAAACATAAAATCTACAACCATTAAATAGTTTACGCCAACAATCCATTCATATTAATGACAATCATATAATCTTCTCATTCCTCTATTGAAATACAGTGCTAGAGATCCCGTGGTCCTTTTGACTATCCTCAGTTTGTCACAACACACCTCCAGTTACCTTTGGTTTGGCTCGCGTGATTATATTTATATATACGTTAACCAGACGACAAGGATCAATCAAAAAACCAACTCCATTAGCCGAGTGGCCAAACTCACCTGTCCTTCAAAGTCCAAACAAAACAAGCAAGCGACCTCATCCTATTCATCACGTAGATACTGCTTTAAAGAAACTCGCTTTCCTCTTTTTGTAAGTTTAGCTTTTTCTTGGTTCATCCTTATTTATATAATGTGCGTCTGTGTGTGTGTATATATATTCGACATTGTCTTGTCGACTTGACACTTTTAAGAACTACAATACTTTCCATGTTGAATGTTTGCTGATGTGTCATTTCTTTTAAATGACAGACATCTAATTAAGTTATACGAGTGATGAAACTGATACGCATACATGTACATCTCTGGCGTATATTCTTTTTCCCGGTTGTATATATAATTGAGTCTTTTTGTTTCGGTAACAAATGCTAGTTCAAGTTTTCCATGTCGTGTGGAGTGAAGGATTGAGTAAGTGATACACGCTTAAGCTGTTTTCAGGGTGTATCAATAAATTGTCTGAGGATTTGTTACATATTTACGCTGTTGAGTTGCTGTTAAGTGTGTGTCCATCATGGCATCGGTTGCCAGCTTGGTGGTGGTGCCTCGTCTTAAGTTTAGTTCTTATCAAGTTCAGAGGTCTTTGAAATGTCGCACGGCTTCTAGGAGTTCGAGTGGTCCTGAGTGGAATTTATCATCTCCTGAATCGGTTTTGCCGGGAGAGAAAGACACGGTTGAAGGTGGGACTAATGGATTCTCGGCTTCTTTATTCAAGGAACTTGAACAAAAGGAGAAAAAACAAGAGGAAGTAATGGAGGATATGAATGTAACTCATGGTGTTCTTTTAGAGAAATTAGATCCATTGTGGGATGATGGTTATGGAACTTCTACCGTTAAGGATTTCTCTGACCAGGCTAAGGAGATTGTCAAGCCTGATGGAGGTCCTCCACGTTGGTTTTGCCCTCTTGAGTGCGGCCAGCCTTTGAAAAACTCTCCTGTGCTTTTATTTCTGCCCGGTAGGTTTTGCAAAAAAGTTTGGTGTTTTAAGCACATGGCTACCTTTAGTTCTCTTGCCCTGCAAAAGTAATTTGTTATTTTAGTTTAAGGACACGACTTTCTTCTTTTGCATTAGTCAGATATGATGTTACATTTAGGACCTTATGTGTTGCTTAACCCAACACTTAGAAAGTGGTATGCTGAATGTTGTAATTGCTTTTGTTCCATCAGGGCTTGATGGCACTGGTCTAGGCCTTCTTTTGCATCATAGAGCACTCGGGAAGTAAGTTTGCTATCCTCTTTGGTTGCATTATCATGATATGCTTCACAATCTACTGAAGTGAGAATGAACGGTTAGATAGGGGAAATAATATACGTGTTGAAGTTGTTGTTCGTGGCAGCTAATTTTTCCAAGCATTAAAGTTCGAATTTCCCATCCAATATTTCGCTTAATATTACGTGCTCTCCATGGATTCAGTTTGATTCCGACGCTGAAATTTCATTGCCAAATTAGACACTAAGTTAATTATCAGTCCCTGCATCTATCCGGACGACGAATCCCTATGCTTAATCTTTGCTCATCTTGAAGCAGCCTCGAACCATCATCGAACCTGCTATTAACATGATTATTCATAATGGCATTTTATGATTCTAGCTTTAAAACTATTTGAAAGCTGATATTGCATTCATGATGTAACTGCCTCTGAACGAGGAACCCATTATAAATGGATGACATCGTTCCTTCTTTCTTTCAGATAGGAATCTGTTGAAATATGAATTATTGTGGTATTCAAATTACATGAGTCGTCATTGGTTGTTACTACAAAAGTATTCTGGTACCTGTATTTTTTCATTACAAAGTTAATCTCAATATTTATGCATTTGTTATTGGAATTATTTGCCGATTTTTAACTGCAGGGTGTTTGAAGTTCGGTGCTTGCATATTCCTGTTCTTGATCGAACACCATTTGAAGGTCCTTTTCTAAACTTCGCGTCATTGTTTATCTTAAAAATAGTTTGTCACATGCACATGGCCAACTAATTATAAGACTCTTTTAGTCTTTTCTTACAGCATCTTCTGGTTGGCCACTTATATTTACATTTCTTCTCAACCAATTCTTCAAGTAAAGTTAGTTGAACAATAGATGAGATAAATGGAAACATATAGAAACTTGATGCCTTATAGGGAAAAAATCTTGCTGGATTATTTTTTTTCTTGGAAGAGTCTATACCCTGTGGCAACCAGCAAAAAGGGTTTCCTGGGGGATTAGCATACGAATTTCCTTCTTTTGGCTTGTCCTTGAAGTTCCTGAATTATGTGAACAACCTTTGTAAACTCCCTTTAAAAGAGCTGCATCCAGGGTATTGCCCCCTTTAATGCATAGGCGAATTTCTTCCTGGATGTTTTTTCATGCAGATGATGGATACTAAATTTGCATATTTTGCTTAAAGATGCTACTATTGCCTCTGGCCCAGGGTTGGTGAAATTTGTTGAAGCAAGTTTGAAACGTGAACATGCTTTCTCCCCTAGAAAGCCGATCTATTTGGTTGGGGAATCCTTTGGAGGATGTCTGGCACTTGCTGCTGCTGCTCGTAATCCTACTATTGACATGGTAGTGATATTAGCTAATCCTGGTCAGTTTCCCAATGTCCGTAGCTAATCTCTTACCAACCATATGGCCAATGTGCTTTTAAAATAGTTGCATCACATATATTCGAAATAAATATAGATGGGTTGAAAAGCACATAAAAGGAATAAATATTTGTCTAGTTTGTCTGATGCTTGGATATGTTTCAGCTACATCATTTGGCCAGTCACAGCTGCAACCGTTGTTTCCTTTATTGGAAGCTTTGCCTGATGGACTCCATGCCACTGTCCCGTATCTGCTCTCTCCCGTTCTAGGTATGCTAAATGCTACTTGCAAGCTTCGTTTAAATTCTTTTTCAGAATTGCATATTTATCTGTAATATGCTTGTCGCCTTTGCTTAATAATTTATATCGTCCGAAGAATTACAGATTTCTTACGCAACTAAGTAGCATGCTACCATGACTGCTCCATTTTGCTTCTTGTAATAGATTATAGTATATAAATAAAAGAAATATTGCTGTGAAAAATCATTAAGAGAAATTGTATATTTTTTGCATATCTTTTGTAAATACAAGGAGTTATATATATAGACAATGTTCTCTTAACGGTTGGTGTACCAACCCTTACCTAGCATTACATTAGTTACATTGCATAGTAAATATAACACTAGTAAAAGCAATATTATCTACAACCCTAAATCCTATAACAAATACAATATTATTCACAACTTTTTATCCTATAACATTCCCCCTCAAGTTGGAGCATAAATGTTTATCATGCCCAGCTTGTTACTCGACTCCCATTCGATGCTTTTGTGAAAAAGTCTCCAAGTTGTTCTCGAGTCTTCACATAACTTGTGGAGATTAAGTTTTATTGTATCTTTTCATGAACAAAGTGGCAATCAATCTCAATATGTTTGGTTCGTTCGTGAAATACCGAAATAGATACAATATGAAGATTAGCTTGATTATCATACCATAGTTTCGCTGGTAGGGGAATTTTAAATCCAACTTCAGCCAGAATTTGGTATATTCACGTTACCTCACATGTAGATTGAGCCATAGCTCTATATTTTGATTTTGCATTAGATCTCAATACAACATTTTGCTTCCTGCTTTTCCATGACATTAGATTTCCTCCTAAGAAAACACAATATAGCCAGTAACGGATCTTCTATCTTCCTTGAGGCCAGCCTAATCTACATCTGAAAAGCATTCTATACAAGAATGACCATGATTTTGACACAGTATATCTGTTTAGAAGTACCTTTCAAATAGCACAAGATTTATTCTAAAAAAGCCCAATGATGAATTATTGGCGAAGACATGAACTGACCAATACTAATAGAATACGCAATATCAGGACGAGTTATTGTGAGGTAATTTAGCTTCGTAACCAATCTCCTGTAACTTCCAGGATTTTCAAAAAACTCTCTATCTTTAGTGAGTTGTAGACTAGGTGCATTAGGGTGTTTCATGGTTTTGCCCCTAACTTTTTTGTTTCAGATAATAGGTGAAGTACATACTTTCTTTGAGACAAGAAAATACCTTTCTTGTTCTTCATCACTTCAACACCTAGAAAATACTTCAATGACCCTAAATCTTTTGTCTGAAACTGGCTGTGAAGAGATCCTTTCAAAGAGTCTATTCGTTTTTCATTATTTCTAGTAATAATTATGTCATCTACATAAACAATAAGAAAAATAATCCCATACAAACAATGTCTGTAGAATATTGAGTGGTTGGACTTGCTTTTGATCATCCCAAACTTCTTAATTGCTTGACTAAATTTTTTGAACCATGCACGAGCACTTTGCTTCGATCCATATAAAAATTTATTAAGGCGACAAACTTCCTTCCCTCCTGAGCAACAAACCCAAGTGGTTGCTCTATATAGACTCCTCCTGAAGATTCCATGTAAAAAGGTATTTTTGATATTCAACCGGTTTAGAGGCCAATCATAAGTAGCTGCCATAGAAATAAATAGTAGGATGGGTGTTAATTTAGCTTCTGGAGAGAAAGTATCAAAATGGTCTGTACCATAGGTTTGAGAATAACCCTTGGCCACAAGACGAGCTTTAAGGCAGGCGATAGATCCATGTGGATTAACTTTAACCGCAAATACCCATTTGCAACCAATAGCCTTTTTATCTGCATGCAAGCTTATCAAATCTCAAGTACCATTAGTATCTAAGGCATTCATTTCACCTATCATTGTAGTATTCCAGCCAAGATGAGATAAGGCCTCGTGAAGAGTACGAAGAGTAGATACATAATCAAGAGAGGCAACAAAGGAACACAAAGAAGATGATAAACGGTCATATGACACAAATGAAGAGATAGGATAAGCACATTGTCTTTTACCTTTGCGAAGAGCTATCGGAAGGTTCAGGTCATTGTTAGGAGGATCTAATGCTGAAGAAGATACTGGTGCTGGACTTATAGCAGGAGGATGTTGGTGCTTGGTATATACATAACAAATTGGTGGGAGAGGTGGTGGAGATGCTACTGTGCTTAATTATGATAAGTAATGTAGTAAACCAATAGATCATCATCCTTTCTTTCCCTATTTATTCACTTAGAGGAAGCAGAAAAGAAAGGACATTGTTCCATAAAGGTATATACGGTAGACACTATAAATTTGTCAAGTCTTGGACAATAACATTGATACCCTTTTTGTGTACGAGAGTAATATAGAAAAACACATTTGATAGCTTTAAGGTCTAGCTTTGTGGTATGAGGCTAAGTGTCTCGAATAAAACATGTACATCCAAATACGTGGGGTTCAATAGGAAACAAAGATTTTGTGGGAAAAAGAATCTTAATGGGAATCTCACCATGGAGAACAGATGATGGCATGCGGCTAATCAAGAAACAAGTTGTTAAGACAGCTTCTACCCATAATTGTTTGGGAACATGATTTTGAAATAAGAAGGTGTCTAATTTTTCCTTTCAGCTACACCATTTTGAGATAGTGTATCAACATATGAAGTTTGATGAATAATGCAATGACTTCTCATATAGGATTTAGATGTCTTAGATAAATATTTTTTGGCATTATCACTTCTTTGGGTACATACTGAATTATTAAAATGAGTCTTGACTTCAGCACAAAAAGTAGTAAAATGAGAAAATAATTCAGCACAATGTTTCATTAGATAGAGCCAAGTCATTTAGGAATAGTCATCTACAAAAGTAACAAAATAATGAAATCCAGTTTTGGACATAACTGGATAAAGACTTCAAACATCTGAATGAACTTACTTAAAACGAGAATCGACTCTCTTATTGACACGAGATACATAAGATTGGTGGTGATGTTTTTCAAATTGACATGACTCACAATCTAATGACTTCACATTATGAAATTCAGGATATACTTTCTTTAATGCAGACAATGAAGGATAACTAAGTAAAAAAATGGGCTTCAAAAGGAGACAGGACACTCGAGCAAGCAATAGGTTAGGTACCTCCATTTGTGCATCAAAAACATAGAGTCCTCTTGATACACGCCATTTACTAATAATCCTCTTTGTCATAAAATCTTAAAACAAATAGTAGTCTGGAAAGAATGAGACATAGTAGTTTAAGTTATAGTAATTTGACTCACTGGCATAAGATTAAAGGAGAAGTTTGGAAGACTCAAAATAGAAGATAGAGGGAGAATAATGAAGTAGGATTCACAGTGTCAGAACCCAGAATGATTAATGTACAACCATCTGCTCAGGTGGCAAGGGAAGATAAGGTATGTGGTTTAAAGGTAGCAAAGAGAGTAGAGTTGCCAGTCATATGATCAATAGCACCTGAGTCAATGACCCTATGTGAATTGGAAGACAAGGGGCACTTATATATATTACCTGACTTGGCAATAGCTGTGATAGACTGAGATGACTTCTTTAGTGCTTCCTAGTACTTACGAAATTGAGTAAACTCATCTGCAGAAATTGTAACTAATGATGTTTCAGATGTGCCATTTGCTATTGCAGCATGAGTTGAATAAGACTTCCGAGATTTACTCAACAATTTCCAACGTGTGCGTTTAGTATGATTACACTCATGGCAATAATAGCATTCAACATCCCTAGAAGCTTGGACTCTATTACTTCCTTTTTGATTTGATGACTGTGCATCTCCTAATCCGTTTCGACTAACTAGTGCACTAGATGTTGACATAGAAGGAGTAGAAATAACACTAGATTCTATGTGAAGAATACAATTGAACACTTCATGAAATGAAGAAATGTCAGTACTAGATAAGACATGAGATTTAACAATCTCAAATTGAGGATTAAGTCCTGCCAGAAAACACATAATTGCCATCTTCTCCCATTGGGATTGTTGCACTTGGACATTAGGATTGGGTGGTAATAAGACATTCAACTCTTCATAAATCTTCTTAAAATTCATAAAGTATGCCTAAAGAGACTCATCATTTTGTTTGGGGTGATAAAAACCCTACAAACTTCATACATGGAGATAAATTCTTTTTTCTAAAGTATAAGAATTCTAAATATTCCATCAACTCCTTTATATACTCATAATGATTAACTAAACCAACTACCTCAGTATGAATATAATTCCTTATCTGTAAAAACAATATAGCATATCTTTTAGCCACCCTCTGTGTTTATCATCAGTAGGTGGATTCTTAGTAAGATGATGGTCTTGAGAAATGCTTTGCAAATACAACCTAATTGTCTTACTCCATTCCAAATAATCATGACCAATAAGTTTATGTTATGTGAATAACATCTGTTACTAGAGTTTTTGATCATCAACTATGATTTCAAAGAAAAAAGAAGAGATCTAGCAACCCAATCCCAAAAAGGCTACTAAAAGAAAATAGGAGAGTAGCACTAAGAAATAACCAAATCCTAACCTTGAAAAGTGTAGTCACACAACTCCAAGAAGCATTGTTGGAATCTTTCCCAACATACCAGGTCACAATACAATCAAACCAAACACACACACTGCTGATCGTCCTAACTAGCAAGCTCTACCCAATGCCAACAGACCTTGTAACCACTGGACAACCTAACCCAAATGTATAGCAACAGGTACCAATAACTCACAAGGCTATTGTCTTTACTGCACAACTATCCCCAATTTCAAAAGACAAGCTTTGGCAACAGAAAATTACTAACCTTAAAAGAGAACCTTGCCTAATACCATGTAATAGATTGTAGTATATAAGTAAAAGAAATATTAATATAAAAAATCATAAAGAGAAATTGTATATTTTCTGTATATCTTTTGTACATACAATGAGTTATATATATAGACAATGTTCTCTTAACAATTGGTGTACCAAGCCTCACCTACCTCTATATTAATTACATTACTTAGTAAATATAACACTAGTAAATACAATATTATCTACAACCTTTATCCTATAACACTACTTATCCCTCCACTCTCTCTCATAGCTATTTTAAGAATATAAGGATATATATGTATATATATATATTGGCTAAAACAAAAGGATCTTATTTGCTTCATGTTTATTAGAAAGCACGAAAGCATGAAGCCTATCAATGCTTTATCATATTCACTTTAACTTATACTTGGCATTTATGACATTAAAGTAGTGTTTGAGATTTCATCCATGCTTTGAAGTTGCTGGCGCACTTGGCAATTTATTCAAAATAAGGATTTTTAAGCTCTTTAAATCTCTAATGCTCTTCCTTATGTTAAGTACTCTTAATTTTAAGTATTATATGTGAGATAAACCAATGTTCTTCACATTAGAAGGAGAATAATAACGGGTTATTCAAATAACAAGAATATTACATGTTTTAATATACTTTTAAAAAAGCTTACACAAAACGAAATTAAAGAAAATATTATATAAATAGTATCACTATATTGTATTAGAAGAATGTGATATAGGATTTTATAGGTAGATTGCATCACATGTCTTGATCTCTCTCTGAGCATGGCACATGATCATCCCCAACCTTTGTCTGAGCATGGTGCGAGCGAGAGAGAGAGAGAGAGAGAGAGAGAGAAGAAGAAGAAGAAGAAGAAGAAAAAGAAGAGAACAATTAGATGAAGCTGAATTTAATCAAATCTTATTAGTTCTTATTACAAATCTTAACGAAATCAAAAGATACACATAAACATGCATAACAAGATTCACAAGAAAATTAACAAAAATCAAACGGCTTCTAAAAGAGGATATTTTGAGATTTTATTGAATTGGATTCATGCTTATCTACAATTAGAAGTTCAAGATGTGTGATTAATCTAAGACAAGAAGGGGCCAGAACGCTTTTTTGCTTTTTTATCCTAAACTTCATCTTCTTCTCAAGAACACCTCTATCTCTCTCTAACCCTTTTTCTCACTCTAAACTCTATGCCAGTCATCATCTTCACCTCCATCTCTGACCAAGCTATGAGATACACTAAAAACCAAACTCAACGCATCATAGACCCATTTGCAATTTTGATGCGATAAAGAACCATGCCAACCTGTGACAGTGACCTGATATCTAGATCTAGGATTAGAATCCAGGATCGTCTAAGAAAAACTCAGTGGAAACGGTGACCCGTTACTTATATGGAGGCAAGAATCTTTGTATAGTGAAGACGCCACAATCGGTGATGGAGATCCGATTGATGAGTCAATGGGTGAATGCCACGGGAAAATTCTCGATAAGTTCGAAACAAGTTCTTTCCAGAACTCATAGAGAAGAAACTCTCATATTTTCATTCATATGAATAAACTCATAACTTCTCTTCCATATGTTACAAATGATAGGTTTAAACAGGCCTATGATAGCCTAAAAACTAAGCAACTAATAAAATAATAAAATTACATAAAAGACCCTAGAACAAACCCTAAACATCAAACTAAACAAAGCTGGTATGGAATAAATAAAAGTTGGCATTGTTGCATGTAGGCCGACAAGATGGCCGGTAGCTTTGCCTTGAAGGCCAACAGTGTTGGCCATGTAGGCCGCCAGCTTTGAGGCGGCTTTTATCTTGGCCCACTCCAAAACTTGAAAATCTTCAATCCTTTAAATCCAAACTATCCTATAAGCTCTTTTGGTTCTCTTGATTCTTGTTTTAATCTTTGAAGCTTCCATCAGTGCACCTCTAATCCCTTCAGATGGTTTATTGAACTTCAAATTGGATGGCTTAAAAATTGAGGCTTCTAGGATCACATCATTCCTTCCTTCTTTGAAAAGATTTGTCCTCGAATCTTCGTTTTTACAAACTTCTAAATTGCAAGGAAGGAATTTAGATTGAGATTCTATTTCATCTTGATCTTTTTAAGGACACAATTCTTTGAATCTTTACATTGATGAATCAATTTCATTAGGAAAGAAAAATCATTAGTTGATAAAAAAATATTACTTTCTAGTGTTTCACACTCTGATTTTTTTTCCTCAGTGCTCACCAAAGTATTTTCATCACTCTTTTCCTTACTCTTACGCTTGTGCTTTTCTCTCTCTCTAAAGCTTTGAGCAATCGTCATCTGATCCATACAAGCCTCCAAAGGATTGAGAGATACCAATTTCACCCATCTTTTGTTTAAAACAAAAGAATGTCGATCATTATCCTCATCATATCTGGCTTTCCTCTAAAATTGCCATGGTTATCCCAAAAAAATATGAAAAGTTTCCATTGGCACCACATCACACAAGACTTCATCATTATACTTGCCATCAAAAAAGAAATTAGAACTTGCTCAATCACCTGAATTTCTTCATACTTTTTTGACAACTTTAATTTATAAGGTGTTTGATGCATGCTAGTTTTCAAATTCAATTTTCCACCATCAAGATACTAACAAAACTTGCATAACAGCCACCATCAATCCTCAAACTGCATGTTCTGTCCTTCACAGGGTTTACATGGCATCTAGTGTAAAATTTAGGATCACCAGCAATCTCATCAACATCATGCCTCAACAGACTAGATCTCACTTGTATTTCACTCATAATCAATTTTTTTTCTCTTTAGACAACCTAAACCCTAGATAGCAAAAATTAAACCTTGGACAACAAATCAAAATCCTTTTTTTTTCTCCTCTCAATCCAAATCAAACCCTAAAAATCAAAACTTTTTTTTAAACCCTAGATCTAAAGATCACAACTTTTCACAAAAGAACACTAACAACAGACCAATCAAAATCAAATCTTTTTTTCAATATAATCCTAATAAGACAAATCTAACAAATCAAAAGACATAACTGAGGGATATGAACGATTAAAGTGTTACCTCTAATCGAACTGGGATATGGATTTCTTAGAACACCAACAGCTTTGATACCAAATAATGAGATAAAGAACCACGCCAACATGTGACAGTGACCCGATATTTAGATATAGGATTAAAATCTAGTATCGTCTAAGAAAAACTCGGTAGAAACCATAACCCGTTGCCTATATGGAGGCAAGAATCTTTGTATAGTGAAGATGCCACAACCAGTGATGGAGATCTGATTGATAATTCAATGGGTGAACGCCATGGGAAAATTCCTGATAAGTTCGAAACAAGTTCTTTCTAGAACTCATAGAGAAGAAACTCTCATATTTTCATTCATATGAATGAACCCATAACTTGTCTTCCATATGTTACAAAGGATAGGTTTAAATAGGCCTATGATAGCCTCAAAACTAAGAAACTAAAATAATAAAATTACATAAAAGACCCTAGAACAAACCTTAAACATCAAACTAAACAAAGCTGGTATGGAATAAATAAAAGTTAGCATTGTTGCATGTAGGATGACAAGATGGTCGGCAGCTTTGCCTTGAAGGTTGGCAATGTTGGCCATGTAGGCCACTAGCTTTGAGGCGGCTTTTATCTTGGCTTGCTCCAAAACTTGAAAATCTTCAATCCTTTGAATCACAAACTAGCCTATCAACTCTTTTGGTTCTCTTGGTTCTTGTTTTAATCTTTGAAGCTTCCATCAGCACACCTCTAATCCCTTTGGATGGCTTGTTGAACTTCAAATTGGATGGCTTAAAAATTGAGACTTCTAGGATCACATCAGATTCAATAGCTGAATCATCCTTATCCAACACCGACTTGTCTTTTGCTGTCACGGCCCAAAGGGTATTTTAAAGGCATAGTTCGCCACACTCAATATTAAGATTTAAGTATAACATCCTTAGTCATCCAAAAGCCTCGATATTGGGTATAAGGCATACGTTCACGATCATAGATGACCAACTTTGAAACAAGCCATCTAAGAAGATATATAAATAGCAATTAAGAATAGAAATCATAACAGTCCAACTTAATCAAAATACATAGAGTCTTACAAATATTAATGGGGCATACCCCATCAAAACAGTTTAGCCCATTAAAGTTTGTCTCTCCAAAATAAATACATTGAAGTTTTACTTAGAAGTCTACGTCTACATCTAGATCTTGACTTCCATCCAAAGCTCTTGATTAAAAAGGTAATACCTGGGTAAAGTAGCCACTAGGCTTCAACCAAATGTATGTACGCTGCAAAAGATATCTAAGGGGGTATAACCTCATATGCTTATTGAGAATCATTTCCACTGTCAAGTATTTGCACAACCAAATATCAAACAAATTATTTAAGACAAACATATAAAATGCAACAAGTACATGAGCAAACAATACAATGACTTACTAGAAATCATGTGTTGAATGGATTTACATCCTCCATTCAGGGTTAGGTGTTCCAGGCCATATGGACCTCTATTCACAAAAGGTTTTTGTACTTTATGCAAGCTACTATTAGCCGCTAAAATGTAGTTCATTAAGTGTCTATTACCGTTAAATTAATTCGAGCGACCATTCGCCATTAGTAGAGTTTCATGCTCTAAATCTCACTATTATACCTTGTCCCACCAAGTGTATAGTAATAAATACAATGTGACTCACTATGTGATATGCATGAATAAATTTAATTAAGTACTCATGACATAATATTAGATATTTTAAGGTGATTTAGAATTTGCAGAAACATCATTTCTATACTAAATCAAACATTGATTATGGACAATTTCGCATCGATATACTTAACATAAATTCACCCACATATGTAAAGATCGTGCATTTTCTCATTTTATCTTTTTCTAATTCTAGTGCTACTATTATACAAGTAAAAATATAAGTACAAGAATGTAGGAATTAAACTCACTCGGCCATTGGGCGGACAAACTTCTAGTCGTATTAGTCTTCAGGGTATGGGAACTCGTCTGTATGTCATCTAAATAAAAGAAATACACAAAATGAGTATTTTATGAAGTTCTACTTAAACTTGCTAATTCTATTTCACTAAGTTCGTCAAAAATCGTGCAGAGTGAAATTCCAACTTAAAATGGCCATACTTACTCATTTTAACTAGAATTTTCCATATTACATGTCGTTTTTTATCTACTCTAAAAGACCTATTCATTCCTAAGGTTATTTTTGTCATAAAATTCATTTGTGTCTCGAAATAATAGGGTATAAAAAAGTCACGAATTTCCCAGCCCTCAAAATATAACTTTTCAAACTTTACTTCATCCAAAAATCCTTAATCAAATGTATAGATATTTGTATGGTTAAAAAAATCTTTTGAATATATAGATATAGACGCATATTGTATGCATGATTTTAGAGGTATTGTCTCAACAATGATTTTTCATAAAACAACTTGTCTTAATAGTTGCAAAGATTGATATTTTAAAAGTCTTCTTTAAGTTGTTGAGAAGAAAGCTTAAAAATTCTTGAGTTATCATGAGTGAGTTCTTTCTTATAATAATTTCATTCCTCATTTTTTAAAAGATAAATTAATTTTCAAAAACTTAGTATTTTTAGGATATCTACCAATTTTATTTCTATTGATTAAAAAATGAAGTTTCAAAATTTTTCTTAAGTTGTTGGTGGTATCTAAGGTTTTGAGTTATGTTACATATATATTTTGTCTTCATATTTATATTTTCCTACTTCTTAGTAAATAGGTTTATTATTTTAAAAACTTACTTTCCTAGCTGGTAAATTTTATTTTTCTAAGTTGGTTTATAAACTATTGAGTCGATTTTTATCTTGATATTGAAAACTTGTTTAGTTCTTAGCTTTTTTATGAAGTTGTAAAAATCTCATAAATAAGTTTTTTTTTTAAATTACATAACAAAGAATTATCAACAATAAGGTTTTAATAAATTTCATGTTACTATTTTGAAAAGAGAGTGCTTATCTACTTAGTTAAATCATTGAGGAAATCTTTATTACTAATACTTCAAAAATTCATGATGATCTTGTCTAAGTTTTTGAAAAGAATTTATTAAAAACAAATTCTAAGCCTTTTGATGGAAAAATCTTTGCTAAGTGACAAAATCTATTTTAGAAAGAGTTTAGCCTTATCTTCTTTATTAAATAAAGAATCCTTTTTTTTTTTTGTTAAGTCAACAATAAATCGGTTATACATGAATATGATTATATAGTCAAGAAAGATAACTATAGCACATGATAAGATAGAAAGAAATATAAGAAGCAAATGAGCATAATAGTAAGGTCAAATATTGGGAGCTTTAGTTTCACCAAGGCTTCTCGGAACTAAGAATATACTAGTTCCAAAAAGAAAAGAAAAGAAAGAAAATGAAAAGCACAATAATAGGAGCAATAATAAAATGTTAGGTTAGTGATCATTTAGGCTCCAAAAAATATAAATATAAATATACATAATATATATATATATATATATGGAGTTAGATTAAAGCAATAATAACAATAATAATAATATAATAACATAACAATATAAATAAATTTTTGTGCATGAACAATAACAAAACATAAACATAATGTTGCTTCCATAGCACTATAGGTTCAGGAAACATACATCATGGTTATGTTAAGTTACAGGAAGAAGATAGTTGTAGGAGTTTCTTTATTTAAGGGATATTGTTGGTTGAAGAAGAAGAGAGGGACTTGTAGTGATATGTGGAAGATAGTTTTATGGAGAGAAAATAGATTTTGGAAGAAATTGTTGAAGAGGAATTTGGAAGAGTTTTGGTAAGGAAATGAAGTATTTGAAAGAAATGGAGGGAGATGGGTACTTATAGAGATTTGTTGAGGGAAATTATATGTAATTAAATAAAATGAAAATAAAATAGATAGATGGGAAGAGAGGGGGCGCGGTCCCACATGACGAGGGGAGAGAAATTTATTTATTTATTTTTATATTTTTGTAATGAAAAGTAATTAAGATGTGAGATATGAAAGATAAAAAGTGGTATTGAAATGAAAAATATAAGAAATAGGCATATAGATTGTAAGAGTAGATAGTCAAAAAAATTAGAGATAGGCAAATAGTAATTAATAGTAGAAATTGTACAATAATAGTGGACAGACAATTAAATCATTAGTAGTAAAGAAAATACGTAAACGATCTGTATTTAATATTTTTAGTTACCTAAAAATTATAAAATGATACTTTTGAAATCTCATATTATTACGAGTCTAATGGTATCATCGGAATATTTTTACCGTTCTACGTGTCCTAGAATCCTGTTTTGAAATCTGATCCCGTTCGATTCCAAAACAAACTAATTTTCGACGAATATGATATTTTTAGGCTTCCCTATATTATTATGAACCATAATCCACTATTATCTAAATTTTATTATTCTAGGGTTAAGAGTGGGATTGTCGGATCTAAATCCACTACGGTTTGCTATAGAATTGTTGACCTTAGGGTTTCCGGTTGACTTCCATTCTAGAGTTTAAACATGAGACTTGGCATAAAATCAAGGAGTTTACATCCGCATCTCCATAACTTGCCGCCTGTAACCGAACACATCTCACAAGGACCATGTCGGACCTTCATACCCTCTCTACAGCTACCAAAACCATAACAATATGTACCAATGCCAGATGCTTAGCACTCGCAAAACTACCACTAGCGTCTCTTGACAGTTCTCATGATCTAAGATAATTACTACTAAAAATGGTGCATGCATCATAAATAATAACCACCTTATGTAGTAATAGGTGTATTGCCATTTGGTAATGCAATATACGAGCTTTTAATAGTTTTCGCACCTAGGTCATTATATCGCCTCTCGAATATGTGATACGTGTATAAATTAGCTTATCTCTGTTTAAAATGCGATATAAAAATGTTAATTTGGTATTTTTTCGTAATTTATATTTGTTTAATTTTTTTTTTTGAAAAAATACTAGACAGGTGTTTCACCCTTAAATAACACTATATTGCCCCTGTTTTTATTTTATTAAGATTTACTCCCTAACTAACTCATCTAAAAGTTTAAGCTTATATTGGGCTTGAGATTTATATTTGTTACTTGATGCTCACTTTAACTTGTAGACTAGGACTTTCATTAAAGTCCATTAAGTGAATGACTTATTAAATGAGGACGAAATGCTGTGTAAAGATTTGAACTAATGAGCTCTATTTTAATAGCATGTGAATTTAAGATCGCAACCATCTTATCTAAAACCTCATTAATTAGACAATTTAAGTGAATGGGGTGTAATTTTGTGGAGGGATTTGAAGTCATGCCCCCACTTTGAAACCAATAGTTTTGGTGCTAAGCATACTTATTTCACCCATTACTTTTTTATGTGGCCCCTCCCAAACTTGCTTTCTCATTTAAATAGTTTTTGTGTTTCCATAATTGTATGCTTATCATGATAAATGCTCTTTAAGTTTCCCATTCAGGAAGTCTTTCATAAGTAAATTAAGAAGAAATTGCAAATAGCCCCTCTAAACTTTAACCTATGTGTGGATATACTCCTTAAACTTTCAATGTTGTAAACAATCTTTCCAACTTTGATGAGTTTATAAAAGTATACTTGATTATTTAGTTTAATAAAACACACTAAAATCAAAGTTTAGGTGGTGTTAAAATATGCTTTGATAAGTTTGAGGGGGTGGTTTTGCACCTAAATCAAAGTTTAGGGAGTCACTTTCAATATGGTTACTTACCAATTTATCAAAGTTTTTGTGGGGGGGTTGACAATTTGTAAAATTTGATGGGGTATATCCACTCTAAGGTCACAGTTTAGGGGTTCTATGCATATGCCCTTAATTTAATTGTTTGGTTTATGTACAAATTACAGTGCTTTGTTGATATCACTTATGTAGCTATCATAAATGTTTTTTTTTTTCCTTTTTCCAATTCTAGGTAATTTCCTGAAGATGGCAATGGTTAACATTGATAGTAAACTTCCTCCAAGATTCTTACTGGAAAAATTATCTGGGAATCTCATTGGTTTGTTGGCCGCCTATTTGTGAGAAATCCTCCCTACTGAGTATTGTAGATTTAGATATATCTATTTTATTAGCTAGAGGTGCTGCTTAAAGTTTCTTTACAGTGTGACATAGTTATGAAATTAAAGTATATTACTCTCATCTATACTAGCCAAAATAAGTTTTTCTCTCTTTTTCCTCCTTGTTTCCATATATGTCCTTTTTCCATTTTTTAAGAGTTCTCTCTTGATGACATATGTTCTCAACTTCTATAGTTGAATTTGGTTGTCAGGTGTTGGCAGATATAGTACCTAAGGACACCCTTGTTTGGAGACTGAAATTATTGAAATCAGCTGCTTCTTATGCTAATTCTCGGCTTCATGCTGTTAGAGCTGAAGTACTTGTGCTTGCTAGGTTTGTGTTTCTTTGCCTACTTTTGTCTTCTTTTTGGGTTTGTGCATGAATAAGAACAGTTATGGTTTATAAATCATCTAATTTGCATGTTGAAGGTTTACTTGGTGGTTTTTACTATTTGTAAATCATAGCCAAAACCATTTAATAATATTGAAGACTCTTAGTTTTATTCTTATTAACTTATAACCAAAAAACAGTATTATCGTGTCCATTGTCAACTATATTTATTCGATAAATTTTCTTCTGATAACATAAGCAAACTGCAAGTCTTAGCAGTTTAGGCATTGCACCAATAATTTTAAAGCCTTTTTTCTTAAATCTCCCTACATGCATGGGGCATCTCTATGTTTTCTTACACAATCACTTTTCTCATCACCCTCTACCATTATTTTATTTATAAATCATTAGAAGATTTTGCTAATGTCTTCATTCATTAGACTCATGCGGCTCTAACAATTCAAGGTGTAATGATGTATTGTGTGTTAGGAAAAATCAACTAATAACCTATAATCAAAAACATATTTTTCTCTTGCCAATGCAATAAACACAATAACAAACAATTGCATAATAAAATAAATAACACAGGATTTAAGTGAAAATCCCAATTGAGGAAAAAACCATGAGATCACATACATAAATCTTCACTATCAAATAATGGGATTACACAAACTTTCCTCAACAGATAACATTAATGGATCACTCAATCATCACCACAAACTAGTAGATTACAACATGAACAAGTTTCTCTCTCTAGAACTCTTTGTCTAGGATTAAGAATTGCTTCTCACTTGTGAAAAACCCTAAGACCAAATAAGAAGAATATATATGCAACAACAACAGGCAAAACACACACATAACATAGGCTGATGCAATTAAAGAGAAGGCTAGCGGCTTTAATGGCATTGAAAATCGACGTTCCTATGCTACAGTGTACTACCTGGGCCATGGTGTTGAAGTCGCCCTAGTTAGCAGTAAGCTCTCAATAAAAAATTCAACAAATGAAGGCCGCCTATTATTCAATGAAGCTTGGTGCCCTTTGTTCCATAGAGGATAGCGTACAGCATCCAAGCTCCTTTGTTTGCAAAAAATCTCCTTATTTTCAAGTCTTCTTCCAAGTATATACCATATATTTAGGATATCATTGATTATAAATCCATAAGTTGGATCTATAACCCAACAAACTCCCCTTCCAACTCATATGGGGGTTTCATCATAACCACTGTCTTCTTGTAATACCTTTCGTTTGACTGAAGCCTTTCACACCAGTTTTTGTCTTGTACCTTGATTGTGAGCTCTTTCTATCAATCTTCATCTATACCCATTTTGTGCTTCAGAGGTCTCTTACCCTAGGCAGTTTCACCAAGTCATGTTTGTGATTCTCATGTAAAGATTTTATCTCTCTTGCATGGTTTCTAGGTAACACTCTGATTCTCTCGTCATCAGCATCACATACTTATCTGGATTGTATTTCACTGATGGTCTTCTATCTTTTGAAGATCTCTTCAATTCAATCTACCGATGAGGCTCATGGTGCTCTTCAACTAAATCTTCTAAACTACCCCGATCATTATTAGAATCTTCAAGGGAGGGCATTGGGTCTACATTATCTGGGATCTAATATGAGGATTTTGACTTCTTAGGCTTTTCTATATCTTCAATGCTTTAGTCTTCAATAAAGACCACATCCCTGCTCCTGACAACCTTCTTTTCAGCTAGATCCCACAACTTGTAGCCATACTCATCATATAAATAACCCAGAAAAATACATTCTTTTGATTTCACATCAAGTTTCCTTCTATCATCTTTCGGAAAATATACAATTGCCCTGCAACCAAACATATGTAAGTGTTCATAGGAAATACCTTTACCTGTCTAGACTCTCTCTGGATATCTCCATCTAGAGAATAAAAGTGGGATAGATTTATCAGATCAACAACTGTCTTCACAGCTTCACCGCAAAAGGATTTATGCAGCTTCACTCTTTCTATGATAGTGCGATTCATTCTGTACAATATTGTTCTGCTGTGAGGTCTTTGGAACCGTCTTTTTCAGTTTAATCCCATGTTCCTTGTAGTATTCTTCAAAGGTCCTTTGTACTCACCACTATTGTTAGCTCTGGCAGATATCAACTGTCTTCCAGTTTCTCTTTCTACTTAGTATGGAATTGCTTAAATACATCCGACACTTGATCTTTGGACTTTAAAGGAAAGGTCCACCGCTTCCTAGAGTGATCATCAATAAAGGTAACAAAATAGAGAGCACCACTTACTGTCCTGTCTTTCATGTAACACACATCTGTGTGAACTAAATCTAACACATGAGATTTCCTAGCAGGTATATCTCTATGAAATGCAACCTTATGTTGTTTTCTAGCTAGACAGTCAGTATAAGTTTTTAGAGGTGTACCTTTTGCATTAGGGAGAAGTTGCTTCTTGATAAGCATCTGAAGTCCTTTCTTGCTCATATGACCAAGCTACTTATGCCACAATTCCATAGAATTGTTATTAATCAGATTCACATCTCCTTTACTTAGCTTTGCTGACATTAAGTAAAGGGATTGCTTTTCTTCCCTTTTGCCACAATGAGAAAGCCATTGGCGAGCTTCCATTTTCCTTCACCTAATTGGCTTTTATAGCCTTCATAATCAAGTTTTCCTATAGAGATAAGGTTTAGGTGGAAATCTGGAACATGTCTAATGTCTCTAAGGATGAGCCTGCAACCAGTGTTAGTCTTAAAAACAATATTACCATTGCCAACTACTTTGGATATATCATTGTTTCCCATCTTGATATTGCTATAATCACCAGCAATGTAGGAGGAGAAGAATTCACCATGTGAAGTCAAATGAAATGAGACATTAGAGTCTATGACCCAATTATTGTCATGACATATAAGGTTACACACAGTCCTCATCCCAGGTAATAATAATCTTATCATCTGCCGCTGCAGCAGTTGTGTCTTCATCCTTTTTATCACCTTTATCCTTACCCCACTCTCTCTTATAGAGTCTGCATTCTCTCTTTATGTGACCTGGCTTATCACAATAAAAACATTTAATGTCCTTCCTTCCTTTGGACTTAGATCTTCCCCTTGATATGTTGATCTATCATCCTTATTAGATGAGCCTCTGTTCTTTCTTCTACCATGCCTTCCTTGCTTATTAGTAACAAATGCCATAGACTCAGAACCTGTATCAAGATCTTTCTTTTTAGCCTCTTCATTCATTAAACTATCCTTTACCATTGCTATGGTGAGCTTTGCCTCTGGGCCAGAGTTATTAACAGACACAACAAGTGTCTCCCAACTGTCAGGCAAAGAACTCAACAACAACAGTGCCTCGATCTCATCATTAAGCACCAACTTCATGGTAGACAATTGATTCACAAGCCTTGAAAATCATTCAAGTGCTTTGCCACGTTGGATCCATCTTTCTATTTCAGATTGTCTACTCCCTTAATCAAGGAGATTTTATTCAAGGCAGTCTGTCTCTTATACATGGATTCTAATTCTTCCATAAGACATCAGCCTTGGTTTCTTGGGCAATATGGTGAACACACTATGATCAATCCATTGTGGATATATTGACAGTTTTCCTATGCGTGATTGCCCAATCTGCATCAGTTTTATCTGTTAGCTTCACACTATCACCGCTCAGGGTAAGTATAGATCTTTATAATACAATAAATATTCCATCTTAGATTTTTAGATGGAGTAATTCGATGAATTCAATTTAATCATCATACCTGATGATTTTGCCATGTTGCTCTACAATAAAACCCTAATTTTTTTGAAACTTGGGCTCTGATACCACTTGTTAGGAAAAATTAACAATAACATATAACAAAAACATATTTTTCCTCTTACCAATGCGATAAACATAATAACAAACAATTGCAAAATAAAATAAATAATACCAGGATTTACGTGGAAAATCCCAATTTGAGAAAAACCATGAGACAGTAGCGCACAAATTTTCCACTATCAAATAATGGATTAGACAGACTCTCCTCACTAGATAACACTAGTGGATCACTCAATCATCATAAACCGGTGGATTACAATAGAAACAAGTTTCTCTCTCTCTAGAGCTCTCTCTCTAACCCTAAGACCAAATAAAAAGAATATATATGTAACAACAAAAGGTAAAACACGCACACAACATAGGCTGGTGCGATTAAAGAGAAGGCTGGCGGCATTTGGCAGTAGTGAAAATTAGCATTCATATGCCGGCAGTGTACTCCACATAGGTTGGCAGTGTTGAAGCCGGCCTAGCCTGTAGTGAGCTCTTGGCAAAAATTTCAACAAATGAAGGCCGACGGACTTTGTTCCTTAGAGGCCAGCGTAGAACATCCAAGCTCCTTTATTTGCAAATTATCTCCTTATTTTCAAGTCAACTTCCAAAAATATACTATATGCTTAGGATATTCTTGATTATAGATCCATATGAGTTGGATCTATAACCCAACATGTTGTGGGCACGAGTGCTATCAAATTTGATGCACATCATATTTGCAGTGAGTTATGTTGCCTTTCTAAGTTACAGTTGGCATAGGAGTAAGTTGAATTTAGACCCTCTGCTATATCATCTGAAAGCTTGGCTTCGTAGTTATATATAACATGGTATCATGGAAGGACTTGCATCTCAATTGCCATATTATGATTGACTTCTATCTAATTTATTAAATAATAAATATAATAGCTTATACTATATCTACAAACTTAAGCTTTTAGATGAGATGTTTATGACATTATTCTTAACATGGTATCAGAGCAGGAGATTAAGAGTTTGAATCATTGCATACTTATCACAATCCCATTAAAAATTAAATCGTCCACTTGATGGGCCTTAATAAAAAATTAAAGTCCTCCACAAGTGAAGGGGAGTTTGAAATAATAAATATATAACTTATACTATATCTACAAGTTTAAAATTTTAGATATGATGGTTTTTGCATTAAACTTAACATTATCATAATTCCTATGATGAGCCTTAGTCAAAAGTCGAAACTCATATGTTAGAGCACGTATTAAAGTATAGATTGTCAAATCTCCCATCAATCTAAAAGCTTAAACTTTCAGTATCATTGATGGTGGAACTAAATTCAGCATGGTATATGTGCGGGAGAGCCTGAGTTTAACTTCTCTCACAATAAAATGATTAAATAAGCTGTCAATTGACTGCAGAAGGATCTGGAATTTTGACTTCCTATGACAGATTTTCTTGTTTGATTCATACTTTTGCTTGCGCAAGAGGTGAAGCATCATCCTACCATCATGTCCTTTGCTCATGTTAAGACAAGAATCATAGAAGTTTATTCTTTGAGCAACGAATAATATGCTCATATCCGTATGTTATATGCTTTCTTTCTGTTGTGTTTTTTATCTTAATTTTTGGATATTATTTTCAGTGACCAGGATAATATGCTTCCAAGTGGAAATGAAGCTGAACGGCTTAAGAGCATGCTCATGAATTCTAGAGTTCGTGTTCGTCACTTCAAGGACCATGGACATGCAATTTTATTTGTATGTTACTATAATATCACATGAAGCTTTGAGCTTTTTGATGATGCACTCCACAGAGCAACCCAAATTAGGCCAATCAAGAACTAATTTTTTCATGAGGGTTTAGATGTAAATTCATTGAAATGGAGGCTAATGTATCCACAGAAGGTGGATATATTACTAAGTTTGCTATTAGATAAGGCAATTTGGTGCCAGTAGTTACAAAATAATAAATTGAAAGGTTAAAAATGAAAAAACTAGTAGTTGCATATACTTAGAGGTGAGAGATTACTTTGGCTGCAGCATTACGTATTGCTAAGATTCTTTAATCTCATTTTTCCCAAGTTAATAAAACTTTCAAGAAGTCAATATGGAACTTTCAGTCCAATCCAGTTCATGGACACTGAAATTATGGCTATATCCAATAGGACATTCTGAAACAGTCAGCTCATGTATATCAGATCCTGATGCGAACTCTAAGCCTTTCTGAATTATACATTTTTTAAGTGCTCTCCTTCTACTAAACACTGTAACTGATTCTAATCAGTAGTAACAACAATGAGTTCTATGGAGTAGCTAATGAGTAGTTTTTCCAACTGTTGTGGTGCACCTCTTCCCATAAAATTTTTCTTAACATTTCATCATATGTCAGGAAGATGGCATCAATTTGCTGACTGTTATCAAAGGTACATGCACATATCGACGTACCAGGAAGCATGATCATGTCTCAGATTTCCTGCCTCCCAGTATGTCAGAATACAGAAATGTATTTAGCCAAGTAGTTGGGTAATGCAGCAAACAACACTTCATATTTGTCCTACTTGCTTTTTGTTGGTGAATTTTAACCTCAAGCAAATCTCCTATAAACAAACAAGACAGATATGCTATAGCAACGGTTCCATTAAAAAGTGCCTGGACCTTTGATATGGGCATAAATAAAAAAAGTTTTACATATTTTGGACTTTGGCCATGCACCATAGGAAAAAGAACATAGGGAGGTGAATAGTTTCTTTATTTAGCATGTTGAGAAATGTCTCTGAGACACCTATTAACACTTACCTTATAGAAAATTGTGAATTTTTAAATTATATTTGGTAATTCTGTAGGGAACATCTGAAATAAGTGGTGTTCTTTCTTTGAATTTGAACTATTGGAAAATTGTTTTTGCTTGGACAATGATTATTTTTCCGACATCAGCAAAAGTAAATGAGCAATCATCTTGTCAGCAGGCTTGCAATTCACCACTTGAGATGTACATTAATTTACCACGCTACATTTTACAATTAGTATTAGTTAAGGATTGATGAGATGTGGCCCCCTGCTTGATTGCTACATTTTCCTTGTTCCACAGTTTCTATTTTAAACCTGTATTTCTACATTGTAGCACCATTTATTGATGAAGCCTCTACATATTGTATCCTAAATAAGGCATGCTTAAGCCACCACACTTATTTCTGATGCCATAATAAAATGCATGCAGGTTATTACGGTATGCTTGCAGTGCAGTCTTTTTCTCAACTTTAGAAGATGGAAAGATAGTTAGAGGCCTTGCAGGGGTTCCGACTGAGGGGCCTGTCTTGTTTGTTGGTTATCACATGTTGATGGGCTTGGAGCTCTACTCTCTTGTTGAAGAATTTTTGAGGGAGAAGAACATTCTTGTCCGTGGTATGGCTCACCCAGCACTATTCACAGATGTAATGGAAAGGCTAAATTTTGAATTTAACATCCTGGACTGGATAAGGGCATTCGGTGCAATTCCTGTGACAGCGAGCAATCTCTTCAAATTGCTGTCATCCAAGTCACATGTTCTCTTATATCCAGGAGGAGTCCGTGAGGCTCTCCATTATAAGGTATGCTTCATGCATTTTTTTTTTAATGTTCCATAAACTGCAGATCCTAATTCGTATGCATCAATTCAACAAGAGGCTATCTTTGCTATACTAAGACTAAACGTTTAACATCACATTAGTAAAGCCTGGTTGTCCTGGTTTCAAGTTTAGGTGCATATTGGAATTGTCATGTTGATGTATGAACTCAGCAACAAGAAACGGTAAATCTTTCAATAATTTCCTCTCCTCTCTGTGTGGTGAAACCTTATTGCCTTTGCAATCATCTACTTTATCCTATAGGCCAAATATCTTGGTTGCAATCGATAAAGTTTTTTGCCGGAGGGAGTTTTTCACACCTGAACGGTTGGATCCTTTCTAAGTGATTTAATTTGAATGGAACTATCAATCCTATGGAATATATAAAATTATAGTTTTGCCTAATTGAAGAATAGAGTGAATCTTGTCCTCCTGATATTGATAGCTCAATCTTATTCCCCCAAAGTCAATGCATTTTGTTTGTAAATTTTCAGTGCAATTTCACGACAGTTCTTATTTGAAAATTGCAGGGTGAACAATATAATCTATTCTGGCCTGATCAAACAGAATTTGTAAGAATGGCTGCAAGGTTTGGGGCCACTATAGTTCCCTTCGGAGCCGTCGGAGAAGATGACTTGGTTGAGGTAAGCTTTCTTTTACATACACATACATATTTTGTACCTCAGAAGGCACACATGACATTTAAGCTGATTCAGCTTACTTGGCTTCTAGTGCAAAATAGTTGTCGGTAACAAATGTTCATAAATTGTGGCTGTAAATGCAGACTACCATACTACAGACTGAGCACCTTTCTCTTCTTTTTGATAACGGATAGCATTGTGTCTTGCTTAGTTTTCGGTGAAACACGTGTCTACCAAATGCGTAGAAAAAAATTACACGGGTACAAATTATACAAGAATAGTCATACAAAAACGGATGCAAAATCGCATATTGAATAGATGTTTCACAAATTTACACATGAAACATCGTTTGAAGATATCATTCAACCAAAAGTTATACAGTGCTGACTCGCACTTTCAAAAAGCGTTTCTTGTGTTTTTAAGATGAATCGCATCTTGAAAGGATGATTTACTTATTTTGAACATGAATCGTAACTTTAACAGGCGTTTTATATTTATTAATGAATCACATATTTAAAATGAGATTTACTTATAAATTCATGAATTGCCTATTAGAGATACGATTTTCTATTGGTATTTTAGTAATTAATTTTATATAATTAGTATTTGAGGATCAGTAATCATTCAATTTCCTCATTATTTTTCACCTTTTCATAAGACATTGACCCTTTCTACCTCTTGGTATCAATGTTTACCTAAGCCAGAAATCATTGAATGCATTCCTATAATTGCGATCGATGTCATTGGCTAATGCTTTTATATCATTACTGGTGAACCAAGTTCGTTCTAGATTACAATGACCTGATGAAAGTCCCTTTGGTGAATGACTGGGTTAAAGAACAAGGTCGTGGAGCTATAAATATCAGGTATTAACTATGGCCCTATATATGGTGCATGTTTGATCTTCATCAACCATGACTAATATGATATGATGCTGGTCATAGGGAGGGCATGAGTGGGCAGATTGCGGATCAAGTAATGTATCTTCCAGGACTCTTGCCAAAGGTACCTGGCCGCCTGTACTTCTTGTTTGGAAAGCCTATAAGCACGAAGGGAAGAAGGGAAATGCTGAAGGATCGAGAGAATGCAAACAAGTTGTACTTGCAGATAAAATCCGAGGTTGAGGCTAGCATGACCTACTTGCTTAAGAAGAGAGAGGAGGATCCTTACAGGAATCTTGCTGATCGAGTTGTATATAGAGCATTGAATTCTCCTTTGCATAATGTTCCTGCATTTGACCCTTGATTGTGTTTTAGGTATGCCATTTTTACTTCTTGTAATAATAATGCACCCCTAGCAAAGGGAGAAAGTATTCCTATGATTTTGTAATTCGCTATTTAAGTTATACCTTGATATTCTCCCAAAAGCACGATGGCACCTAGCATGTCATAATGCAATATTTCTTCAATCCTAGGAGTTTCCTGCTAATACTTGCTACATCTGTCGAAATCCAAATAATATGGAAAAAATAATGAGTGGATGATACACACCATATGGATGTACACGAGTTATATAACTATTATCTATATACTAACACATCGACAACGTAGTGGTTAGTTTTCAAAATAACCATTACTCACATATTTACGTCTTAGAAAACCATTGGTAATTACATAATATGTATATGTTACACATAACATATAATACCCATTGAAATATGTTTTCAGATATCAGTTACTTGAATTCTTAATCAAATCACACCACTTAACAGTTTCAAATTTTTTTAAATCTGCAAAACGTATTAACATATAAAAGTTATGGAATAAAAAAAGTCAAGGAACAGTTATTACCTTTCTATTCAAACCATATGGCAACCCATACAGACCACCCATGGGTCACCGCTTACGGCTCTCACTCTCTTTATTTCAACTTGAAACTTTAGCCTCCTTTGTCCTTTTAAAAAGGTTACTGCTATTTCAAAATTTAAAGAGTCGTCTTTTTTCAAAATAAATTTCCATTTGAATTGGCTTCGTGATTCAAGATGACTTTTGTTTGTTGATGGGATCCTATTCCTCATTCCAGCATGTAAGTGAAAAATTGATGGCACATGGCTTTGGTTTCTACTATGCATGGGGACGTTTAACATTGCATGGGAAGATATCAAGTCGCTTGGATCCTGCATTGATATTATTAGCGTCACCTTTTATTTTCTTAGGTTGGCTAACATAGAGTTAGTTATTATGGATTTATGAATAAGAATTAGTTATGATGAATTAGGTTTTATCTGTTCAATTTATTTTAATCCTAAATTTTATTATTAACAAAACTGTTTGTACTATTACATTTTTATCTTTTCACGAATAAGGGCCAGGAGACTATAATTAATAGCATTAAGTCAAAATAATAGATAGTTGGGCATTCATTGAAACTATCTCTAGTGTGTGTGTATATATATATATATGCAAGAATGGATCTAGAAAGGAGTCGTGATTTTGGGCATTTCATTTCATTTCTCATGTTTGTTTAAGTACACTTTTAGAAGCTAGAATTACGGTTTGAAGAGAAATTCAATTCCACCTTTTCTAAGGTAGAATTGCACATTCTCTAGGTTTATTAATTATTTGCAGTTTAATTATTTTTTTATTCAATTTCATATTCATAATTTGCATTTATTGCTAGGCATTTTAACAAATACACTTTATAACCATTTTAATTCATGTACGCTTCCAAATTTCTAAATTAGGAATGAATTTATGATTCCGTCACTCATCTATTTCAATCCATTTCAAATACTTCCCTCATACCAAACTTAAAAAGATTTTAGTACCTTGTTCTTATCAATGCAATTATGAGTTATTTTATTCAAGTTGTGCATAATATCAACTTGGCTAAATCTACATTAATATCTCTTGGCACATAGTAATATCCTTAAGAGTTTCAATCGTATCAATTTTTTTTAAGAATTCATAAAAATATTACATATAAAATGCTAAAAATCACATAGCAAAAAAAAAAAAAAAAAAAAAAAAAGAGGAAGAAAAAGAGAACTCACCACAAAAAACAAATCTTTTCTTTTCTTTAGTAATTGAGCCTAGCTAATTATGAGAATCACGAGCATCATCCATTGAAAGTTTTTGACATATATCTTCGTGGTGCAACATGATGATGTCCTTTAAGTTGACAAAAGAAAAAAAAGAGATCTCTTTTTATTTTTTGGCAAAGTTTGTAAAAAGAATAACATACATAAACATCCAATTTTGACTAGGTAGGTGCATGTTCTTTAAAAAAGTATCTTGTGTTAACAAAAGACTTTCTTCAAACGATATCAAATGACATCCAAACAAGTCTTGAATAGAAGTAGAAGCAACACATTTGGATCTCTCATAGACACAGACACGGTTGCTCCACTTTGTTGAATTTGACAAAGACCCAGTTTTGCAGGACGTCTTTCTCCAACAAGCATTTGCCCAAAATTTGTGCAAATAAATACAAATCAACACTTGTTGTGTCGATTATATGGGTACTAAAAAATAATCACTCTATCAAATGAATTTTTTTTTAAATAATTACTCTATCAAATGAAATTTTTAACTTTAATTTTAATAAGAATGACAATAGGAGAGGAGAAGTTGGGAAGAATGTGAGAATACATGGGAATGATAGTGGAGGAATATGGCAATGATAGCGAAGGGTTTGTACGGATCTACTGTTGTTTTTAAAACTTAATCCGAAATTATTGTTTTTTTTAAACATAATTGGGAAATGCTTGACTAGAACGCATTCGATATCTACGTTTAAAAAATTATACTAAAGACATATATGCCGAATGCATCCGCGTGGATTTTATTTTATTTTTAAAATAGCGTCGGGTGCATTATTTTTTTAATTTAAGTTCAGGTACATTCACTACTTTATAATCAGTATGTGTTTTTAATGTAATTTTTCAAATGCATAATGCCTTTCTAGTGAAGAATTTCCGGAATATATTAAAAAAAAATAGTAATTTTAGATTAATTTTTTAAAAGCAATAATAGATCCGTACAAAACTCATGATAGTGAGAGAGGACAAGTTGAGAGAAAAGGTAAAATGTAAATTTAAGTTGCCAAAATACTCTTAAAACTATGCAATTTTAATTTAAACCCATTATATGATTAATAGTTTTGATTTTATTTTGAGTGTGTTGCACGAGTTGATTCTATCCGTAGAGGTTAGCTCCTTGCAAACACAGGAAAGCGGTTAGAGGTGCGCCGGATGGTTGTTTAGCGCAGCCACTTCAATGCCTAAGTCGGTCTATGGGTTTTTTTTTTTTTTTCTCCAAAGATTTATCAAAAGGATATTCACTTAAATGAAAATTGTCCCTCCCCTCCCTATGGAGAGAGTTTATTTTTAGTTTATGGTCATATCAAAATGTGGTCCATTGAATCTTTTTTGTTAAGGTAAATCTCCATTTGGTACCTAATCCAGCACTTGAGGTGATAAGATGCCTGAGGTGAAGGGTTGTGGCTATGTGGAGTGGAGGCCGAGTTGGTGATATCATACTCCCTCCCTACCCTAATCCTAGGTTGGGACAAGGATGCATGGAGGTCTTTTAGACTTTAGGTCTAAGGTCTAGCTTCCGAGCTCTCCTCATGGTTGAGGTAGTCCCGAACTCGATTGCCCTTTGTTGGGACGTGGCTTCAAGGCATAGTTGATTGTTGGTTTTTCATGGACTAGATGTCTTGACGATCTTTTGAGCCCTTCTTGGGCTATCTAGTGCATGTTCAGGCATTAGTAGGTTGAGAGGCTCCCAACCTTTATTCCACTGTCAATACTTGTTGCCCTTTACTCTATTTGTGAGGGAACAAAGAGAGTAAGTGACCTTTGTCTAGCCTACGGTGTTGACTTTTCGAGTTGGAATTCTTGGTGCAATTTTCATTTGAGCTGCATCCTCACTATTCGTGTTGAGGTAAGATATACAAGAGGTTATATGGATTCGTGTTGGATCATTCAAAGATCTAGAGCTCAACTCATCTTGGGTGGGATAGTACTTATTGACTTAGGGTAGTATGGCTTATCTAAGAAGTTTTCTGAATCCAAAAAGACGTAGCGGTTGTAATAATAACTTTTGACATTTGACAGTTGTGATGTCATCGCGATGCTTTGGCTGTTGAGGCTCATCTACACGTTTTGAAGGGTCAGAGTTGTCACGTCTTCCTCTCAGCCTTCTATAAATACCCATACCTTGGGGGGGGGGGGGGGGGGGGGTGGAGTTCATTGGCATTTGTTTTTCACTCTTAATTCGCACAAACAACATTTCTTGGATCTTTAATGTTGGTCCTTTTCAATTCTTTCTAATATTTTGATAATGTCTAACTCATGTAATTTTCAATCTTTTTCCCATGATTCTAGCAATAGGGTTCAAAGGGTTGCTGGAGAGGTGGGAAAAGGAAACGGAGAGCCGAGTACTAGGTCGAGAGATTAAGCTCGAACGAAGAGAGGAGAATGTCAAGTGAAGGTGTGAGCTCAAGAAGTGGTGAATGTTTTGATTCTGGGATGCTTATTCTCAAATTCGTGCATATAGTGAGCTCATGGAAATGTTGAACCGGATTCCCCTTGATAAATATCCAAATGATAACAAGGAGAAGGAGTCCATTGAGCCATTGCACAATAAGACCATAGATGGCAATGGCCTAATGGAGTCTGCAGTGCTCTTACCGAGGTAAAGATTGAGATGTCTGGATGGTAGAGATACGAGGCTCCCTTGAGAATTGGGAGGTTATACTTCCCTCTCGATCTGACTGGGCTTGTTTGTTGGGAGGGTAGAGGTTCACCTGTATGAGAAGGCATTTTGCTTCAGATTGAGGATGTTGTTTTCTCCTTTTCAGAAGGGGTTTTTCAACCACCATAGGCTAACTCTTATGCAACTGCTCCGAATGCTAGGATTCTGGTGGCCTTTAAGGCCTTATGCCTTAGTTTGCATGTGATGCCTACCCTAGTTTTATTTTAGAGGTACTAATACTTCAAGAAATCCAATAGAGGGTGGTGGTGCCTCATAAGGTGGCGCAAGAGCTCATTCATGCTCTTCGATGGTCTTACGAGCTCGAATAGTAGGAATTGGAAGAAATGGTTTTGGATCGTTGGCATTGAAGAGGGCTCCCAGTGTAAGTTCAACTTTTGGGCAAGGTGGTACAAACCTATTCATTCTACAATGCCATTGAAATGGTGGCCTCACAACACAAAGGGTGAAAAGGACATTAACAACTTCTTGAGGTTACGAGGTGGGAGGCCCCTAAACGGTGAGCTTGTGGTTAGGAATTACTTGAAGGAAAGCCCATTCTTGAGGGTGATGATGCATCGGCTCCTGGATGATCGATTCCAAGAGGTGTGGCATAATTCCTCAAGTGTGGATATATTCTCTCTCTTCCCCCGCCAGTCATTTGTTGAGTCAAGCTTTGGAGCAAGAATGTTGTTGTTGTTTAATGATGTGTCCATGGTTTCTAAGCACATAAGCTTGACTTGGAAGGTGTTTATTCCGTTTGCTGACTTATTGTTATTATTGTTTGTTTCAATGCTGAGATGGAGTTGATGGACATGAACGAGCTTCTCGTGGGACCATCAAAGTAAAGGAAGAAGGCTCCTATTAAGAGGATGGTGTCATCAAAGAGGCAATTGATGCACTACTACCGATCATATCAAATTATAATATTTATAAGCCCATATTAATTCCTACGATCGAGCTAAGCAAGTATACTTATCTGGAGTAGTATAGGATTAAAATGTGTGTCGTCCAGAGGGATCTAAAGAGCAAGTACTTATAGTGCCTTTTCTCTACTATCTAGCCTAAGTCTTTAAGTGTGAGTATAAACTAAAATTACTACTCAACTAAATAAACTAGATTACTAAGCCCTAGAATTGATTTTAAGTGCTTTTTAGAAGATGAATTTAATCACAAAACCATACCTTAAATCTTGATCCATCCTAAACTTTAAAATCTCATGATAATGAACAATTATTTAGTTCTTAAACTGCAGGGATTCAAAATTAAATCAACTACTCCATTGAATTAATTAATTCCTAATCTTATACGAGATAGTGGAGACCTCTCCCTCACCAATCCCCTACAAGATTGCGTTAAAGAACAAAAACCCTAATTAAAGATCAAATCTTTAATGCAGAAATCGGAAGTTTTCTTATCTCTGGGTAAATCATGCCAATTCTCTATTAACGAGGATCTATCTTGTTAGATGAAATCTCTTTCTATCTAACAAGAATCAAACCTTTAACAAATCTGGCCACAATTTATTACAATATAATTAAATTACAAGAATAGATTCAAGAACATCAATATTATTAATCAAACATCAATTATAACACATCATTTAGGGTTTAATAAGATTAGGGCATTAAAAATTTACTCCTCCATAAAGTTTACAATGAAAGCACAAGAATTAGATAAGTAAAGATTAGACATAATAAAACCTTTTAATGTTTTGTGATCTTCAATGATGTTTTTGTACTTCTCCTCTTGAAGCTTGTAATTTTGCTCTCCTAAGGTTTTTCGATTGTCTCCCCCCTCCTCAAATATGAAGACAAGTTGGCTATTTATAGTTTAAGATTAAAAAAAAAAAAAAAACTTGTCTGCACAACCAGGTTTGCACGGCCATGCTCGAGGGAGGGCTAAACTTTTGAATTAGTCGACATGGAAAATTTACAACGTGCATAACCTATTCTGCACTGTCGTGTAGACTGGAGGGGCTGAATTCAGAACATCATTTTCTTGCTCTGTTTGTTCTTTGAAGTGTTCCCTTACATCCTTCCTTGCTTGTGTTGAAGGGAGGGCTGAAATTTAAAGGTCTACTGACTTGTTCCCTTCCATTCATTATGGCTATGCATAAGGCAGTGCATGTACAAATTTAGGTCTTGTCCATACTTTGCTAGTTTCTCCTTTATTTTGCTTGAATTTTCTTCAATTTCTCCAAATATCATCTTTTATTCCTGAAATCAATATTTAAGCAATTAAGTATCCTTTTCTTGATAAAGATATAAGAAATGCATATTAAATATGTCAAATAAGCCCTACAGATAAAGGTCTATCAACATTTATTAGCAATTCGTCGAGGTTGATGTACAAGCTGTTAAGGTCGGCGCTCAAGCTATTGAGGTTGACATACAAGACATGTAGGATGAAGGGGGTGTTGTCCCCCTTGTTGATCTGAGTGTTCAGATTGTGCGGACTCCATTACACCCTCAGTTTCCTAAGGTACAGAGTAGGGCTCAACCTTCCCTAGTTGTGATGTTTTGTCGTCACCTTGGATAGAGGCTACTGGGAGTAGCATCAACGTTCCCAATGACTAATCAAGGGCTAGAGCTTGTCAAGATCGACTTGGTAGGGGTTTCACTAGGGGTCCCTTCGACTTTGTTGGGGGTAGGGCCCTGAAATAGAGTGATCTTAGTCTTGATTGGAACTCTTTTAAAGATGTTGCTCCCTTGGAAGACAAGAAAAGGGTGAGGACTTCGCTTGTGGAGTTTTCATCTAATGTTCTAACGTTAGACTTTTCGCATGTAAGATGTATGAGGTAAGATAAGTTTTTTTTTTTTTTTTTTGCTAGACTGTGGTGAACTTTCTAGGTGTTTTTACTACTTTATTGCGTGTTTTAGGCTGTGATGACGACCTCTGTGGCTTTGAAGTTGTTGAGGAGGAACCATGGAGTGGTAGGTCATCTTCTCATGTTCGTTAAGCTTTTTATGGTTTTATTTGTTACTGAACTTGATATCTTTTGACTAGGGTTCCAAGGAGGTTAAGAGTATGCGGGTTGATCTTAAGAAAGAGCTCAGCGAGGTGAAGCAGAAGAAGGTGAGGCTCAAGAGCAAGTTTAGTGCTGCTTTAGAGGAGAAGCAAAAGCTATTGCATGAGATGAGGCTAAAGTCATTTAAAGTTAGAGCGAGGTAGTTGAAACTAAGAGGTTGCAATCTATAATAGCCATGCTTTTATTCTCGATATCATATTATATATGTGCGATTATAACTGCATATTAAAATAAATAAATAACATTTTACATATAGATTAAGCTAGTGTAATTTAATGTATGTATTTGAGTAGTGTAGAATATTTATGTTTGCATTAATATAATAAATATTTAATATTGATTTACATATTGATGTTGTATTAATAATGCAATGAGTAATATTATACTTAAATTTATATTTCAAGTATTTGTGTGTAGTAGATTTTTTTTTTGAACCCAAAAAGTTAGCTAAATGCCTTTTGTTTTACTCAAATTAACAACCCTAATTAAGCCTAACTAAAAGCCACTTACTAACTTTATTTGGATTGCTTTAAAAGTCAATGTTGGATAAGAATAGAGCAAAAAATATCCCCATTTTCGTCCAAAATCATACCGCTATTAAGACAAACTTCTAAACAAACACAAAACTCATTATTTTCTCTTCCAAAGCTACCTTAACTTCAAGACCAAGACCCATATCAAAATTCTTACAAGTTGGCTACCAAAAGACCCTTCTAAAGCCTTGCAAACCAAGCCCAAAGATGTGAGGTAAGTTTAAGTTACATTTGATGCAAGTTTCATAATGTAGAGTTTATTAAATGTGAATTAGATATGTATAGATGTATTGGTGATGTGTTGATGAAGGTTTGGGCTGCCAATGAAGTATAATATCTGCATGTTTAGTAGTTGAAGTGTGTTGATGAAAATGGAATGATGTGAGTAGTGTAATAAGGGTAAAGTGAAGTTGAGCTTGTTGAAAGTTGTGTTGAATGTTATATTGATTGGAGGGTGGAGATTGAAGTGAAATGATGTTTGTTTAATGAGTTGGAAATGTATGATAGATGTTGTGAAGTTCATATATCAAGTTATAGAGAGCTAAGAAAGTGTTTTGGTTGAAGTTAAAAGTGTTAAATTTGCAAATTTTTTGAAGTTTAAAACAAGAGAAAAGTTTTAGAAAATCACAGGCCAGATAGGTCCCGTGATGAGCTCGATTTTTTAAAATATTGTTAGGTAACTAATCACTGGCGACCAAAAAGGTGTGATTTGCTCTATCATGAAGCTTTTCCAAATCACGGGCGACTAAAGGGGCATGATAAGTCCCCAGCAGCTTTGACATGTATTTGTAATTTGACAATAAATTTTTCATCTGACCTATGATTGAGATGATTTAAGTTGCATTGGAAAGATTGAAAAGAGATCTACAACTTTTATGTTTTAAGTTTTTAAAAAATAAAAAAGTATCAATGCTTAAATTTTACTTCTTTTCAACTATATTTTCCAAACAAGTTCAAAAACTTGTATTTGTTTGTTAAATGTGTTTTTGCTTAGGATATGGATCTTTTTGGACTAAAATAAGATAAATTAATGATATTTGATGTGTAATGATGATTGAGTGATATAATTAAGCATGAATTAAGTGGATTTGTAGATTTAACAAATAATTGAATTTCAATGATTATTGAACTACAATTAGTTATGTTGTATGTATAGTTTAAGTACAATTGTTGATTTAACTTTGAATTTCGTGTTACAGTAAAAGGTTCTTCAGTTGATTTTTTTTCTGAGTGAAACTAGTGATTCTCTACTGAGTTTAGGTACGTAGTAACGTGTTCGTTCTATGCTTAGGATAGGCATATCTTTAATCGACTTTAATATAGAAAACTTAAACCTTGTTTCAATTAGATGTCTCTTACGCTATTTAAATTCGTATCTGGCCAGGTATGGTAGATGTTATCGGTTTGGGGAGCAGTACATTGCTTAGATTGGGGACACAGTAGATTAGGTGTTTAGGGGACCCCTGTCTTTGATAAGGCTTTCCTAAGTGGTACGGCGGGTAACTGATGGTGAAGACGGTATCGGCGTAACGTTACTTATACTTAGAATGAAGTGGCATGGTTTAGTTCAAATGTTTATGGGAACAATTGGACTAGGTGATGTTATGGACTAAAATAAGTGAAGTCATGTAACGGCTGTCAACCCTAGATGAAATTATTTTCTTTTTATCTTATATATCATCTAGGAGATATAAGTATCCGAGCTGCTTATATCAACCCCCTGAGCATCGAGGTCGTTACATAGGACCCCAATTACCTCTATTGTCTGGAGTTTGAGTACTCCAGTGTTGATTGACTAATTAAAAGAATATATAATAATTGAATGGATGTTGCAATGCACTATAGTTAGGATCATGTGAATCATTCTGCTTTTGTTTTTGTTATTGTGTATTGGGCCTTTGGCTCACTTTTTATCTTTTAGGTGTGGACGACAAGTTCTACATAAGCATGGGATACATATATGATTTTGAAGAGTTCTTAGATGAATGGGATGAGTAGAGGAGACCATGACTCACAAGGAACCCTTTGTAATAGATTAATTATATATGTGTATATGAATTATGGACCTATGTAATAGTTATTAGATTTTTGCTATCTTTTGTGATCTTTTGCAAATGGCTTACTCTTAAGCCTTGGTTGTAATAATTTTTTATATATATATGGGTGTATTATTTCTATGCCTTTTGAGAAGTACATTATATAAGTTCTGTTTTAAAGAAATCTTCTACGAAGTATTTTGTTAAAGTTTATTCTTATAAGACATTTAGTAATAACTATACAAATTGATTATGGATTACAACTTTACATATAATACTGCAGATTATATGTGGTTGGGGAATTGGGTTTACCTATTTTAAATATAGGGGTAAATCCAAATCCTTACACAATCTTTGTCCTAGGTGGAATATGAGAGGAAATGGACGGATGTGAAGCATCACCAGGACTCTTTGTCTTGCGAGTTGAGGATGCCACTTTGGAACTTAATAGATAGAAAAAGGATGTCAAGCTAATCTCATCAGAGCTCGACAGACCGAAGGAGAAGTCTAGTGCATCCAACTTGGAGCGGGAAATCCTGAAGGTAGGGTTGCTTTCAGTTATCATCATCATCATCATCATTATTTGGGTTCTCTCTTCTTGTAAGTTCGTGTGGCATGCTTAGAGAATGAGAAGCTTGTGAGTGAAGCGGCTAAGAAGAGGGTCCTGAAGGAACTCTTTAAAAGTAATCAGCAGGGCAAACTTTAGTAGAAGCTTGTAAGGGACACAACCAATTGACACCAAAAAGAATTGTTGGAGAGGTACCCGAGCTTGGACATGGACTTTTTAGTCGTACGACTTGGTAAAGTTCCTACTGATGTTGTGGAGAAGAAGATAATGAGGATGTTGAGGTGGAAGGTAAGGAAGAAGGCAATGACCCCATAAAAGTTGGAGGAGGAACTATGTCTAAGGATTCTGCTCGAGGAGAGGGTCAGTAGGATTTTCCTATTGTGGCTCTCAACCCCACAATGGCTACCAAACCACGCATGGAGAGTTGAGTTGATGACACTATAAGGGGTCTTGATGTGGGTCTGGTCTTGATTGTCTAAGATGCTCCCTGTCCTTTTACGAGTGAGGAGATTTTCCATGATTATGATGTCTGTTAAGAGTAAGGAGATTTTAGTGATTGTGAAACTGTAGAGAAAGTGGCATAGGTTGTTCTCAAGCTTTGTTATGAAGCCCATAGCTATCATGGCCCTAAGGTGGCCTCGTGATTTAATTTATTGATTAATGAATAAAAAATTTTGTTCATATGTTGTTTCCTTTGGATCAACATTTCTTTTATATGTCGATTGAACTAAATCTTCTCTTCATGGTCCTTTCTTCTAGTTATAGTCTTGTTACTTCTTAAAAATTTTACTAAATGTTCATAGTTTTACTACGTCTTTAGGGGTCATGTCTTAGCTAACGGGACTACACCCCCCTCCCCTCTCTCTTTGTTTTTTTTTTTTAACCCAACTTAGAGTTTGTTACGTGTTGAAAACATAAGGAGATTCAAATTGTTCAATCTGGTACTTGGGCAGTGGTAGGTTTGTGATAGACTTTGTAGGTGATGACATCGGGTGGTAGGTAAGCCTGTGCATGGCTAGAAATTTTCTTTTATGAGGCTTCATGTATCTCTAAGGTGTAATCAGACAGCTGGGATGTAGCAAGTGAGAGCTATAAGATTTGGTTGCATTAAATGCTTTTAGGACATGCATTATCCTCTTTACTTATAAATAGTGCCTTTAGTTAAAATGGTTTCATCACATCTTTAAACAGTGTAACTCTTAAACTTCAAGTTAAACTTTTTCTTTCTCATTTGTATTCTCATACTTTAGTTCATTTCTTGATTCAAATGTTGTTGCCCCAATTTAATGCTTTTCTTGACCTATTATGGTTGGATAAGTCAAGCCCCTTGGGGTTGAGGTTATAGCTCGTTATTGTCATTGCTCTACTGTCTTTGTTTAATGGGGTTAGTCACTCCGTTGTCTTTGATTACGCGGATTCAAGAGGGTTGAGGTGATTTCCTAGAGGTCAAGCTGCTTCGTTATGCCGGCTTCTAGTTCAATCTGACTCCTTTCTCTACTTCTTGGTTAGACTTGGGGCTATGTTTCTCTTCTGTTGTCCGCGGTTTATATCACGCAGCTTCAAAAGTTGAGATGGTAATTGTGGTGATTATAGCAGAGTGAATAGGGAGAGTCGGGCTTATCTTCCTTCTATGGATCGATCGACTGATGGCTTATTCAAGACTGAGGTTGTTATGGAGGGGGAACCACCTTCACTGTACTCCAAGCTCCTTTCCTTAAGCCATTTTCATGCCAAGTGGGAAGGAAAAAAGCTAGGTGCTTGGAGTGGTCGCAATGGCTGCTAAGTTTTGACATTTCTTATTGGAAACTGTTCATTAGCTGCTTCTTAAGCTGGGATTGCTGGACAAATGGTACAATGTCATCCCATCTATTACAGACCATGGTGTGACTTAGGTGCCTTACCCTACTTTCATGGCAAGTGGGAGAAGCTGAAGGCATGACAAATAAGCATTTGAGAGGTCGGGGTTCGTGGTGGCTTCATAGCTTAACTATGATCTTATAGACTTTACCAAGGCTATCTACGGGTCAAATCCACATTTTTGAGTTAGAGATGACCAAATAGTGTGTTGTGGTGTTTTTCTTTTGCGGTTAGAGAGGAAATTAAGTACCTTGAAGTCGAAGATCTAATCCCTTTCAGAGCTTCCAGCTTGAAGATCACACATACTCGAAGAGTTTCTTGCTTGAAGACTAGATACGCTTATGGATTTTTGAACTTGTAGAGATTCATCTTGTAAGCCTTTGTTGGGATGTCAGTTAAAACTATCCTTGCTGAAAACCAATCAAAACTACTGTAATAGTTTAAAAGTTAATAAATTTTATTTTTCATTCTAAGTTCTTTTCTCTTTATTGTTTTGCTGCTCGAGCTTATGTTTTGAAGGTCGCATGTTTTATTTGATTCTTGATTGTTGCAGATCTAATTGATTGTTTATTGCGCTTATCGAATTGAGCTTTGGATGTCTTTTGAGCTTTTAGCAAATGTTTCCTTTGAGGTGGGTACATCTGAGCTCCCTAACCCTTATAAGGGCGTTATTCGAACTTTTTGAGCGAGTTGTAATGGAGAGGGAGTTATCCTTAAGGAGAGTTACTCGAGCTCTTCATGGGGGTTACTCTTAAGGAGGAGTCATTTAAGCTCTTCATGGGAATTATCTTTAAGGGGGAGTTACCCGAGGTTTTCATGGGAGTTACGCTTAAGAGGGACTTACCCAAGCTCTTGAGAGGAGTTACCCTTAAAAGGGAGTTATCCAAGCTCTTCATGGGACTTATCCTTTAGAGGGAATTACCCGAGCTCTTCATGCCTTAAGAAGGAGTCACCGAGCTCTTCCAACATAAGAGGGTGAAGTTCTTTAAACTCTCAAAGTCCCTGTTGGACTTAGCTTTTATTTTAGGGGTTTTAGTTCAAAGTATGACTAGGGAAAATTGCATTGTAATTGAACTATCATTTCATTCATAACTTCTTCCATGAATTTACAAGATCATGTTTTGAGCTGTACACATATGTGATAGAGATAAGTCATATTTATTTGAACAACTTTCTTAAGTTGTTTACATTCCAAGTTCTGGGGATGAGCTGCCTTCTAGTGTTTCTAGTTTGTATGCTCCATTATCTAAGGCCTCTTTTACTCTGATATAGTCTTCCTAGTTTGGGGTGAGTTTTCCTCAAGCCTCTTTGGATCCATCGCCTCTAGTTTTCTGTATATAAGGACTCTAGGAAGAAGATCTTGTGCTTGACTTTTTTGTCGTAGTATCTGGCAGCCATTTGTTGGTAAGCTGTCACCCTTTTCCTCACTGTGTCTCATGTCTATGTGTCCAGCTCAGCCCTCAAGCCATTTTTGTTGATAACTTGTCATATGACTGGAACTAGACGTTCGGGAGCTTGAGTTCAATAGGTTGAACAACTTTAGATTCGAAGGTTAGTTGGAAGGGGGGTTCTTTTGTTGGGGTTTGTCTAGTGGTATGGTATCCCTATAGTATGTTAGGGAGTTCATCTGCTTACTTGCCACTTAGGAGATCCACCTAGCCTTTAGGCTTTGCATTATGGTTTTGCTAATTGTGTAGACCTTACCATTTGCCCGAGGGTGGGCCATTGAGATGTAATGTGTAGTTATCTTATACTTAGCAGAAAAAACCTTGATTTTTTTTAGCTAAATTGTTTTTTGTATCCATCATGATGGAATGTAGGACTCCAAACCTGACTAAGATATTACTGTGGAGAAAACATTGAACGTTCTTGTTTTTGACCTTAGCTACTACCTTGGCTTCTACCTTCTTTGTAAAATAGTCACATCTAACTATGATGAATTTCCTTTGCATAGTTGAAGCAAGGAAAGGACCGAGAATATTGAGCCCCACATGGTGAAAGGCCATGGGCCGATGAGGCAGTGGAGATTTGTGATCGGGGTGTGATTAACGGGGCGATCTTCTAATATTACTAGCACCATTGTACAAATTCCCTGGCATTAATTCACATAATGTGCTAGAATTACCCAACTTAGATGACTCGGGTGTGTAGGATTGAACCTTGATGTAGTTATTGCATTCCCTAGCATGAAGATCTTCTAAGACCTACTATCCTTCCTCTGGCATAAGCAAAACAGGAAAAAGCTGAAACCCCTTTTGTATAGGATACCCATGATTAAGGTGTATTTGGTTGCCTTATACATTAGTTTCTTTGCCTTTGCTTTGTTAGATGGTAAGGTGTCATTTTTCAAGTATCCTTCTATTGGTGTCATCCAACTTGGTGGTAGAGGAATGTTTTGTAGCTTGAGCACTTCATGCATTTTATGTGTAATGGATTTTTCTAAGAGGTATTCCATAGAGATTTTTCCTTCACTTTTTTTCCAAGTCGGGGACCATTAAGGAGGCAAACTTGGAGAGCTTATCAGCCTCTGAATTGTTGATTCTTGGTATTTTGATGATGTCTTCAAAGGATAGTTCTTGAATTAAGGATCAAACTGTCTCGAGTATTCGACCATCTCTTCATTCTTTAATCTATATGTTCCTTTGACTTGTTGTACTACAAGCTGGGAATCTGAAAAAGTTTTGAGATTCCTCATGTTTGCTTGATGTTTGTAGTAAGTTTGAGCCCGACCATTAAGGCCTTCTACTTTGCTTCGTTATTATTGACAGGAAACTCGAATTTCAGGGCATGGTAGACCTTGACCCTGTGAGATCCTTCCAAAACTAGGCCAACCCTACTTCCCTCTCACCCAATACCCCTCCCTCACCCCCTCCCCTCCCCGCGCATGAAAGATCCATCCATGTGGAGGGTTCATACAGCTTTTTGTTAAGCTTTGATTTTGGGTGTGCCTATGTATTCAGCCACAAAGTCTACTGAAACTTGTGTTTTAATGGCATCTTGAGATTGATATTGCATGCCATACGCACCGAGCTCAATGACGTACTTCATAATTCTTCCAAACACATTGGGTTTTTGAAGGACTATCCTCAATGGTACATCGATAAGGACGACAATCAAGTGTGCTTAGAAGTATGTACATAAGCGCCTAGCTGATATTACTATTGTTAAAGAGAATTTTTCTAACTTTATGTATCTCTCCTCTGCTCCTTGGAGGAAAGACGTCCATGAAGCTTAGCAGCTCATGACTTGAGGTGCTGTCGATGAGCTAGTCGATTTGAGATAGTGGGAAGCAATCCTTCGAGCATGCTCTGTTTAGGCATGTGTAATCTATACACATATGCCATTTTCCATTGTTTTTTTTTTTTTTTTACTAACACTACATTAGCTAACCAAGTCGAGTATTTCTTTTCCCCAGTGAATTCAATTTTAGAAGCTTTTGACATCTTTTTGATAGCGACCTATTTTTTTGGGCAAAGTGCCTAATTTTCCGATGGATCGGCCTCTAAGTTTTGTTTACATTTAGTTAGTGGGTCATTACGCTTGATCTGGTGCTAGGCATGTCAGAGGGCTACCACATGAAGACATCTTTGTTTGCCTATAAGAACGTAATTCAAACTCTCTCTTAGTTTAGGAGGAATCGACGTCCGTACTTTTGTAGTGTGTTTGGGACTATCATCTCAAGCAACTTCCTCCGTAAGTTTGGTAGGTTCATGTTAGGAATTTAGTGATCCAAAAACGGATTTTGCATCAGAATTTTTTTAAACCCTAAACTCCAAGCGGATCCATGCAATTCAACTAAATCAAAATACATAGGATTATACCTTTTTCGAAGCTTTGAGTTTTCGAATCTGAAGGTGTTGCAATCGTACGAGCACCCTCTGTGTATCCATCCGAATGGATACTCAAACCAGATTTTGAGATGTGTGTATGTTAGCACTCAAACATGAATCTAATTCATGTAGGAATTATCTCCCTAAAACAATTTTTCTTTCTCTCTCTTTAGGGTTTGTAGAATTTCTTTGGGTTAATTTGACATAATGATGTCTTCGAAACCTAGGAGAGATTGTCTATATCTTTATATAGACAAGTGAGAAACCCTAGAGAATTATTAAAAATTAATAATATTTAATAAAATACGTTATTTCATTAATTATTTATTTTCTCTGATAATCTTTTATTATTCTTAACCTATTTAAGAATAATAGATATAGTAATTCCTATAGGTTTAAATATAAACCTATAAACTATTTTTGTTATTTCTTTTGTCTGCGATCCTATAAGTTCACTTAATATTGGCAGTAGGCCCTAAACACTTTTCAGACCTACAAGATATAATTGGTCTCTAGCAAGACATTATGTCTACCCAAATTAAGTGAAGCGTGATGATCAACTTTACCCATTAAATTGTCAGTTATTCGGTCCTTTATTACATAATATCTTATGATTAAGCATAAGGTGTATATCAATGCACTCTTATATTATTTAATGACATATTTCTTGAATTCAGAGTCTGACTGAATTAAACGAATGACATCGATAACTCCTTATCAGTTCATTCGAGCACGACCATACATTTCTTAGTCTTACTCATCAAGGAGCCTAAAAGATATCTCTCTCAATTTAATGAGAGGAATAAATTCCTTCACAACACTTACATTCCTCCACATAACTTATTTCATGGCCAAGTATAGCCATATAATCACCCAATTAAAGATGATGAAGAACTAAATTAAAACACGGAATTTGCTATGTAGGAATCCATGGCGTCATCAATCTAAGACTAAAACAATACTATAATGAGAAATACTTATCATATTGATCTATATAGTACTCTCATATTTGGTTATTCAAATACAATGTACTCTTATATGTATCTATGTGTTAAATTGATATCTCATATCCATGATTAATAAAACATGATCATCATTTAGCGAAAATACTAGTCCTAATTCAGCATTATTCCATATGTTGATCGATTGGGGATAATTTAAAATAATGTTATTTCTCCCCTTTATGGTTTTACTATTAAATTCACATACTTTAATGACATAAGGAATAACTAATTTATTCATGGAGTCATTTCATCAAAGCAAATAGGCCAATTATAACTTTAATAAAAGAAAAAGACTTATATTATAAAGATAATAAACATTCAAATGACATAGTATTCATATGGCCTAGGTCACATCACTAGCAATTCACTACAGTGTTTAGGCTGATCTATTGGTTTGGTGTCTACCACACATACACGATCTCCTTTCAATGCCTTAAGGTATAGTTCTGTAGATTGCTCTTAGTCTCCCCTGTATATCCTTATCCCTACCGGTGTAAGGAATTTGGCTTTAAAGTGAGCTTGGAAGACAATCATTCCGAATATTGATCACGTAGCCCTTCTTAATATGGCACTATATAGTGATCGATAGTCGACCATGAGGAAGTGGATATGATGTGTAGCATAACACTCTTCGTCACCGTGCTCAAAGGACAAGGTGATAATTCCTCGGAGGGAGAACAAGTTGGTTGTTGAACTTATATAGCTAGTGGTCACACGACCTTAGCTTGGGCTGGAATTCGTTCTTCATTTCTCCTAGACTTGGTTGAAGAGGATATCAATGCTAATTCAGTATCGAATAGCACCCTTTTAACCGTCTAGCATGATATGCGAGTTGAGATAACTAAGGCGTTCTGGTGAGGTGTTTGGATTACTTTGAAGTCTTCATCACTAAAGAAGATGGTAGTATTGACCATATCATTTTTAGGTTCTAGGTTCATCACTTGCTGCGATCTGCTTGGGCTAAGGTCAGAGGTCTTCCTATGATGGTGTTGATCTTGCCATGGCATTCTTGGGTAAGCTACGACCGATTAGGATTGTTTTGGCCGAAGCCTCTTTGTTTTTCTCTTTTTCATCGGTCCTCCATTTCTAAGTCGGTAGCTCGGGTTTTGCCACATGATGATCAATATATTGTTTCAACCCACGACATATGCTTCTTCGATGACAATTTTTAGCTACCAGTAGTTCTTTATATTGTGCCCACGATCGTAGTGATACTTGCAATATTTCCTTGATTCTTTTCACTTTGAGTTGGGCCTCATAGAGGATGTGCAGGTAGGAGGCCTTAGTTTCTTAGTTCAAGGAACACATTTTGTATAGGTAGCTTCAGAGGGGTGAACTCATCATACGTCAAAAATAGCTTCCTCTTATCACTATCCCTATTACCTTAGTTGATGTCGTTTTGGTTATTAAAGTTACGACGATCTCTTAGGTGCCTCCTGCATCGATGCTGATTTTGTTAAGCTCGAGCAAACTCGATCTTAGTCTCGATCTCCTTTCTAAAATTTATGGTGTATTCCTATCGAATGTATTTATGTGCTTCTCTCCTATTTACTCTAGTGTGGTGGGTTGTCGTTTTGAGATAGACTTAACGAAGGGACTATATACAAGGACTCATATTTGATAGTTTCAAGGGCTACGCCCTGGTTCAAATTTAGGATCTCCAAGCTTGCTTTATTGAATCTTACTAGATAGCTCCTTAGGGGCTCACCCTGCCTTTGTCGTATGGTGTAGATATATGTAGCGTTCTTCTTTAGCAGTTTGCTCGCCATGAGATGAGATATAAAAGGTTCACTGAGTTGGTCAAACAAGCTGATTGTATTAGATTCGCGCTTATTGAACCATATTCGAGCCACACTTTAAAGGTGGTAGGGAAGGTCTTACACCAAATGGTGTCTGAGAAGTCATGTATGGCCATGGTAGATTGGAACTTAGTGACGTGATCTTCAAGTTGTAGTCCCGTCGTAAGACTTTAGGTTCAGGAGTCAAGCTCTGGTAAGGAAAACCTTAACTGGTGATAAGTCTTTTATACTCTATCCAATTTATAGGAATTCATACTTTATCTTATTTATTATTAGATAAATCCCTATAAATTTGTGCTATTATTGTGATGATGTTGTTCTTAACTTCTAAGATTAAGAAGAGAAGAAACAAAGTGATTTGAAAATGAACCAAGGGCAAGAAACAAGGTAAAAGTGCAAATTGCACTTAGAGTCTCTCTTGAAGTTTTGATCGCGGTACAAACTGAACATAAACCACGCTTCTAATGAAAAGACACAGCTTATATCACAGCAAGCTTTCGATTATGATCCAACCTGCGATAAGTGACCCTGTTCTGCTGTTATGCATACGTTGCCCTACATAGGTGCGTGAAGATATATACAAATTTCGTTAAAAATAATCTGCTACGTTAAGAATAAAATCTTCATGTTTTCTGCTTCTTAACACCTACAAATAAACGTGCACAGATGTTGTAAAATCTTGTTGTACCATATGTAACAAATTCCTAACCTAGAATAGAGTAGTGTGACAATTTCTAGTCAAAGAAATTCTTATGTATGTGAAAGAAATTCCTCTTTCATAAGAATTTCAAGGTTTTTGGGTAAATTCATATCTAATGGACATTTTTTTTGTAAGATTTTTGTGCTTAATCTATAATATTCATCTTTAATTTCATATTATTTCTCTTGAATCTGCGTTTAATGTTTATATCTATGGAGACATAATTGATTTAACTTAGGGTTTGTGAATCAAGGATCTGATTCATGTAATTTCAACGTATTTTAATTGAATATTGACTGGGTAATTGTAATTAGTAGCTTGAATCTTCATTCGTGAGTTTATGTGAGTACATCATGTAGATTTATGCCTGATTTCGACTGAATAAATTGGGAAATTATTCTTTTGAATAGATCTAGGCTGCTAATAAAGTTGCTCATAATCACTAAGAGATAGGGATGGCGAAATTTTCTGCCATTTGATTTAAATTCCATTAAAATGGATTTTAATAAAAAGATTCTTAATCTTTATATGGATCTAGGTTGTTGATAACTTGTGAAAAGATTTTGGTAGTCTGATATAGATCTAGAGTTTCTAATCTTAAAAGAGGGTTTACCATACCTTAGTGAACTTGATGGTACAAATATACCCAGTAAATAACTTGTTGAGTTTGTTAAGAAGTCACATGATAAGGACTTGGTGAAGTAAATCTTAAGCTCATTCTTGCATTAGTAGACTTATCACATAAACCTGTCTTGAAAACATGTATATAATTAGTGTTAACCTTAGCTTAATATTTTGTTGTTCGTGATATTATTCTGAGTTTTTCTTTTAAAAGCAAAAACCCATCAACTGGATCTCAGCTATAAAGGGTGTTTTTCTTGGTATCATCTTGGCAGTAGACCCACTCCCAAAGCTTTCTTTGATTGGTGACAGCCTCCTCATCATGTTGTTGATCTCCTTAAGAGTACGTTCCTTCTATGAAATCGGATGTGCCTTCGTGGTAAATAGCGTGGGTACGTGGTCCTTGTAAGTTGGAACGAAGCCAAGACCTACGCGATTTGCTTTCAAACACCTTTCATCTCTCATATGATGATTTGAAAATGTTCGAGTTGGGTGTTGAGACATTCTCTACTGTGGCGAGCCATAGGAAGCAATTCTCATCGATCTCCTAGAAGCAGTAGGTCTCCAATACACATTTGAAGTTTGTCTTGAGTTATAGGATCGAGCTCTTGTGGAGGCGCTAGCTTTCAGTAGGTCGTGGTATGCCTATGATTTCTTTGGGATGATGCCCTATCACGTTTTGAGGGTAATTGGGTTAAGGAGTCACTTTTTTGTGCACTGGAAGCTTGTTCCCCCAGGTGCAGGTTCTTCGATCCTTTTAGTTTTGTGATTCTAGCTTGGAGGAAGGCATTAGAATGCTCGTTCTCAATATTTTTATGTACAAGTTGTTTGCATACGTTCTCAATCTCCATGATATGTCCTGGTCCAAAAAAATAGCATATAGTAGGCAGTTCTGGGTTTGGCGGTTCAAAATCCCCATTGTCTGTTAGAGCTGCTGGTAGCTAGGTAGAAGCTGGATCAAGCTGGTTCTTACTTCGTTGAGGTACCGACATGGTTGGTCAGAAAGTTGCTTTTTAATCTGTTATGGGTTTTTGTTTTAGTGAGAATGTTGAGGTTTATGAGAGGGTTAAGTGAAGAAGATGATTTAAGGAAGAAAGAGGAGGAGATATTCCCATAGACGGTGCCATGTATTGCACGAGCTGATCCACCAGTAGAGGTTAGCTCCTTACAAATATAGAAAAGCTATCTGAAGTGTGTCAAGGGGTTGACCTACATGGTTACTCTAATGCCTAAGTCAATTCGTGAATTTTTGGTCCAAAGGTCTATTAAAAGGATATTCACTTGAGTAAAAATTGTTTCTCCCCTCCCTATGAAGGAAGAGGTTATTTATAGTTCATGGCCATACTAAAGTAGGGTCCAGCAAATCTTTTCCGTTAGGGTGAATCTCCATCTGGTAGCTGACCTGGCATTGGAGGTGATGGGTGTCACATCCTATAGGGTAGTCTAAATGTAACAGTCCGCCGCAAGCTATATAAGGCTTATGAATTGCTACCACAACTGTTCCAAAGTCTTGTACAGATGCAAGATGTACCTTTACGATAATAGAATACATGAATCAATGGAGATAAATAGTTTAATTTGCTATACTATAAGCATCATAATATAAACCATGAGTCTACATAATTAGTTACAAAAGTTTAGGGGCATTCCCCGCAAAAGAATATTAAGTTTAAACGTGGTCTTTTATAGTCATCTAATAAATTAGGGTTTCCTATAGAAGTCTATACAAAATCAAACATAAACTTTTAGTGGAAACTCCTAATTCCTGTACCTGCTCAGTAGGATGCCTCGGCCTTAACCATATATGAATACTGCAATAAGAAAAAGTTACGGGAGCGTAAGCTACACTAGCTTAGTAAGTGAATACTTCCATAAAGACATTCATATCAAAGCATTCAATCAAGTTATTTATTCAACCATATGGAATGCATCAACAACATGAACAAACAATCATATGATCTGCCGAAAATCATATGTGAATGGATTTACGCCCTCCATTTGGGGTTAGCAGATTAACGAATACTGCGGTATTACCATTGAATTAATGTATCGTTAATGGATCACGGATAACCAACTTATGTCGTTTATGGATCAAGATCAACCAACTTATGTCATTTATGAATCACGATCAACCAACTCATTTATGTCATTTATAGATCTCGATCAACCAACTCATTTATGTCGTTTATGGATCACGATCAACCAACTTTTAGCCATTTATTGATCACGGTTAACCAACATATACTAATGCTCCATCTCCATCGTGAAGTGCTTATGTCCATATTAATTTATCAATCCGAACAATTGTTAATACAAATTTTTAGGTGATCAACCAATCTCGCAAACAACCAATCCTAGAATACTTTAAACAAGCATAAGTTAATCACCCGATTCCGATATTCTTAATACAATTTCTCAACTCATCAACAAAAATACGTAATCCCCCATAATTCCCATCATGAAATTTCATTTTATCTTTTGCCTTATAATCTAGTGCAACTAATTTCTACAATCACAAGCAAGAAATGAAATTAGGAAATAATACTCATTCGGCCATTGGTCATCTGTGTCTTAGTAATAATAATCCGGTGGTAATGAATCATTGGGATCCAAGTCGCCTAAATGAAAGAAATACCCAACTGAGTATTTCAACTCATATCTAATCCATTTTATTTCATAAAAACTATTAAATTTGTAATTCTCGTCATTAATGGAAATTTTAATTTAAAATGGCCATAACTTGATCATTTTAACTCAGAATTTTGCAAATTATATACCGATTCCTATCTATTTCAAAAGATCTATCTAATTCTAATATAATACTTCAATTTTGAAAACTTTTAAGTCTAAAAAAATTTGGATCAATTCTATTCGGTAATCAACATTCATTTTTTAAATTGTTTTTGTGAGGAATTATGATATTTTTACTATCCATGCCAAATATGCATGCAATATTAACAAATTACTATCATGAATGGTATGTTATGAGCTTCTTATATGTATTTTCATGATGATATTCTATTAGAGAACACTTTTGGAAACTTCTACTTTACAAGATACCATGAATATTTATCCTAGTAAGTCTAGTTTTGTGTTCTTGACAAACCACACTTGTTTTAGAAATTTTCCTTGATAAAATTTATTTATTCGTGCTAAAACTAAGCCTTAACCATACCTATTTCTTAAGGTCTTCATTTTTCAACAAAAATCCTCATTTTTCACTTTGTAAACAAGTGTTTGAATATTGGTTACTCCTAAATCCGAATTTTGTAAAAATGGTTTTTAAGTGATTTCTTTAAGAAAACTCATTTGATACTTTAAATTTAAGACTCCATTATTCCTATCCCCTAAGTACTTCATTTCCTTAATAAACCTTCCATTTTGAGTTTGAAAAATAGGTGTTTACATATCCTCTTTTCCTAGTTACAAATTTCATATAACTATCCTAAGATCTAAATTTTCTATCTTGTAAATATTTCTTATTTGATAAATTTCTCTTAGTAGATCTATCATTAACTTACTAAAATCATTTTCTATTATTACCTATTCGATAAGCCCTTCATTTTTCCCTTAAAAATCATGTTTTCGAGTTGAAAAATAGGTTTTGAAAAAGCAACTCATTTTCCATCCGAATTTACAAAAGTTTGTTTTCATGAAACCATATTTGTTCTTGAGCTTTTTGGGTCATCTTCATAAATATCCTAACTTTTAGAAATAATGAATCATTCATTTACATAGGACAAAAATTCTTATGACCATTCATTCATCTTAAACATAATAAATGCATGAGATCTCCAATATCATGTACGAGAATAAATGTTTAAAAGCTAGATCTAAGTGCAACGATCATGTTAAATGCATGAAATGAAATATACTACTTATGACAATGATGTCGTAGCAAGATTCCTACATGAAATCATAACTATATGAACATATGTTATGATCATGATAAAAATATAAGCTTTAGTCACAAGATCCACAACTTGTGATGGCTTGATCTTCATGTTCTAGTGTTTATGTCCCTAGTATGAAGCTCATGGGGATTTTTATGAATCCACACATGAATGATCTAACCATTACATGTTTTTGTGGTAGTAAAGTTAAGATCTATTCCTAGCAAGCTTGTAGAACAAGAGAAGTTGAAGAAAATAAAAGTGTATGTGTGTGTATGGTTCACGACAAGGGAGGAGAGAAAAGAGAGGGTTTTGTAAAATTTTTCCACAAGTGAAATGAAGAAAGAGAAAGGAAAGGCATAAAAGAGTTTATATAGGAAATTAAATTAGGGTTTGTGTGATTAAAATAAAGGAAGAAAAATAAAACAAATGAGGAAAAAAGGGAAAGGGTTCTCGCCGGCCATCGAGGAGGGAAGGAGAAAAGAATAAATTTTGTACAATTTTTCAAATTAAATGTGTAATAAAATGTGTTCGAAAAGAAAATGTAAGAATGTGATGTAATAAGATAAGGCTTCATCGTAAGGATGTAAAAGTAGGGGTATGGCTTGTGAGTGTGAGTAGGGTATGGGCTTGTAATTGTAAATAGTAACGAATAGTAGATTAGCCAATTAAATTACCTGTTAGTAAAAAGAAAATACGATATAAATGCTATAATTGTAATTTTTATAAACCAAAAAATTATAATAAATATATTTTTAAATTCCTTATTAAATTCCAGTCTCAAAGAGTATTCCAGAATATTTTTCTAATTTTGAGCCTCGGGGGTCGGTTTTCTGGAACTGATCCCGGTCGCGTTCGAAACAGATATTTTCCCAAAAACTGATCTTTTTATGTTTCGATATAATCTTTGGAACTAATATAAGTCAACTTATGTCATAAGATCTATGATTTAATTCTCGATGAAACTGGTCTTAGGGTTTCTAGGTTTCATTCTAACCCTAGCTATTCTGGTTTAGGGTTTCGGTTTTCGATTCGGCTCTTGAACTCAAGCTTGGTTTACAAAGAAAGCCGAGGCTTACAATGGGGGTGCCCGAGGTGATGGGCTGCAACTGTGTAAGGTAAGGGTCAAGCTGGTGATGTCCCCCCGGTCCTAGGTTGGAACAATGATGTGTAGAGGTCTTTTGGAGTTAGGATCTGAGGTCGAGTACCCAAGCTATCTTCGTGGTTGAGGTAGTCTCAAGCTTGGTCGCCTTTTGTTGGGACGTGGTTTCAAAGCTAACTATAGGCTTTTCATGGGCTAGTGGTCTTGACGATCTTCTAGGCCTTTCTTGGGCTCTAATGCATGTTCAAGCGATAGTAGGTCGAGAGGATCCCAACCTATATTCTACCGTCAACAGAGTGCAATTAATAGAAAAGAATAAAGGACATTGGTAATAGAGTTCCGTCTTAAACAATATGAATATAACTCTAGTAAAGAGAAAATATGAACATAATAGTATTTTTGAATAAAACTTATTCCTAAACAATTGTGTAAAACTTTTCTTAAAAATAAAAATTAAATTTTAATATTTACTTCAAATAAAAGTGACTAATATCATTTGGATATAGATTTCTTTGTTTACATACTCTCAACTTTATATTAATTTATCCTCTTAAATTTTACCATTAATAATGTGTAATTGAGACTTTAAGACAAGAGGAGGGGATCGAAATGCAGAAGATATCATTTTTATTGTATTATTTTAGTTTCTCCAAATTTGCCTTTGTCTAGATCTTATCACAAATATATATATATATATATTATATACACTTCTTATAAATCTTTAACAAGTTAAAAATAATACATGCATATAAACTATTTCCCAACTAAATTTTTTATTTTTTTTTATAAGTTACTAAATAATTTTTTAACAATACAAATTTGGTCTATTTATAATAGGAAATTGTAGATATTATCTTCATCTATCTCTTTGAATAATGTAATAGAACTTATTTAACACTAGACAACAGGTTTGCACAATCTCAATTTTATATTATATGCAAGTTTGGCAATTACTTGTGCAATAAAATGAGTTACTTGGGTTGCTTAACAACCAAAATTGCTTAGGCAAGTAACCTTCTTACTCCTCCTTCCATTGGTCATTACATGCTTATTTAATTTTTATAAAAAGCAACCATCTCACTCCTTCTCCCATTGGTCCATTCACATTTATTTAATCTTTACAAAAAAATATAATATTATTATAAGATAATAAAATATAACGGAAACCACAAAAATTTATAAAAAAGTAGATTAGTAACTTTCTTAAAGTAACTAGATATAAAATAGAGAATTGCTTCAAATACTAATATAACACTTTAAGCAATTCCTTAATCAACCAGGATAAAAATGCTATTATTACTTCTTTTTTTTTGTTTTACTCCTCCAATATTCAATGCTCTTTTCAATTTCTTTTTCCATTTTTCATTTTTTTTATAAACATGCTAAACTTTATCTCAACTCTTGACTAGATGACTATTTTTCCCCCTTTACATGTCAAAACGTATAATTTATCATATTATTCTTGGACAGATATAGTGTGATCGTATTGTTTTCAAATTTTCACTCACGCAATATTTTTCCAGTTTATACAGATTAATTTCATGGATTTATATATATAATATATATATATTCCTTAATATTGATATCTTGAGGTAACTCTAGTATAAAATGATTATACGTATATCATATCGACACTAATATCTTTATTCGAATATTAATATGAAATCTTGAAAGTTACATTTATAGAATAATAATTTCTCTATAAACTCTTAAGTAGGACACTAGCGGTGTAATCTTCTCGGTACAACAAATACAAAAAGCAAAGCAACAAACTAAACTAAGCACTACTAAACCTAAGATGTTTAGAATTCTTTTTGATAATAATTACTTAAATAATATCGAATTAAAATTAATTACTAAAATATAAATTGAAAATCATGTTTATAACAAGATATGTGAATAGTAATTATTAAACATAAATCGCGTATTATTGTGGCGATATAAAACTTATATATATGTTTATCGCATTTATATACAACAATATATGTGTGCATGTTAAATTTTTTAATTAGGCACAGAACCGGAGTTATTATTTAATTGACTGTTTAATTAAGTTTCTTACAATGTGTTAGGATGTGGTACGAAAGTATTCAGTTTTTCAAGTGAGGGTACCATTCATTTAAGTTTCTATAGTAATAATACGAGTCCAACACATGTCTAAGGTCCTTATATAAAATAATTACTAATATATCATCTGAATGAAATTAATTATCAATTTTTAGTTGCAAAAATAGGATATGCAATTTTACGCAAAAACCGCATGAAAGAATCGCGATTTAATATTTGACTACGATCGTAATATCGCGATTATTAATCACGATATAAGTATTTTGTATGGATATCATGATTAATAATCATGATATTGCTCCGTACGTCAAATATGTATCGCGATTTATAATCGCGATATGTACATGCATATCGCGTTTAAAGACACGATATACGTGCATTTACCGTTCACTAGTATATCCTGTGATAAAAACGCGACTTAGGTGTGGTAAATTAGTAATTATTTTCATTTTGACCTTATTTAAAAAATTAATTTCAATTAGTATCCTAAACAAGAAATTAATTCCTAATAATACAAAACCTATGACTTTCTAATTGTGGTTGCTTGGGGGAATAAGATGTAGAACTAGGTGACCTCATTTCATAAAAATTACTGCGGTGCTATACCGCAAAAAACAAATGTGATATTCGTTAAAAAAAATTATATCACTTCTACCAAACTTGATTTAGCGACCATAGTAAAACTTAACATCGTGATTTATACACATGATTTATGTAAAAAGTCACAATATCCTGGATAAAGAATACGATTTTATGATGAATTTTGGTAATTTTTTTCATATAGACCATATCTTGATAATTATTTTTTATACAATTGGTAGACAAGTGTTCCACCCAAAAAAATGGCAAGAACTACTAATTAAGCTTAAAAACAAAAAGTGCTTAGTCTAAGGATCAACTATCCATTTAATATTAGCAAATCCAAAACTCGGGCAAAGTGCCAAAAACCAACACTTATCTTTAGTCTCTTTTTATAAAAGCACAAGACTACTTATCCATGTACTAAATGCGTATGCAATAATAAAATTTAATAAATACCAAGTCTTGTTCATATGGAGCTCATATCGTATTATTGAGTTTTTTCTTAAGCTAAGTAATCAAAATATGATTTAATTAATGCTAAAACCACAAAACTAAGGGGACACTAAACTAAATTTTGTAGCAACACTATCGAGAATCTCGGAATTAAGAAATGCCAAAATTAGATAGGAATTGCAAATATATTTTCACTTGAATTGACATGATTTCTATAATTGGTATTGAAGTTGGCTCGGTTCTGAAAGCAGAAGCTGCTGTCCGCAGCTTGGTTCAGACATAGAGATGAACTGCTTTAGCACTTTCAACTTGTCGCACCGATGTTCCAAAGTGCAGCTCAATCCGGTCTTCGCCTGTCGTGGATGAAAGCTTGGAATAGCTGAGCTCTTCAAATACAACAGCTCGGTTTCTGTCAGCAGCTCAGAGAAGGGAAAAGAGAGCAGCTTGAGTCAAAGTTGTCTAATGCAGGTCGGTTCTGAGTGTGTAGAGCTCGGTTCGCTCGAGCTCTTGAAGAGCTGATCTGTTCTTCTCTGCCATGGAGTGACTTGGATCCGTGAACTTATGAAATGGGGTAGTGCATACCCGTTTTGTTTGAACAGCAGGTTGTGAGTACTTCTTTTCTGACTTGGGGGACATGGTGGTGGGCGCTTTGTTTAGCTACTAAGTTGTCGAGCTTTGGAGACTGCAGCTCCCGTTTCTGCACTATTTCAGCGGTAAAGAACTGCTTGTATTCCCTTATTCACGTCTGCACATGTTGGTAGCTGATCTGTTCTGTTATTAGTGCTACTGAAATTGGTTTTCAGAGCTGCAAATTACAGCTCTCCTCTTGATGTATCAGCAGTTTGGATCTGCATTGGTCTCAAGTGAAAATTACAAGTGGCAGCTCTGTTGCTTGGTTGAGTTCTAGTTTCTGCTTGGGGCTGGGTTTGAGTTGCAGCACTGACCTAAAATGCTCGATCTGTCATGTTCAGCTTAGCTCAGGTCATGTAGCTCAGACATTCAGCCAAGATACTTGGGTCAGAAAGAAGTTGCAGCTCGGTCTGCTGCGTTTTTTGGTGGATCTCGGTTCTGTCATGGTGCTCTACTGAAACAACTTGGAAAATCTTGAGTTAACTAATATTCATGTGTTTTCTGTCATTCATGTAACTTGGAGTGCTTGATTCAGCTACTTAGCCTTCATCTCAGCCACTATGCAGCTACTTGGGTCGAAGTTCATTTCTTGGTTCTACTCAGATTAGAACAATGGCAGGGCAGGTACAGCCAATTCATGCCTAATTCTACGCTTGATGTTTCCAGAATTTATCAAAACACAAAAGATTGGATGAAGATCTCTTTCAAGTTGGTCTCCTTTTGATCTTTCTACAGCATTTTGAATCACCTAGATCAAAGATTGGATGAGAAAAAACATGCATAATTTACAAAACTCTATCAAACTGTGAATCAGAACTTCAGCTGTGTAGAAGCAGCAAATTCACATGTGCTTTTGACCTTAATATATCCATATTTTCTGAAAGCTTGACATGGTAAATTTAAAGAGCTCTCTCTCATCTTTCTATAGCATTTTGAATTGCCTCAATTAGAGCACAAACAAGAGAAATATGCTCAGTATATGAAACAGTGGTAACTTGCAAATCAGGATGCCACTAGCATAGAAACAGCAACTTCAAGCCCAACTTTGACCCTAATGCATCTAGAATTTTGCAGAACTCAAAACATGAACTTAAAAATCTCTCTCTTATCTTTTTCTAGTATCTTGAATCACTGCAAACAGAGCTTGTATTAGAGAGATATGATCAGTTAACAAACAGTATCTTAGCTGTAATAATAACGCCCCACCTGATGTTTATTCTCACTTTCAGGTGCTATTTGTTTTGGTTCCCAAACTTGCTCAACTCCAATTCAATTAGCATATGTGTCTCAGGCTTAGGAAAACTTCTATTATATGGACAGGCTTTTGAGTACTGCTGATTGGCTCTTCAAGTTGCGACTGTTGCTGCTGTTCATTTCATCGCCAAACATGCTGAGATGTTATGTATCTTCTAGGCTCAGAATTCTGCTTAGTTCTAGTTTGGGCTGGACATGCTGCTGCTGTCATGCTTCTGACGTGGCTAAATTCCTGCTAAAGCAAGCTACTGCTGTTGCAGATAAAATTTAGTCACAATTCTGAGAGGCTCCTTTGCATTTCTGGTTCAAATCTTGCGGGTCGTGGACTGCTCAGATTAGTTGGAGACTGGAGTAGCTGCTTTAATTAGTCCTGAATATGTTCTTACTATCGGCCACTGTCATCATCTGTGCCATATTAATATGCTCCAAGTTCTTCTCTTTTCAGTCGATTTATGTGAGCTGCTCTTTAGTAACTGAAACGAAATTGAGAAAATCATGATTAGCTCATCTATTATAATGATACAATGAGCTAGAAATGTAAATGGAAATTAAAATGAAGTTCTTAACATGAGTGGCTAGATCACAGGCCAATGTGAAAGAGCTGATGCATTAAAATGCATCAAATCAAGAGGAAAGTATGTAAGTTGCTATAAGTCTTTTGAACAACACATTAAAATGCATCAAAACAAGAGGAAAGTATGTGAGTTCCTATAAGTCATTTGAACCTCAGTTTGATCCTTTTTAAGCTATTCATGCACAATTGATCCAGGAACATGTATTTTATTCTTAGGCAAAATTCACAATAAAATTGCTGATACATGCATAAATGAATGCTAAATGTGAGGACTAATGTGCAATTTTAGACATTTATCAACAGTTCATCATTGTACTCTTCAGCTTTTGTACAAACATTGTTGCATATCAATTCATGGACATCCAAATCTTTCCCATCCTCTTCAATATAATAGCATTACAAATCGTAAAAATTACATTAACTAATTTATTCTTCCCGGTGTAAGACACTTAAACCTTCCATAATCAGAATGAGTTGTGTGAGCATACTTGATTAAGAGTTGCATTAGTACTAATGTTATCAATAAAGTATGATTGAATCTTAAGTATGACTTTTTGAAATTAACTCTAGCTCTCTTAATCCATCAAGAGTTCAATGCACGATTCATTTTCGATATGATTCAATAACAAGTTTGGAAAATTATTAATGTTCGTTTTCATTTTAATGATGCAAACAAGATGAAATACTTCTTTCTAATATTTCAAAAAAATTATTTTTATTATTTAAAAACAAAAAACAAAAGGAAATGAAAAAGAAGCCCATCAATACTAGAATATATGCACAGTATTTAGCGTATCATGCGATTGAACTTGGCAAATGGAGCTGCTTTAGGATCACGTTTGGCTACTTCTGGTGTCCCAAAAATGTCCCAAAGCTGTAGATTTTCGTCAGCTGACGTTGAAGCCACTGTGCATCCATCTGGACTTTGAACCATGGTAAGGACTCTAGATGTATGTCCTGTAAGCTCCGCCATCTTTGTCAAAGCCGGGTATCGCCAAAGAGTAAGCTGATTCCGTGGCGCCCCATGAGAGCTTAGCAGTTCATGCTCCTTCTTGCTCCACAGTAGGGCACCCACCTCACTGCCCATATTGACCGAGTTCAATCGTGTTCCCTTCTGCGTATCCCAGAACATGATGCATTCATCGCCCTTTCCACCTCCTGAGGCCAACAAGTGATTCTGGAATGGGCACCAAGCAAGGGCTCTAACTGCAGCAGTGTGGTCCTGAAACCGGTGAAGCCACTGGGTAGACGAGGTAAAAGATCTTCCCATGATCCTGTCCCATATACAAATCTTCTTATCAGTCCCTCCACTAGCCAGTTGGCGGCCTGAAGACGACCACTTCAGCCCACAAACAACTTGCTGGTGTCCTTTGTAAGTACTCACGATTGGAGATTTCATTCTCGGATCATTATTAATGATCTTCCCATCTTTTCCTGCCGTGGCAAGTATATTGTCGGTCCATGCGAGCGAACCAATAAATCCATCATGTCCTCCTTTTAGTATCCGTTCCAATCTGATTTTCATAGGATCCCATAGTTGGACTTCGGAATTAAAAAGGCCAACTGCCACATGATTGGCATCGGGAGCCCAACTAAGGCTGGTGACAGGACCCTCATCATCCACCGTGAGCAGTTCTATGGTGGAACGTTTAGCCACATCATACAAGTAAACCGTACTCTCGAGAGCAATTGCTAGAGCATTGTTGACTCCCCAATCCAAGATGTTGACGTCAAAATAATTCTGCATGCCAACAGCATCTAAGACAAGCTTGGGGCTCTGAGGAATGCGCCTCAGTGGCTTGGCACATTTTATCGGTGGGAATAATAAGGGCCTCGGCATGGGTGCCTTGTTCTTGAATTCCAAAATGCGGGTGCGGTTCATACCACACACTTCCCTGAGCATGTTCTGATAAGCCTCAGAAGCTGGAGACAGAATATCACAGTTTTCTTTTCCTAATTTCCCCCCTGATAGCATGAATCTCGCAAAATCAAAGTCCATAGCCGACCGGTTAGGGATGAATCGATCTAACTGCAATAGAGTTAAAAAGGCAACAAGGGTTGCTTTAGATGATGATTCTAACATATTAAACAAAATCGACATGTTATTCAAAACTTAGATTCACAAACAATTCCTGGTACTTTCAGCTTTTAATTTTTTTTTCAGAATCAAAATAGAAGAACAACATAATAAGTTTCAATGATTATGGTTTCGAATGAAAGACAAACAAGAGAAAAGAATTTTCGAACAAAGTAAGAATCAATAGGCAAATTACCATCAGTATGTGGATTCACTTAGGCCAATAAAAGAAATTTTCACATTCTTCATTATTGGTTATGTACGTTAGATGTGAAAATTTTCAAATTTTTAACTTCGTGATAAGTACCCTAAAACAAGCTGATATAATTAGATTGATGTAAAAACCTGTATAGACCCGTCCTGATTCTGCTAACACGACCCCGATAGATTGACACAGTATGTTTCTACAAGAAATGACTAAAAATAATCTCTTCACTAGAACCCTATTCTAATCAAAGCATTCCAGTGTCAAAAGACTAAAATCATAGAATCCTCTCAAACACAAACGCTAACACCCCCAGATTGAAATTCTCAGCTAGGATTTTCAGGGCTCTAGTCTCTTGACTTCCCACAGAATTTAGAAACTGAATCAATGATCGATGAGAAAAAGAAGGGAAAAACAAAAACAGTGCAAGTAAAATGAGCTTACATTTTCGTCAAACTTTCTCCTTGAACCCATCATGTATTTCTTCTTCGTGGGCTGCAAACAAATCAACAGAAAATGAGAAACACACAGTTAAACAAACTAATAAAATAGAAAAAATCAACAACAGAAGACGTAGTAACAGCAATGTAATTTAAAAACAAGAACATCCAGAGATTTCTCAGAGAAGATATGAAGAAAGAGGGAGAGAAGCGAGCGGAGAGAGAGAGAGAGAGAGAGAGAGAGAGAGAGAGAGAGAGAGAGAGAAGAGATTAGATTAGAGGAGGCAGGCGCCAGGCGATATATATATGTGATCTTCGGCGGGAAAAAGAGCCGTTAGTTGTTCCTGGCAAAAACAACAACCCAAAAAAAAAAAAAGGTAATTAAATTAATGTGTAATCCCTGACGTTAATAAATTTCATTAACCTGTTATTTGACTCAAAATAAAATCTTACTTATTTGTTTCATAATAAAATTAAATTGTGGACATTTATTATTGAGGAGTGCTCCATGCTTACGAATTTTTACGTGTTCTCACTAATTTTTTTTACCACATTTGAAATTCTATTTGAATATTTGCATTTTAAAATTTTTATATTGCATTTGATTTTTTTTTTTGAAGAAAATCATCAATTTTCTTTTTATTATTGTAGAATAAGTATTATCTCGTTTGGTTTGGAAAAAAAATTATACCTTAATCTTATAAAAAATAATATTAAATATATTTATTATAGATGTTTATTTCATAGGTAGAGTTTTGCCCTGATAAATACAAAGAAACCTCAGTGGTGTGCTGGGAGTTATTCAGTGCAGTCAGCTAATGCTTAAGTTAGTCTGTGGGCATCTTCGAGAATCTCCAAAAGTATTGATTGGATAAAAATTATTCTGCCCCTCCCTTTGTGGCAAGAGGGGATATTTACAGGTTAAGGTCATACCAGAATATGATTCATCAATTTTTTTTTTTTTTTTTGTTAGGATGAATATTCATTTAATAGTTAACTTAGCATTTGAGGTGGGAGATTTATTTGGTGCTCAAGATGAGAGAGTTATAGACGCATGGAATATGACTGAACTGGTGATATCCTCTCTTGTCCCATATTGGGACGGGGTTAAATTGAAGATCTTATGGAAATAGCTCATGAGCTAGCTCATAGGTTTTCTTTTAGGTCGAGGTGAGTGTGAGCTTGGGATCCCCTACAAGGTAGGATCTGAGGCGAGCCGATAGAGTTGATGATTTTCTAGACTCTTCTTGGGCTCTTCGATCCGTATAGGGATGATAATGGACTGAGTGGATTGTGGCCTATATTCTGCCGTCAATAATATTTGATTAAAAAAATAAAGTAATTTTGATATACTCAATTATTTAATATAACAAAAATTAATATTAAATATTTTTAACTACATAATATAATAAAAATAATAGTATATATAAAAAGTAACAAAGAATGAGAAATAAGATTGAATAATCTAATCTCGTTCGTCCCATTGAAAAACTAATGTTCATAACATTGTTTACTGGTGTTTACTTCCATTGGATTTTTTTTTCCTTCTTTTATGTAACATGGTATTCCAATATTGTATCTAATTAAATATAGTAGAATTCTATTGAAAAATAAGAAATTTGATATTCTTGGGTGGCTTTATATTGTAATTTTTAATAGTTTTTTACTCAAGAACAAAAAACATAAAGATGCGAATATATTAAATTATTGGATTTAACACAGTAACAATTAATTCAAACTGAAATTTTGTTAATATTTAATTGATATGACGCAGCTAAAGGGAAACGAAGGTTTTAAAATTATTCAATTGTTATGGCAGTTAAATAAATTCAAAGATATTATTCGTCGCAATTCTTAAAAAAAAAAAAAAAAAGGACAGAGTTTCAGTGAAAGTAGATTCTCACAGGTTTTCATTCATCGGCTGAAAATAATGTCTATAACTCAGGGGCATGAATGCCAATGTGCCATTATTACTACTCTGAATAGCAACTTACTTCATGAAGTGCATGCCGAAGTGCTGTGCTTTAGGCCATCTTTCCTTTGGAAAATTCCTCCCTTGCCCTAACAAGCTCTTGTTCCAATTTTATTTTATTCCCTTGAGCACAAATTGATCCCTATCATGTTCCTGTTTTTGCATGATCATAGATACTAACATATAAATATTAACAATAAAATCTTTGAAAGTTAGAATTATATAATAAATAAAATATGGGGTTATAAATAAGAAAACTTATAGATATTAATAGGAAATTTTAGTAGTAAAAAACATGTTAAATAAAGACCATTGAGAAATTTATAATAATAAATAACAAGCAAAAAAATTCATGGATTAAATAATAAATTAAAGTTTTGAATTTTGTCAAAAAAAAAAAAAACTATAAAAAGTGTAACTAAGATATGATTATCAAGCATGTTATTTGGACCACATCTTTATAAATCCCTAGTCCAACCAATATTTCATTTTACTCCGTCTTAAATTACTTTTCACTCTCTCCTTACGTTCAAAAAAAGAGAAGGAAAATTTTATAGTCTCGTCCTTTTTTTTTAATATCAATCCTATGATTTATTGAAAGACTTTGATTTATATGCAATTGTGACCATCATTGACATGCTTGCTATATTAATTTCTATGATTATTTTCACTAGTCAGATTGTAAATCCCTAATTTTTAGGGTAATTTCAAGTTTAAACTCTAAACCGGAAAGTCAACCGGAAATCTTAAGTCAACAAATTCCTAGGAAACCCTAGTAGTTTAGATCCGACAACCTCGTGTTCTCAAACCAAGAAGTCGAAATATGAGTGGAGAGTATAGATTGGTTCGTAATAATATTAGGATGCTTAAAAATATCAAATTAGTGAATTTTTGACCTATTTTGAACTGATCGGATACAGACTTTAAAAATTGTGTCCAGGGGCTCGAGATACAAAAAAAAAATTGTTATTAGTACCGTTAGATTCATAATTTCATAAGATTTTTAAATATATCAGTTATATAATTTTTTGAGTTATAAAAGTTATAGTTGTTGCCTTTTATTGTATTTTCATTACTACCGGTACTTTAATTGTCTAATCTATTTTTTATTTTTAATCACAATATTCACAAGTACAACCACCCATACCCTATTCTTATATCCTTACAACCTATTCTTACAATATTACATCATTGTCCTTAGATTTTCTTTTCCAATACAACTTTTACTATTTAAATTACTTTTATATTTGAATTTTCTACACAAAACAAATATCACACACCTCTCTCCCTCTCTCTATTAGAACCAACGCCCCTCTCCTTGTCCTTTTCCTCAATTTTTTTTTATTTTCTTCAATTTATTTAACACACAAACCCTAATCCACTTTTCTATAAATACCTCTTTATACCAACTTCATTTCACTTTCTCGCTTTTCATCTAAACAAACTCTTGCAATTTCATTTTTCTCCTCTCCTTCTCTCCTCTAGTTGCCATGACCTCCCCTGTACACATACTCTCTATTTTTCTTCAAGTTTCTTATTCCAAACACTAAATAGGTAATATATCTACACCCTACCACTTTAAAAACATGTAATGGCAAGATCATACATGTGTGATTCCACTCAAAATCCCCATGAGCTTTATGCTAGGGATGTGGAAACACTTAAACATGAGATACTTGCCATCACAATATTGTAGATCTTGTTATTTAAGTTATTTTGCTATTATTTTGCTTTATTATTGAGTTATGTTGTTATTATTAATGTTTTGTGCATGTATTCATCATTTAACCTTATCTACATAATGATCATAGTGCATTTGCATTTATGACTAGTATAATAAACTAGATCTAGTTGTTTTGAGTACATAAATGCCTTAGGTTTTTGTTTTATGTACATAAAGAACTTGTAGTAGCATGATAATAGTGGGAAAATGTTAGAAAGCTTAAGTTCTATTTTAGTTTCAACAAAAATATTTTTTGGAAATTCAGATCTAAAAAGAACCCTATATAGAAAAGCTATTTTTCAACTTTAAAATGGATATTTTACATTAAAAAGGAAAGGCTTAGGGAATATGTATCATAAATGAGTGGTTTTGATGAGTAAAGCTTAGATCTACTAAGGGATATTTCCAAAACAAGAAAAGTTTACAGAAGTTATGTTACCATTATGTTTCAATCCCAACAACAAACTTAAAATTCGTAGTAAGGAAAGCTTGATATGTGAATACCTTTTTTTTAACCCCAAAACAAGATTTTTATTAAACAAATGGGAGCTTTAAGAAGTAGGTTTGATTAGGAATTAATTTTAGGAAGATTAAATGAGTTTTACAAAAGAAATAAACTTAAAAATAACGAAAATTCGGATTTAGAAATGACCTCTATTAAACACCTATTTCCAAATGCCAAAATGAGGATTTTAATGGAAAAATAGAAGTCATAGGGAATGCATGTAATAAAGACCTAGTTTTGACAAAGATCAATGGAATTTATCAAAGTATAATCCTAAAACAAGGAAAGGTTTCTAAGTATAGATTAAACAATGTTTTCATTTCTTAAAATTTTGTAAAATTCGTAACTAGGTAAACCCCCTACTTAAACATCTATTTTCCAACTCCAAAATGAAGAATTTTATTAAAATAATGAAGGTGTTAGGCATATAAGTCACTAAGGTTGAGTTTTAATGAAAGCAAGTGTAATTTTGAAAGGAGTAAAACTAGTTTTCTTAAGTCTAGTAATCTCAAAAGATTTACAAAGCAAAAGTTTTCTAAAAGAATTCTTGATATCATATATCATTGAGGATATACATATAGATAGCTCATCTCATGACATTCATGATAATAACTTGTAGGAAATGCATGTACACATAATGCACTTGGTAGAAACAAAGCTAGGAAAATAGTGCCTTACACATCCCATGGAGCATTGTCTAAGTACATGAGGAAATAGATTGAACAACACCCATGAATCATGCATGATATTGAGTTATTTATGTATATAAAAGAGTCTTTCAAGATATAATGATAGCTAAGTATCTATCAAAGCTTTAGAATGATGCTTGGATTGAAATTGGAAATTGATTTGTGGATTGAGAATCTTGTATAACATTCTGTACCCTACTATTCATGGACCTAACGACCTTATTTGATGGAAATAACTTTAGAAATAGATAGCTCTCATTGAATAGGTAGAAATCGGTATATAATATGTGAAATTCGAGTTAAAATGACAAAGTTATGGCCGTTTTAAGTTGGAATTTCCTCTTAGACGAACTTTGATGAACTTGTTAGAGTAGAATTTATAAGCTCATTTAAACTTTATAAAAAAAAATCATTGGAGTTATTTCTTTTGATTAGGAGACTTGGGAGATGGACTAGACCTTCCCGAGGACTATTACAATTAAGTGGATTTTTGCACCATGATAAAGTGAGTTCACTATCCTTAAATTACATGCTCTTGATTGTGCTTGTAATAATAGTAGCATTAGAACTAGGATAAGATAAAATTGAAATGTGCGTATGAATCTTATTTGATTGAATTGATAATAAGAATATTGAAATGGGAATTGTTATAAATATTTTTGTGATTTAGTATAGAATTGAAGTGTCTGTAATATCTATTGTCGTCCATAATTCGTCTAAATAATATGTCATGATCTTATAATTAAATTGACCATGCATACCATATTTTGAGTCACATTACATTTGTTATTATACCTTTGTGGGAAGAAGGCATAATAGCTAGGCAACGAGTGGGTTGGAAAACTCGAATGTTAGCATGAAAAGGCCTGAATTAAAATGGAAGTGGTGTAGGCACATGTATGAACTACAAAATTAGTGAGTGGGTGGGCACCTGAATCAATTACTATATAAATGAGCAAAATTGAAATCTATGGTCGTATGGGACTGAAACACCTAACTCCGAATGAAGGGCGTAAATACATTCAACATAGGACTATCAGAAAGTCTTATGTATTGTATGCTCACGTGCTTGTGCATTTCATATGATTGTCTAATATAACTTGCTTACCTATTGTTTGATGAAGTATTTAATTTGAAAGTGAAACTCACTAAGCTCGTAAGCTTATAACCCTTATAGTTATCTATTGCAGTATGATTATTTATGGCTATCCCCAAGAGGCCACGTTCCTTAGGTACATCTTTTGGAATTTAAGGAGCTTTTTGTAGAAGTCGGGACTAGATGTTAGGCATAGACTTCTAATTAATCTCCTTAATCGTATAATATAATATATAAATATGTTGTATAAGAGACTTTGTGGACCTAAGGATCTTAATATTTTGATAGGGGTATGCCCTTAGATCTTTGTAATAGGTTAATATTGGTTATAACTGTTTGATTTATATTCTTATCGCTATGTATATCTTCTTAAGCTATTTCGAATCAAAGTAAGGTCCCCTACATGGTGAACGTAAGCCATACACCCAGTGCCTAAACTCATGGGATGACTAAGGATGTCTAAGGATGTCATACTTGAGTTTAAATATCGAGTATGGTGGACTATTGTGTATAGGGTACCTTTTAGGGCGTGACACAGATGATGGGTCAAAGAGTCACATTAATAGCCATACAAGTTCTCCCAAAAGAAAATAATGTGCATTTTTCTTTCTCTTTAAACCTTCCACATGTTTTAAACTCTTTTAGAGTTAAATGACTTATTTCGTCCTATACGTTGAACTAAATAAATTCCATAAGTTGCACCAAACTATTAATAATAAAGTTTTTGCAACAACTCCAAGGACTCAATTCGAACTATTCTCAACAACCTTAGATCATTAAAGTGTAGTAATTCTTTTTCCTTTTCACAAGAACATCTTTTGCTCTCTAAAGCTCTTAATCAAATGTCAAATTCTTGATTTCATCTAGTGATTTCCAACAATTTCACTCCTATTCTTATGCTACTAGTTTAAGAATGTAAGTGCTTACTTAAAAGATGAATTAAAAGGTATAAAACTTGTTGAACTACTCTATATTACAATTAAGATTTGTTATGGGGGTGTGGGCAACCAAGAACTCATAAAAGTCATGCTTGTCTATCATTTATAGGTGAAAACTCCAATTATTACCAACAACATAAGATTATTTCAAGTGATTAGCAATAAGGCTACTGTGAGTGAAAAATTAATGAATAATTATATTTTCTATGTTTCTTTGATGAAATTTCTAATTGATATGATTTTTTATGTTGTTTTACATCTTGTGGATATTTGTACATTTTGCTGTCAATATACTGCAAATTTCAAAGTGGCACTTGAATGGATAAAACATCCATTCAACCGGCCATTTGATTTTAAGCATAGATGTGAGTTTCCAAGATAAGACATCTAGATAGCTAAGGAAACCATATGGGTGGCTCCCTATTTTCCTTTTGCATTTGGGCTTTTTCTAACCTTAACCATTTGAATGGTTATGACTTCTATTTAACAGTGTCGTCATTTTCATCATTTCCCAACTTAATCCTTTTAAAGACTACCCTATGGTGATTTATTTTACTTCTTTTTCTTCCTATTCTTAAACTAATTCCTTAAAATACTATCAAACACTTAATTATATTTATTTAGAGTATTTTTGACATATGTTTGATTTTCACAAAATTATAAACTTTGGTATAAAGGTACAATTAAAATTTAGAAAAAATAGCATTTAAAAAAAATGGGACTCAAATCAAATTTTAAATTCTTGAATGAATTATTCTGATTTGAGTAACTGCAATTAATTACTTGTTACCATTTTTACAATTAACCATATTCCTTGGACATAAAATGACATGACAAATTTTTTTTTTTCAGGTAGTAAATTAACATTTTTAAATTTTAAGTTATTGATTGCATAAATGGACAAAGTTTGGTCATCTCAATCGCTCTATCAAGGGACTCAATGATGACGTTAAACTAAAGCACTTGATTCGATGATGAATGAAGTCTATATAGTATCTACCAAGTGAAGGAAAGCTTAAGCTAAGGGTTTTACAATCTGAATGGATCATTTAGATTCTAGAAGATATATTTAGAGCGTGTGTTTTATTTTTGGGGTAGCTGGGATGAGCAATTATATTTGATGGAGTTTGCTATAATAACAGCTATGGGACGTCACTTAGGATGCCATCTTATGAAGCCTTATATGGTATAAAATCCAGGTCGCCAATCCATTGTGATGAGGTAAGTGACAAATAAAGAATGAGACTAGATCATCAATCCATTGTGTGCACTTTAGAGTAACTTTCCTATTCAAGTATGCTTTATTTAATAAACTTTACTTATTTTGCACAAGTTTGTAATTTAAAATTCTCCATATATCTATTGTATGATGATCTAATTATGTGTTTTTTTAATCAATTTATTTAAAAAATTTTATGAAAAATTAAAATTAAAATTAAAATCATTTATGGGTCAATGGCCATGAACCGGTCATGAACCAAAGTTTTGAACTGGCCCGGGAAGGCCCTTCATGGTCATGGGCCGGTTTCAATTCAACTATGGCTTGAATTGTGATCCGATAATTCTGGATCTATTCAACCCGGATTCGATGACTAGTATAGGCAACATTTTTGTAATTTTTTAAAAAATAATTATTATTTATTTTCTTTCCCAACTCCATATGTAAATTCTAACAATTTTGTAATTAATTAGCTGAATTTTATCTATCAATATTTTTAATTCAAATTACATAAATGACCTTCATTACCTTTAATATTTTAATTGCAACAATAGCAAAGTTAAGATATAAATACGTAACATTTATTATTAGAGAAGAAAGAGAAAAAAGAAGAAAAAGCAGGAAACCTTGTTTCTTTCTCACCTTTAAGACGCCGTAGAGGCCTAGTTTTGTCAGCTGCTCCCTTGCTCCTCCTTTTTTCCGGCGACTCCTACGAGCTGAATTTATTCCAGGTTCTTCTTAATTTTATGTTTTCTTCTTCTGAATATATTTGACTCGTTTATACATTGAATATAGGATACCACTGATTTACTCTTTGAGGTATTGCGTTTTGGTAATTCACAATCGAAAGTGAATAGGAACTACCGCATAATTGAGCTCAGAAAGTATTAGTATGCTGAGTATAGGGATTACTTTCGTTTTAAGTTACTTAACCTCTTTTTTAGGGTTTTGTAGGATTACAAAAAGGAGTTAGAAGATTGGGGATTTTGATGTTATGTAACTCCAGTGATTTATGCATTGTATTTTGATTATTACATGGCGTGAGCTAGGTTTTACTTAAAAAGCCTATCTTGTGTGTACCGTTGTTTTTGCTAATAATAATAATAATTCCTTGTTATGTATAAGAAACGTTGGAATGTTCAATCCAGTGACCCGATAAAGATTAAGAGGATCAAAGACAAGAGTGGTATGGTAATTGCGTGGACGCAGAAGAATTGATGAGATACGAAGTGAATTTTATAATGTAAAATTGGAGCAGCGTCTAGTGAAAGAAAATGGTCGAGAAATGATTGAGATAGTTTTGTTCATGAACAAAGACAATTGGAGTAGGTTTCTGTTAGGCATGCGCAAACCAGCATGAAAAGCATTCCGGAACTATAGTCGTATTCTTGTTGCTTGCTTGCTGGGGCCTGGAATAGTGAAATTTCTTTTCAGGTAAGTTCCAATCCATAATGCGCCAATGACGATGGATCCCCCATTGGCTTACCATGAACCACAGAAGAAAAAAGTAATGTTGTATTAAGTTATTGAAAAAAAAAAAAAAAAGGGTTTCTTATGTAACGTAATTAGCCTCTGACTTTCTATGTGGAAAAGGAGTTTGCACCATATCTCCCTTGTGATAACTGGAAAAGTATGCCACTTTTGAGAAATACCATAATAATAAGATAATAAAAAAATTATGTACATAAATATCCTTATTAGATAAGGTTAATCGACCACCTCCTCTGCCGAAGGGAACTAGTGGGGCATTACTATCATTTCTTCTGAAAGCAAATTCCCTTCCTTTGATTTGCAACTTCCTTTTTGAGGAGGTATCCTTCTCACTTCTTCCCTTTCTCTGATCATAAAGATCCCTGAGCCTTGACATCCCCATTTCTACGATTACAAGGGCTGCGACAATTTCGAGACTGCTTATATTAAATGAGTGCATTTAGACAATAATGGTGCGGAGAGAAACAATTATATATGACATGGCATGGGACTGTTTATACTAGAAAAGTTTTATGGAACATATGGACAAAACATGCTTTGTACTTTTTTGAAGACTGTCCTCTGGGAAATGTTAACAGAACTCTTCAAAACAATTCTCTGCTATCACTGAAGCGTTATAGAGAATTTGGGGATGGAATTGGTAATATATATGTGTGTGTGTGTGTGTTTTTCTTGTTAAAAAATATTTATAATCTCTGTGGAATAGCATATGGAAATTGAGGCAGTTTGATACAGTAGGAGTCTTGTAATTTGTTGGAATGTGTTTTATAAATTGGAATCAATACAAAACCCATGTGTGAGGTTTGATTCATAAGGTTCATGTGTCAAATAATGAAATTAAATTCTATTATTTCCCCTCTAAATAATAAAGGATCTGATTGCAATTGGACTATCTACCTTTGTGCATGTGAACCACCTCCATGACCCTAGTAGACCCATGCACCATATAAGTTGAGCTGTGCTATGTAGGCCACTCTAAGAAGTGTCCTTATTGTGTTTGAACCAAAGACCTTGTGCATATTGTTACAAGAATTATTGGGCCTTATCCAGTAGGTCTTTTAGGTCACTCTAAGAAGTGTCCTTAGTGTGTTTGAACCGAAGACCTTGCTCAAATTGTTATAAGAATTATTGGGCCTTGTCCATTAGGTCTATTTTTGCATTTTGGAACCATTAGAAGTCTTAAGGTTCCCCTTCCAAGGAAATTTGGTTCCCCCACCACCCCACCCCCCCCCCCCCCCCCCGCCCCCCTTGTTTTGAGGCTTTCGTATTGAGTGTTCTAGTATTCATGTGCTTGTTTTATTGCTAATGTTAGAAATTTACCCACATCTCTGTTCTTATAAACATTGTCAATTATTTTTCCAGTGCAGGTGTTAAATTAATTATTTTTAAAGTGAAGAACTTTATGTTGGAGCCATGATTCCACTGTTCCTTTCCAAACATAAAATGAGTGAAAAAAGGGATGATAAATCTGCAAAGGCCATTATTGGTCTCTTAAAACAATTAGAACCTATACTCTGGTCTGTGTCGATGTCTTCTGGAGGCCGGTCCGAGGCTAGATTATGGTTTTACAACACTATATCCCATATAACTTCGATTTCTCCTCGGGATCAGCAAGAGCTGTTTGTGAAGTTATTAAGATCCAAGCCAATCAAAGTGGATTTGGCATCTCAACTCCTGCAAATGCTATTTGAAAAGAGACCAGATATGGCTGGGTCTATCTTAGCTAAGCGGAGTCATTTACTGGAGAAATTTTTCCAAGGTAATCTAATGAAAGACTGAGCTTTATGTCTGAAGTTTGGTTTCTGAGTCTCTGATATATGATCTATTTCCTTGGTGTGGTACTAATGAGAACATGTTAAAAAGATTGCTGATTTGATGAACACTGCATTATACATCTTTGGTGGTGCCAGGCCAGATGCCTCTGTATAGGGACTTATTAACAGACTTCAGGAATTTTCAGAAAGTTTAACAAAACACTGCAATAATTTTCATTGTTGTGTGGACGCATAGGCCATCACATGAATTAATCTAACCCCATGTATGCATGCTCAGTACTTTTTGAGCCACCCAGTTAGTTGTAGCTTGGCTATTCTAAGATAGCTTAAATGTGATTGTGCCATGATTTGATAAATGCAGGAAATCCAACACGTATATTGCTGTGGTTTTGTAACTTCGATGCCAGTGGGGGCTTAGATCATAAAAAAGGTGCAAGGGCACTATCACAATTTGCTTTTGTAAACCGTGATATTTGTTGGGAAGAGCTGGAATGGAGGGGCAAACATGGGCAGTCACCTGCAATGGTTGCAACCAAGCCGCATTATTTTCTAGATTTGGATGTTGTAAGGACAGTGAGAACTTTGTAGAGTATGTACCTGAATTTTGGTCCTCAAATGAATTTTCTGAGTCACTGAAGGATGGGAGATTTTGTCTTGACATTAAATACTTTGTTAAGCTGTTTACTGATTTAATGTATATGGAAGAAGCAAGAGATGTATGGGAAATCATAGACGCTTTCCTGGTAGAGGAAACTTTTCCTTCTCTATGTCAGCGTCTCCTCATTATTCTTGAGGAGAATAATGCGGCATTTTACTAAAATTGCTAAGTAAGATTTTTGATGAAAAGATGAAAGTCAATAATATCTCTAGTGCAGCTAACTGGCTGGAGTTTCCTTTCTAAATATGGTGATAAGGTATCCATTGATCAGCTGCTTATTATAAATGCAGTGATCAACCATGGACGACAACTTCTACGGGTCCTGCATGATGAAGAGTGTATGGAAGAAAAGGAAAAGGTTAAAGATATTGTGATGCAAATTTCCGAAGCCTCTAGTAGTGCTGACAGTTTTGTCTCTCTTTTGGAAGTATGCCACCTTGTTAATGGTGTTGAAGCTCTTAAGCTGTTAGGGTTTTACTCCTGGGTTCTTCATTATAGACTTTCAGATGAATGTAAGAACCTGGAATCATGGGAATCCCTATTTGTTTCTAATGGGATTAAGTTTCGCAAATCTGGTGATTATACACTTTTGGATCATGAAGGCATAAATCATGAGGAACCTTGGTCTGACAGGGGGAGTAAGTCAACAAGTCTTGCTAGGAAACAGAAAAAAGAGAAAAAGCGAAAGAAGAGGAGGAAGGATATAGATAATAATTACAGTTGTGATGATGACATATTAGATGCTAATACGGGAGGTGTTAGAACGGATGTGAAAACTACGGCTCAAAGTTGGGTGCTCTCTACTGATGATTTTTCTGCCTCATGGACAATGGTAAGTGTATCAATTCCATCCTGTTTACTGTCATTTCATGTTAAAGCAAGTTTTGATAGGTTTAATACTACTTTTTGCTTCTTTAGGTATACTTCATCTCAAATAGAGTATTTATGGTATGTTTGGTTCATTGGAATGGAATGAGTCTGGAAATGAATACAATTCCTTTATTTTATGGTTAGTTTTTTGGAGCAAAACATGCTTTTTGGTCAAGAATAGTTATTCCTCCAGTAAAAAGATGGAATGAGTGTATCAATTCCATCCTGTTTACTGTAATTTCATGTTAAAGCAAGTTTTGATAGGTTTAATGCTACTTTTTGCTTCTTTAGGTATACTTCATCTATCAAATAGAGTATTTATGGTATGTTTGGTTCACTGGAATGGAATGAGTCTGGAAATGAATAGCAATTCCTTTATTTTATGGTTAGAGATTTTTTTGGAGCAAAATATGCTTTTTGGTCAAGAATAGTTATTCCTCCAGTAAAAAGATGGAATGAGGATTCCTTATTCTTTTGATAGAATTTTTTGCAAACTAAATAATTAAATACATATTCCGTGGTAATAAAGGTGGAATATTAATTCCGTGAACCAAATGTACTGTTAGTATTTGAAGTACTGTACTGACTAAGCAATGTTATTTTGAGTCCGAAGACCATAGTTGGTTCTTGGAACAATTGACGTACTAAAAGAATATGAGAACTTGTAAAGGTGGATTAATAGACTTCTTTCAACATCTAACATCTAAAATCATTTTGTTTGTGACAGGATTGTATCAACACTAAAATCACTTCTCCTATTTTCTCAAGACAGACTTTTACACCCTTTAAGAAATTACATACTGGAATAATTACATCAACATGTGCTTTTCCTTTCTTTTCAGATCTTTAGAATCGACCATATAAGAGAATTTTGAAGGAGTAATGGAAAATTTTGTTATGTGCTTAAAAGTAGTAAGAAATTAGATAAAGGGGCATGGCTTATTTTCCTGCAAAAGGAATGAAGGTCAGGTGCATCTTTATTTCAACAGAAGAGTATGTGTTTATGTTGCGAGCCAATGATAAGGGTGATTCCTCCTCTGTGGTGACTTTCTTGAGAGATATCTGACCTTATATAGTCTGCTGACTGGATGGCTGTCGGTGATGCATTTGAAATCCTGTTGGTGTGGAATGGCTCCGAAATATGATTAAATAACTCTTTTAGAGATGACAAATGTTGCTTAAACTTTAGTTCCCTGTGATAAAAAAGAATCCCCATGGCAAAGCACTAGTCCAGTTTCCATGCTCTTCATATCTTTATGCGCATCAGTAAAAGGAAATTAGGAATTCTTGACCTGCTAGCTGCCTCTTTCTTGGGTCTATTTTTTCTCTGTGTTTATCTATATTTTACCTATACATGATCTGTATTTTTTTTCTTTTTTAAACTTTTCTATTTGAGCTGTCGATTGCATCTATTGTGTGTATTTGTCACTTTATCTTCTGGCTTTTTATTTGGCCAAACACCTGGTTTCAATTCAATGCTAAAATGCTATCAAACTGACGAGCTAAACAGGTTCAAAATTTATTACTCATAGTCATGCACTTTAACTTCCCTTGGCAAAGGCTTCTTATTTCAGTGCCAGGCAAATTCAGAGCTCATTTTACAGGATTTTCTGATGTTATGATAATATTATAGGCAGATTTACCGGAGCACCTGGCTATGCATTGCTTCTCAGTGTGGATGGACTGGGTTTTCTCAGAGGAGACAAAATAATATGATGAATTCGGTTTTTCAAGGAGCCTTTTCAGGTGCCTCATCTCAGATTTGTGCATTATTTCTCTACAGTTGACTTAATTGTCTTGGAAAGTTCTCTGGTCAGTGAGAAGCATGCCTGATGTTGTCAAGCTAGTGTTTGCAGAGTTGGTTTACGATGATTGTTTTATCTGATCAGCTGCATAATGTAAATACTCACCTCCTATGATTTCTTTCTCATTTATTGAGATTTTTAACATTAAGAGTTTTGGCTAAATTATATTAAGCGTATTTTCTCATGTGTGCTCCAGTTGCCAATCCCAAGGAAGCCATTTGATGCATATTGAATTTTTTGGCTTTCCAGTTCCTCCATATAGTCATGGAGCAGCTTAGATGCGAAAGTTCTAATTCGTTAAGCTGCTGAAGCAAATGATCTCAGAATTTACTTCAAGATGCAGTTTATATGTGAAATTTGTGGCTTTCCAGTTCATCCAGTGACTAATGAAGTGAGTTGCAGATGACCATTCTGATTTGTTACACTGGTGATGAAACTTAACCTCATAATTCATTTTGACGTGCAAGTGGCAGTAAGATGGTTGAATCTTATCAAAAGCCAATACGGCTATTTCGCCTTGTATTTTTATATTTGACTCTTCCGTCTATAAAGATAGCCAAACAAGTTGAGTTTTTAATGTAAAGGTTTTGTTGTTTTCTCTCTCTGCAATTTACACATGCAAACACCACGACGGCCGCCTTAGACCGACGAAGAAATGGGTTCTCAAGAAGAACAACCTTTGCTCCTCGAAGACAGTCTTCCGCAATTCTTTCTGATTCTAACAAAATCAATCTATTACCTTCCTGATGGATTATTCAAAATCATTAATTATTCTTCTTTTTTTTTTTCCCCCGTGTTTAATTTCATTTCCATTTTAGAACAATTCTGTTGTGTACATGGACTTTCCTTTCTTGGTTATTGTTGATTTATCATATATAGTGTAAGTCACCTTATAAATAGGTTGATCTTTCTATTATTGGATATGGGTATCTGTTACTTTTTTAACATTAAGTTCGATCATGAGGAATTTGGAATAAAATTTGTTCCCTTAAGTAGAGTAATGATTACGCGATACGCGGCCTTTGGGTTGTCTAATTAACTTACACTTCGCGGCGGAGGCAAATCGGGTATATACTGTCACTTGCTCCCAGGTCATTTCCTTTTGTCTTCTTCTTCTTCTTCTTCTTCTTTTTTTTTTTTTTTTTATGTGTTAAGAGTTTGTAATTGCTATAAAACTTAGTTATATAATAATTTTCATGTGAATATAGTTTTTGTTAGAGGTAGTTGATTCGATGATTATAAGAACGCTTGATATCGTGGTTGGTAAAATTGCGATTTTGATTCTATGATTTTACAAGTTTACAATTTTAGGAGGTTTTTTTTAGCTGATCTATTTATAGAATCATTTTTTTTAAATAAAATTTTATGATTTCAACTGAATTTGTATGTAAACTCGATAGAATCTTATGATTCTTATAACATTTTAATTTTGTTTTTACACTTTCTTTATCTCTTTCACTCTTTCTTTCAACTCTCTTGTGCTATATTTATATAATTCATCTAAATCGAGTTATAGTTATTAATTTTATGAGAAAATTTATTTATTTTTTATATAATTAAATAATTAAAATAAATTGAAAAAGTTAGATCCCCTTCAATTTATAGTTTCTTTCAAACAAAATTATAAGAAAAAACTTAATCGTGATTCCAATTGCTCTTTTTTTTTTTTGTATGAATGTTAACATAGATTAAGAGTTATTATTAAAAGAAAACTTAATTTCTTTATTTTTCTTTTTATATTATTATGCAATTCAAGTTTTCAATGACTTATTCAAATATATCTATAGTTTTTTAAAACTATTTTACGTAGATTATAAAAACTTATGTTTCTACGTCTCAATTTTATATTTTGGTTCTACGTATGTTTTGATTCAGTAAGCCCTCTGAAAATTATACGTAGAATCGCGAGCTTAATAAGCTGACTTTAGATAACTTATTTGTATTAGCAGCTCAAGTTTTCTTGAGCTTTATGTATTGTTTTAGCTCACAGTTGGGAATATGGTTGATGGATTATTCTATTCCCGAAAGAAATTCTCAATTTATGATGCATTTGATTCGTGGAAAAAATGTGTTTTGAGAAGGGATAAAATTGCGGATAATTGCAAATTCACACCGCCAAAACCATTAGTCAAGTACAGATAAACTCCCTAGAATCCCAAAGCAAATATTTTACTTTTCCTTAGCTTTTAAAAATATGCATTTACATCCCAAAACATTAAGTCTCGATACTATTACTACAGCAGCACGTGAGTTTACAAGGCTTATCCGCATTTGTTTAATAGTCATAGGGGGCAGTTGCAATTCCCCAAAAATGTAATCAGTTAATAGGTTACTGATTTCCATTTCTATATACATGTCCTCTTGGAAATGAATTAAAAAACTATATACGGCTATTCCTATATTTTTTCCGGTTTTATTAATATGGGTTATTTTTATCAGAGGTTTTTTATGGTTCTATCATACAATTAAAAAATTAATTTGGAAATACCGTATTTATAAAACATATTCCGTATCTAAGAGACATAAAACGTATTCAATGAGTGTGTCCAAAATTAACATTGAAAATGTACTTAATAAATATGTTCGTGTGTATGTTTTTTTTTTTTCTTTTACATTGGATGAATACGCTTGAATTTTTTTTTTTTTATTGGCCGCATTTCGTTTATGCACTTGTATCCTTTTTTATTTTATTCTTTTAAAAAATATCATTGGCACATTCAATGAATGCGCCCAATGTGTTATTTTTTTTTTTTTAAACTCCAAACACAAATACAACACTATTAACTTAACATCCTTCTGTAACTCATAGCTAGCACCAGTAACTAATAATGAACATACAACATCAACCTGTACAACTCAATACATGACGAGCTTCAACCAACATCTAGCATTTGATACACAATGAGTTTAATAAATCCATCACCAAATTTACTACATCAATTTAAGCATTTAGATATTAAATGTCAATAATCACATTCATCAATTTAATGTTGACCATAGAGTCTTGATTGATTCATCCACCCAAAAGTTATAGTGGTGCTTCACATGAAAGGTTTTCACATGATTTATAAGATCTACTTTGGTGTTGAACATCATACACTTTTGAAGATCATTAATGTTTGTTATGTTACTGCTCATTATACTCAAGTTTTGCTCAAAAGTGTTATATCTATTGCTACCACTAATATTGAAAAATGAGACTTTATCCTTGACATTGTCTTAGGAGGCATCATTGTTTGAGGGAGTTCCCTTTGAACTAGAGGGCTGTTGTGTTATTAATCCAGTCACTACATTGTCATGATGCTCTCCACCCTATTCAGCAATGTCACCAATTTCAGGCTGCAAACGAGTTGAGTTGAATCGACACAGTACTAGGTCGAACTTGACTTAATAAAAAGCTCGAAACTTGAACTTGAACTCGTTCGAGCTTTAATTTTTAAACTCGAAATTGACTCGATTTAATACTCAATAAACTCAAACTTGACTCGATTAAACTTGATTAGTCTTTTAAATATTGATTTAACTATAAATAGTATTTAATATTCAATATGTTCGAACTTGGCTTGATTTAATACTCGATTAAGCACTTGAGCTCACTGAGTCGAGTATTTTAAAGCTCGAACTCAAGCTCAGTAGCTAATTGAGTAGGTTGAACTCGAGCTTGACTCGATTGTAAGTGAATCAAATTCGAGCTTTTGCCGAGTCGAACTCGAGTAGCTTACGAGCTATCTTGACTCACTTATAGCTCTAGTCACCATCTTCACTATTATCTTGCTCATCCTCTATTGGATTCCCACACTCATCCACATAATATCGAGCATCCCAATTTTCATCTTCAACCCTAGAATTTAAAATCAGAGCAACTTCTTGTTCTATTTTCCTCTCAAGTTTCGACCTTCCTTCTTGCACAGGAGAGGGCTTATACTCCTCAAAGTTCATTGTAGAATGGTGTATCATACTATGATAGTGTAGACTACTATGGTTGGATGTTCCCATCTGTTGGTGTGGAGTTTGGTTGAACTCATCGGCCCCAGCAATGGGATATGTTGATGTGTTTTGCTAGTCATCTGGGTGTGGAACCTAAACTTGCTCCAATTGAGATGGCATGTACTCGTGTGACCACTAGATTGTCCTTGAACCTGCACATAAAGCTCTTGCAATAATCTTTGACCAAGTTCCTTAGCTCGATTAATCAAATCCTCAACACTCATCATCAACAATAGGAAGTAGCACGAATGACAACCTATTCAACATGTAATGGGGGTGCCTATGCACTATTTGGATACCTCCCATACTTAGATCTACCCCAACACTACCACATATCTTGCTCAAGGGATGGGAAAAGTCGCCATCAGTTCTCATATGCACCTTTTTGATTGGGCTCGGTCATACTCTGGTCTAGATTTTCCATTCACAATATTTCCATGTTCATACACAATGAAGCGAATAAAATCGCCCATATTCATGCCTATTCATATATTTCCAGGGGGATTAGATAGATTATAGGTGTTAATTACACATCTAGGCAATACAATTCATTCCACCTCTTCAACTTACTCTTAGTTCTTTAAAGAAGCTAAGTAATTCTTCTTTCAAACATTTCATTGAACACTTGTCATCCATGTATAAGTACTAACATGTCTAAGGTTGCAAAATCACCATAATATGCTCACAAAATACAGCATTACAACAATACATCAATACTAAGCAGCAACCACAACAATTACTAGAGATGGATAAGTGGGTTATTGCCCACGAGCTGGCCCATTTAACCCACTTTGAAAACGGGTTAAGGCTAGTATTTTTTAACCCGTTTAAAAGTAGGCCAATTTTTCCTAGCGTGTTTAACCCATGGGCTAAAGTGGACTGGCTCGCGAGTCAAGTGGGTTGGGTCACTAGCCCATTTGTATACAAAAAAATGAAGGAAATAACTATTAATATAGTATTGTTATTGGGTCTTTCATACTTGAGCTTAAGCTTATGTATTAATTGTAACAGAGAATGACAAATTAATGTATATGCATCGTTTTTTTAAGTATATCTTTATTGTTTCAAATGAAGTATGATATCCAATAAAATTATTTTAAAATATTTATTTTAATATATAAGTAATTATAATAATAATGAAAACAATCATTTTTATATTAAGAAACCTACAAAACTTAATTTTTTATTATATACATTTTATTCTATTAGTATAAATGGGTCAGTTTGACTCGTTTAACCCACAAAGATATACAAGTAGGTTGGGTTAAATAGGATAAAGAAGTAGGCTGATCTGTTTAACGTACGAACCAAATTGGATTACCTGTTTTAACAAGTGGGTTGGGTTGAATTGGTATACAACTTAAGAAACTAAGTTTTAGCAAGTAAATTCATTTTCTTTTTAAGAAGTTAAAGAAATATAAATAATAGTTATAATAATTAGACACTTACTTGTAACAACTAAAAATTTTAGTTTTCTTTCGACAAACCCTAAATGTCCATGTGTCAAAAAATTATTAATTTGGAAAGAGTTATTGTGAGAATAAAAATTTAGAACAAGCTATTCACCTAATTTTTCTTATATATTAAAACTTAAAACATCTTAGAGATAATAAAACTTAGAATGATTTTTCTCATAATCACATAAAGATTTATGTGTTGGAAAAAAATTAGTTAAAAGAAGTTTAATATGAAAATGAAATATTCATGAACCCCAAATAAATATAAAATCATGATTTTATTTAATTAATTTTCACATTTACAAAATCTAAGAATTAAAATTTTGTCTAAGAACCAAACTTAGGAAAATTTCAAGAGGAAATATACTTAGAGTTTTATGCCACTAATAAGTGAAACCATGTCTTGTAAAATAATTATTAAATAAAATCCCTTCAAATAAAGGACCTTTGAGATTTCAAATTGTACATTGAATGATGATTTTATTATTAAGTCACTTGTTTACAAAATAGCAAATTTTACCATAAGTCAAGAAAATAATATTTCACAAAACTCAACATTATTGCTTTCTACAAAAGATTGTTTTACAAAGTTCTATTTTGGAACAACATTACTAGGATCATACATATAATGTGAGTTATTATCTATAATAAATGATTTTCAAAGGTAGAAATGTCATTATGTTTGCTATAAGTGTCCAAGAAAAGTAAAACTTTGAAAAATGAAAAATTTGAAGGCTGGAACTTGTGGGTCAGATTTGTTCCAACCCATTTTGAAACCCCAAATGCCTTAAAATGTAAAAAATAAACCTAGAAATAGATAAATATTTTCGAGTAGGTAGAAAACGACTACTAATATGCTAAATTCCTAATTAAAATGAGCAAGTTATGGCCGTTTTAAGTTAGAATTTCTCTTAATCCGAATTTTGACGAAAATAACAAGATAGAATTAGAAAGTTTAAGTGGAACTTTTATGAAATACACATCCTAGGTATTTCTTTTGTTCAGGTGATGGAATATGGGATACCCCTTCTTGAGGATTATTACGACTAAACAGATTGCGATATGGACGAGTGAGTTTTCTCATGATTTTGTTACCTTACTTATATTTGTAGATAGTTGAGCTAGATTTATAAGTAAAAGAAAATATGAATGGGGTTATGGTTTTATATGTATATGCTTCTATGAATGTGTGATAAAGGATGTTAAGCATATCGAAACCAACAAATAATTGTTTAAGTGAATCATCAATATTATATGTTGCTTATGTATGTATGATGCTTGCTTGATCGCCTTTAAATATACCTTATTAGATATAAATTAAATGGATACATATTACATCCTTCGAGTCGCATGCTAAAGCCTGCTACTCTTACGTGAAGAATCGGGAGAGTCCAAGGCTAGCAGGGCCCGTGACCATGCTCATTCTGAGGGAACGAATGCGTACCGAGGATATATCCAAGGATGAGTCGGGCCGATTGATCGCTATGAGTAGGGGGCTCGGGGACTAGTAGTAGAAGATCGTGTAGACCTTCAAATACCATTTCTCAACCTTCGATATGGAGGGTGTAAATCCGTTCTGTGTATGGTTTTCAGATTCCCATACATAATTGTTTGTATCATGTGATTGTTGCATAGCATGCAAAGCATATGCATGAGAATTAATAAAATTGTTGGAAAATATGGTACAAATAAAGGGAATATCTCACTAAGAATGTTGTAAGATTACACTCCTATAGATTTTTATTGAAACAGGTATGCTTGGGACTCTACTCGAGGATGGGACATTAAGAAAATCATGGGTGGATTACTGAGTTTTTACGAAAGAATTAGGAGCATAGAAGGAATTTACTTTCTTGACATTTCTTTATGGTTAATATATATTATGTTAATATTTTGGAGATTACTAGGAAATGTATTTTGTAAACTTGAAAACATTAGTAGGGGTATGTCCCTAAGAATTGTAATTGACCTTATTTAAGTTTCATGTTAAGTATTTCTCTTGCTTTATTACTTAATTTTTATCAAAATAAATTGCACTACTCCGATGTGTTTCCTTTGATGTGTTGTGTGCCTTATGCATGATATGAAGGCCTTTACATGACTAAGGAAGTCATTCCTAAGCTTTAATATTATGTACAATAGATTGCCATGTTTAGGATACCCCTCGGGGCTTGACATGCTCTCCCATTCAACAAATAGAATGCATATTCTACCTTCTTATTCTCAGGGATATCTAGAGTAGCAAAAGTCTTTTCTACCTCTTCCATCCATAACTGAGCATCAAGTGGCCTTCCCGGCTTTGGCTCAAATTTATACACCAAATCCACAAACTTGTTTAAACATGGCACAGCAGTATGTCTGGCACCATTACCTCCATTGCCATTTTGTCTCTATGTCTCTTGTATCCAGACTTCAACAATAACCTGTATCACCAACACATCTTGATGCATGATCTGATGTTATTATGCAACTACCCCTAGCAAAGTATTCACTACTTGCATAAGCTAAGCATCATCAATAAGTACCAATTGACTTATATGTGGGGGCAGTGGTAGCGGTAGATCTTGAGGTAACTGATTTAGAGGTGGCTGATTTAAAGGTGCCTGTCCTGAATTAACTTCTTCCTTACTAGCCCTGGAGGAACTAGCATCATAAGCTCTTCTTCTAGGTATTCTAACATAAACAAACACACATAAAACATTAGATAAAAGGTGACAGACTTTAAAGATCAAAACACTATATAACACTACTAAATATCAACAACACTAACTAGATAAGTAATCCCAACTATTTGCTACCTACTCATTATTGCTCACTGTCCTAAGGAGTTTATAACTTAGATCTAATAAGATTCACAACCTAAGCTCCTGTATTTTAGATTTTGAACGTACCTGGAATGAGCACTTGCCTTTGGTAGAGTTTGTTTACAATAATACTTATAAAGTATCGCTCGGGATGCTACCTGATGAAGTCTTGTATGGTAGAAAATGTCGATCGATGATTCATTGGGATAAAGTAGGTGATAGATAGATTTTGCGACCAGAGCTGGTACAGGTTGCTGTTGATAAGGTCAAAGTGATCAGATAAAAGTTGTAAATAGCTCAAAGCTATAAGAAAAGTTATGCAAACAAGAGGAGGAAACCTTTAGAGTTTCAAGTAGGGAAGCATGTTCTGCTTAGGATCTCACCAACCAAGGGTATTATCAGATTTGGTTTGAGGGGCATTAAACCTCAGGTATGTAGGACTTTATGAAGTCTTGGAAACGATAGGTGATGTGGCTTATAGATTGGCTTTAGTGCCTAGTTTGGATGGAGTTCACTTAACGTGTTCCATGTGTCTATGTTGAGAAAGTATGCGAAAGATCCTGAAACAAATAGTAGCTTTGGAACCATTGGAAGTACAACCAAATCTCTCCATCGTTGAAAAGCCAGTAAAAATTGTTGACACCAAAGAACATATTTTGAAAAGATGGGTGATCAAATATGTGAAGGTGTAATGGACTAATCAGTTTGAGCAATAAGTTACTTAGGAGCTAGAAAAAGAGATGAGGACAAAATATCCCAAGCTTTTCAATAATCCATGTAACTTTCGAGGACAAAAGTTTCTTTTAGGATGAGAGAGATGTAATATATAAATAAATTATAATGAAGGGCAAAAGTGTCATTTGTCGAAAAATAAGAGGGTTTTATGGTCCACCTTAATAAGAATAATTTGTTGATGTGTGATATATATATGATTGAACAAGTGAGAAATATCCAAGAAGGATAAGTGGAGCAAGCTCCGTCGGCTTTGACCTATATGCCGTTAGCGTTGGTGTCGACCATTATTACCATAGTTTCATCTTTTAATTTTTAGGCTACCAACTTATGTATCTAAGTAGCCAACCTTTGTACCAGAGTACATACATGGGATTTGAAAGCATTTCCAAGTTTTCTTTATAACCTAGCCCTATTCCTTCTTCTCCAAAACCATTCCTAAGCAATAAAAAACCCTAAAAGCCTCTCTAATTGTGGTCTTTGTGTCAAGGGAGATAAAGAATCAAGATCTAGGTAAATTAGTTATTTTTAAACTCTTTAGCGATCTAAAGGAATGATCTCTTCCTAAAGTCTTCTTTTGGTTTTGAAGGGGATTAATTTGGAGGAGTTTTGGAGAAAACTCTAAATTCTTTGTTGGAGATTTCATGTTCTACAATCAAGGAGAAAGAAGAATAAATAAATAGGAAAGTTGATTCTTTTTAATCCTTTTAGTGATTTAAAAGTGCTTTCCTTTCTAAAGTAATCATTTGGTTAATGAGAATTGAGTTCTTGGAGAAATTTTTAGAGAAAACCCTAATTTTAGTGTTTGGAGATTTTGTGATTCTACAATCAAAAGGAGAAAGGTGTGTATGAACCTAGGGTTTGTAGTTCTTTTTGGTTTAGGATTTAGATGATAATAGAATTATGATTATTTTGTGAAATACTCATGGTGAAATTAGTATTTCTATTCCTAAAGTTATTTCAGGTGTGTCCTTACCTTGCTTGATGTTTGTGATTGTAGGCTTAGTATTTATAAGTTGACATAATATTATCTAGCTTGAATTGAGTTTGCTGCTTGTCTTTGGCTGGGTTTAGTAAATTGGGAAGATCATTGCTATTAGGACGATGCCCTGATGATCTATGTGCATCATTGTCCCGAATGGAGCCATGTACAGAGATGATTTTGATAGTTTAGGAGTGGTACAGGTATGGTACCTAAGGTGTGTGGGAAGTATCCAACACCAATATATGTATATATTATTATTTTATATACTGGTTGTTTTTATGGAGTCATAAGTTACTCCAGGTTTAGGATTAGATTGGAAATAGTTCTAAGTTGTGCTGCTTGCTTGACTAAATAAATATAATAACCTGTGTTTGGTGCAAATGATGATGCATGTAAGTTTTGTATGTTGTTTGCTCATACGCATGTGATTGTGGTTTGATGTACTAGGCCTTTATGCTCACTCTTTTATTTTTTTTTTTTAGGAATATGTGATGATCCCATGGTATTTAATTTGTTTTGATATAATGTTTACGTAGACTATGGGGAGGACAATAGTGGACATGAATTTTCTGTTAACTATTAGAAATCAAGCATTGAGGATAGTAAAAGTTGAAGAACTGATGATAACTATTGGAGTTTCATCTTTGTTTATATGTTTTATGATGTTTAAAATTTTGTTTAAGATGAATTATATGTTTGCATTTAATTTAAGCCTACCTAGTTACTATGAAGTTTTGGTTATGATATAAATATTTTGAAGTAACTTTATACGTGAGCGATGGAAAATGTTTTATGTTATTTGTGGTTTAGTAGAATTATAGCCTTAGCGTGATCTTATCTAGTAAGAATACATGGCGAGTCATAATGCCTTCAGTTTAAGGCGTTACATCAAATATGTGTGCCTCTTTTTCTTATACCAACAAAAACATGGTACTACATTTGTCTCCTCGAATTCTAGTATACGATATTGCAAAAGACTTATACAAGTAAATGAAAGATAATTTTTACCCGAATGAAATGCATGTTTAATTTTTTTAGATGCTCAATGTTAACAACTACCATTGGACATCCCTCACTCAATGACTTAGGGCTTCTAATTAATAGTCGGTACAATGATTTTGGACCACAACAACATTACATTGTAACAAACTCTTTTAGCGAAATTATAAAAAAATTTAATCCATAGCCTAAACCAAACCAAACCATTATTTAGTACTTTTGAGTGAAAGTAATGATGGTGCTATAAACTTTGACCTGCTTCAGAAGGCTCATATACTCTAGCTAGTCAATGATGTAATCTACCTAAGTGCTCCATCTGGGTGGTAGCTCCTTAAGAAATGCAAAGCATGTGTTAGAAGGAGACAACTCTATAATCCTTATGTTTTGGCCATAGCATGAGTTAAAAGAATTAAAATCTAAATTTGATTTTATATCTTGAAAAATAATAAATGTATATTAATTAATATTTTTAGGTAATATAAGGTGTTGTTTATTATATATTAAAAAGGATGTGATTTTTCATATTTTATAATTAAATCTTTTCCAAAAGTACTAGAAATTTATTGCAACTTGTCACAATGAGTTTTAAAGTATGGACATGTTGTCCTTTCTCTTAAACAAAGTTTCTTTCATTAAGTGATGAAATGATAATTCCCAGTTAAACCATACTTATTTTCTTTTACAAAAAAGAAAAGTAATTGGAGATTTGAAAGTTTACACAAAACTGGACGTTGTTGTTGTTTTCAGAAAATCAACAAGATATTTTCTAAATCTACTTTTTAAACATACTCTTTTTTACTTGCACAAAAATCTTTTCTTCTAAACCTTCACCTTTACCTTGAAAAACCCCAAGATCGTGTTTATAAGTTGTTCAACCAGTGTTTTGGAAAGAAAAAAATGAAATGATCTCAAAAAGCACGACAAACATTTTTGTTTGCTTTATTTTCTCAGGTTTAAAAAAAAAAAAAACATATCTTTGTTAAATATACCAGTACATGTGAACATTTTGCCATTCACATGAAATATCATTTTTAGCAGATATCATGTTTTAGAAAATTGAAAAACGAAACTTGGTTTGCTAACATAAAAGCCTATTTTACGAGTTTGTTTAGGCTTAAAATGAAAAGTATTTTCTAATGTGTTTATAAATAGAACCTATTTTATGTCATCTAAATAAAGAATAAGAAAATATACAATATAACAGTAGATCTACTCTCTAAGCTTTTATGTTAGATCTAAATTAGGGTTTAGAAGATAAAGTTCTTGTAAGAATAGTGTGTTATTGTTGTTGTGTTTTAGGTCGTTTTGTGCGCGTTTTGAGGCAAGGATCTGTTCTAGTACAGTTAATAGTGTTTTAGAGTAAGTTTGGATGTTGTTCTGTTTGTTGTTATTGATTGTGACCTAGTTTTGCACTCGGGTTGGATCAGTGGGAAGCTTTGTATAAGTGTCAAGGGATAAGTTTTATACACAATATCTATCATAGCCTAAAATTCGAGCCCTTTGACATGCCTATGATAGACACTAAGATTTGTCACGCCCAAAATAAAACAAAGTGTAAGATGCACAGGAGCTATCATGACCTAAAGTTGAGATCTCGACATGCCCATGACAGACATTGAAGCTTGTCACAACTAAAAATAAGTTTAAGTGTTGGAGCACAGTACCGATTGTAGCTTACAATCAAGCCTTCGACACACCCCACGATGACATTGTGTACGTTTTTAACAGCATGCGACCCCTAGTTGGTAGAGGTACAACATGGTTTTTTTTGGAGCAATGTACCTAGTAATGCTTCTTAAGCTGCCCTTGACCCCTTGTTTGCTTAAGCTCGAGCTTAGTTTTGTGTAGCGATATAACCCTCGATCCCAACTTATGTTGTTAGCTTTTAGAACGGCTTTAGTTAAGAGGTTTATAGCATGTTTCTAGGGTGCGAAAGAGTTCTTGTTAGAGTTCGTTCCTTGTTATGTGCTTGTGATGTATGTTTATTGTTCTATAGTAGCTTTCAATCAAGACCTAGTGTTTCCCAAAGATTACTACGATCTCTAAGTAGGATATAAAAGTGAGCAACTTGAATCTTTATCACGAAGTTGTGCTTGTCATGTAGCTATACTTGTCTCTATATAACATAACTGATTATGTATGGGGATTGGGATAATGTATGTTATATGGTGCTTGGATGTATAACAAGCTTTAGTAACAAAAGCAATGACAAACTTCTTGATGTTGATATGTAATGACTATAGTTGATTGTCTATATATTGTATGATTGCTAATAACCTGATTTAAGACTTATCTGACTCTTAATCTAAAACTGACATGCATTGCATGATAGTACGCTGCATACGCATCGTATCCATATCACGTGTTGATATTCTGATTTTGTGGTAATGCCTTGTCACTCTAGGAGCATTCAGGTGGGGTTACCATAGGGTTGTCGGCTCTGCAAGAACTATGCAGGCATCGAAGGGTATCGCTCGAGTCAGAGTTAGCTTTTAGGATGTTGACACCTAAGGAGTTTTTGATGGTTCTAAGGTGAAGTTAAGATTATGTTGAATATGTATATATACTAAGTAAGTTTCGAAGAGCTTCTCCTTCCTTAGTTCTTAATCTCTGCTAGGCATAGGCTACTTGGCTGGTCCCTTTAACCCCCAAGGGAGGGCCTAAATCCCCATTGATTTGGATTCTAGTCATCTGAACTGTGCATCACATATGATTGAGTGTAGCATTGAATATGATTGTAATTAAAACTTGTTTGGTATTTGTTTGAAGTGTGGTTTGATCATGCTATCTCACTGAGCTGTGGTGTGCTCACACTCCTAAAGATTTTATGTACTTTTAGGGTCTCTAGAGTAGATTTAAGCTTAAGGTGAGCAAATGTAGTAGATCTTGAGGGAAAAATCTAGGGCTTGAGTGAAAGTGAAGATAGTTTCTTTTGTACAGATACCTTATATTTGTCTCTTATATGTTGTAAGTTTGTTAAGAGCTAATCCTAAGTTGTTGTAAGGAAGGTTTTGTTGTAAAGATCTTATATGTATGCGAAATTTATTATCTTGATAAACTCATGATCCTATTATATCTATCCACGTCACGGGGAATGTTAGTTGTACAATACTCATATAATTTCATAAGGGCCTCAGTTGGTTACATGACATATGGTTACTACTAGGATACCCTGTGGGGGTGTGATAAACTCCTTCCGTTCATTCTAGAAATGTAGCACTGAGTCCCATCTGATGATGTTCTTGGAATCGACATGCGACTCAGGCTCGATTAATCGGAAGTCACCATCAAGAGGAGATGTTACACATAACTTGAGGTGAGAGGCTTTGTTCTAGAATATATCTTCTGAAATGGCATCATCCACCCACTAGTGTTGTGGGGGTTGAATCTGTAGCGGGTTACCATCTCGGCACACTAGAAAATCTCTTTGCTTGATGACTTTAACATTTGGTGCTTGTCGGCCATTGGTCTCCTTCTGCTTATGAAATTTAGTCTTTTGAGCTTGATCATGCTCCATCTCCTTTTGCCTAATGGTTTTTTTACCTCGAGTTTGATCACCATGTATATTTCTCTTAATAGCTTGAGCACCGGTGTCTTGACTACTCTTACTTCCTTTGATTTGACAACTTCAACTTGCTAAATTTGAATTTTCTTCCTCTCTTTGGCCATCAATCTCTATTAGCCTTTGATGAGATGATACCTACACAAGAAAGGAAAAGAAATTTAATATTAGCAAAGGGGTCTAACCATTCAGAATTGATGAAATCAAGCACGAAAAAAAAGGAAAATCCATTGGATCATCTTAATGATTTAATATAGATTGTCTTGATAATCCAAAAAAGAGATGATAGATATGTGTACATGTCATGGAAAGCAAGTGACTAAGGTTCGGTAAATAAGTAGTTAAAAGTGTTAAAGGATCCATTCATTTTTTTCAGATTAAATTATCATGAACACGTATAATCACGACATGTAAAGATAAAGGAGTAATACTGCACCATCAAGGTTCGTGTGATGTATATGTTATGATCTCCATCGGTTTCACGAGAAATTATGGAAGGGTATTTAAGCTTGGAGAGCTCTCCCACCTGATAGACTAGTTTTTGGGTTGGGTTTTCTCTCTTGAGCTTGGTACTACGATTTGTTGCTCTCGTTGAGAGCAATGTAGGATCATATCAGTATATAATACGCACTATATACAATGTATGCTAAATTAATGAAAGTTAGGACATGATATTAAAAAAAAAAAAGCCAAATGCCAAAGAAATCAAGCCTATCAAGATGATAAGAAAAAGTGGGGTTGAAAACAAAGGGCAAATAAAACTGTTAATATATATTATTATATATGTGTGTGTGAAGAAAGGGAAGACAGGGTTTCATTATTTGAATACCCGCTGAAATCAAAGACAAGGACTTCTGATCCTCAATGCATAAAGTCTTATGGTATTATCGTTTACTGAGTGAAATTTAACGCTTTTGCCTACCAAGAAGTAGATGAAAATGGATAAGAATTAATCTTCAACAAAATAGAACATATACATACCTATATATGAATGACAATGAATTTAATTACGGGATCAATATCTAACATATCGTTGCCATGTTGTTTTTCTTCGACATCTCAGTTGCGGTCACTGTTGTGTTGATGATGCGTAAGGAGTCGTATTTGCCTTGCTAAGCAAAAATCAAGGTTTAATATGAAAGGGGGCTATTCTCACGTGTTGAAAGCAAAAGTAGCATCGGTGAAACAAAGAAGGAATCGAGAGACAAAGAAAAATAAATAAAAGAAGTGACATAATCTTGTTCCAACACCAAACACGAAAGATTCATGAAAGATTATTTAAATATAGAGATCGAAGCCTGAAGGGTAATATTTGAGAGATATAATTGAGCCGGGATATAAGATTTGGATTCAAGATTCCATAGAGAAAGAAGTTATATATATATATATATATAAATAATTTACTATGGAGAAAGGAGTTAAATTTGGAAGTGAGTGGATTTAGATACAATTAGAAAAAAGAGATATTGGTATATATAGAAAGATTTAGGGAAACATATTTGAAAAATATATGGTTCGAATAATGGAAATATTACAAGTATCTATGGAGGATTGAATCGTGAAGTAAATTTATCGGAAGTTGCAAAGATTATTATTGTTCTCTCTCTCACCCTCCCTTCCTCCCTCCCTCTCTCTCTCTCTCTATATATATATCAAATGGTAGACAAAGGTAATGTTTCTTTTTGAAGGATGATGAGACTGGAGTGTGGAGGGCAATACTTAAACAATGTACTCAACAGATTCGAGTGTAAAAGTTTGGATACAGACTATTTCGAATTCAGAAAATTGGGGAAATAATGTTTTTTGGTGTATTTTGATTGATTTTTTAATGTCATTACAATGTATTATAAATAATGACTATTGTAACAGAAAAATATTCCTCTATATCTATTTCATTGACAAGTGGCATACACCAATACACATGCTCCTTACTCTATGTGTATAACTGTATTCTGTTAATGTAAATGAAAATGGCCAAAGGACTACAGACATTATTTATGTAAGTTATAGGCCGTAGCCAATAATATCAAAGCCTCCATACGCCAAGCCTGCCCCCTTCTTTTAATGATCAACCCGCACATACTATCCTGTCGTCATACCACATGACTCTCGTACATCAGTTCCCTCTCCTTCATGGTAAGTAGTGAAACCTTAAAGCTAAGTCGGAGAAGAACTCCCAAGTCGAGTCACTGTCGGGTTTACCCTTCCACTTAACCAACGCCAAAGTGTTAGCTGCAACTCCTCGTTTAACCAATTGTCGCTCCAAGATGGCCTCAGGCTTGAGATCTTCTTCATCATCAACCTTCGGTATTGAGGAGTGTGATGCCTTGGAATGTAACGTTCGAGCTGGGAAACATGGAAGGTAGGATGCATACACACATCAGCTAGCAGATCTAACTGGTATGCAACTACTCTTATCTTTTCTTTTATCATGTACAGACCGTAGTATTTAGGGCTGAGCTTGTAAGAAATGTTCTTCGTGAGGCTGTGCTGCTTATAGGGTTATATCTCAACTAGGACTTTGTCTCCTATCTCAAAAGTCCTTTCTATCCTGGATCTGTCAGCTAGTTGCTTCATTCAGTTTTATACTCTCCTTAGGTAGAACTTGAGTACTTTTAGGGCTTCTTCCCTGTTAGCTAGCATTTTATCCACGGTATCATTCCTGGAATCTCCTTTAATATAGGGTAAATGTAATGGGGGTGGGTATCCATATAGGATCTCAAATGGTGTAGTGCATGCCTTAGAGTGGTAGTTGGTATTGTACCATCACTCAGCCAAAGCCAAGAATTCGCTCCATCGCTTAGGGTTCTCTCCAATCACATACCTCAGATATGTCTCTAAACACTTGTTCATAGCTTATGTTTGTCCGTCAGTCTTAGGGTGATAAGTTATTGATAGCCTCAAATCTACCCCTTGTAGCTTGAAAAATTCCTTCCAAAAATTGCTAGTGAACGTAGGGTCTCTGTCATTGATAATGTTGTTTGCGAAGCCATGTAACTTGAATACATTCTCCATGTATGCTTTAGCTACTTGTGGTGCCGAATAGGGGTAGGATAACCCAATGAAATGAGTGTATTTGCTCAAAAGATCTACCACCACCATGATTACATCCTTACTTTGTGATCTAGGCAGGCCTTCAATAAAATCCATTGTCATGTCTGTCCAACACCCTTCTGGTATGGGTTGTGGTTGCAACAAGCCTGGGGTAGCTACATTTTCGTATTTACATCTTTGACAGACAATACATTCTCGCATATACTGACGTACTTCCCTTTCCATACCAGACTAATAGAATGTAGAATGTAACCTTTTAAATGTTGCCTGTGCGCTTGAATGAGCTTGAGCTTGAGAGTTGAATTAGGTCTTACCACAATCCTTCCCTGCCTTTTAAGCAACCCATCTGCCAAGGTATACTTCCCTGCTTCTTGGCCATTTTGCAGTTTGTTGATTAACTCTTGGAAATGTTTATGCCCCTTCAAACTTTGTTTTATGGCATCTAACAACTCTGAGGTGGTGGGTAAATAGGTGGTTGCTCCCAGACCTGCAAAACCTGCACGAAACAAAGCATCAGTAGCCCTATTAGTGTTACCACTCCTATATTGTATCTCATAATCCATTCCTAGCAGCTTTGTCAACCACTTTTGTTGACTAGGAGTAGTAAGCCTTTGATCCAATAAGCATTTAAGGCTTTGATGGTCAGTCTTAATAATAAAATGTCATCCCACAAGGTAATGCCTCCCCTTGTCAATAGCTTGCACTAAGGCAAGCATTTCTTTTTCATAGATGGACAATCCCTTTTGTCTTGGTCCAAGAGTTTTGCGAAAATAAGCAATAGGGTGTTTATCTTGTACTATGACAGCCTCAATTCCTTCGTTGCTGGCATTTGTCTCTATGATAAATGGTTTGGTGTAGTCCGGTAAACTTAGCACTAGGGCGTGTGTAAGAGCCTTCTTAAGAAGCTCAAAAGCTACCATGGCCTTATTGGACCACTCAAAATGTTTTCTTCAGTAACAAGGTTAATGGTTTAGAAATTACACCAAAACCTTGAATGAAACGTTGGTAATACCTGGCTAAATCAAGGAACCCTCTTATTTGCTTGACATTGGCTGGTACTGGCCATTCTCTAACTGCTTCAATCTTTTTTGGATCTATTGTGACTCCACACTTGGAAATTATATGACCCAAATACTCAATGTGTGTGGCCCCAAAGATACACTTGCTCTTTTTTAAAAACAGTACCTCTCTCTTTAAAATTTGGAAGATAGCGAGCAAGAGTTGTTTGTGTTCTTTAATGGTTTTACTAAAGATTAGTATGTCATCAAAGAACATGAGCATAATTTTTTGCAAGAAACTTCTAAACAGGTCATTCATTAGTCCTTGGAATGTGGATGGAGCATTGGTTAAGCCAAAAGGCATAACCAAGAACTCATAATGCCCTGCATGAGTCTTAAATGCTATCTTGTAAATGTCATCCTTGTTTATTCTGATTTGGTGATAACTCGAGCGTAAATCTAATTTGCTAAAGAAGCTAGCTCTATGTAGTTCATCAAACAAGTCTTCTATCAAAGGTATAGGATGCCTATCCTTGATAGTAACGTTGTTAAGCTCAAGATAGTCCATGCACATTCTCCATGTGTTGTCCTTTTTCTTTACCAATACCACTGGAGAAGAGTAAGGACTGTGACTATGTCTTATAAGTCCTTACTGCAACATTTCCTTGACCATCTCTTGTAGGACATCCTTCTGTGCTAATGAATGTCTGTAGGGCCAAATATTAATTGGCTTACTTCCTTCTTGCAAGTGTATCTTGTGATCATGACCACTCTATGGTGGTAAATTTTGGGGAGCTTCAAATAATTCATGGAACTCCTCAATCAAGTCTAACAACTAAGGACGTACAAATGGTTCCTTAGTCTTGTTTGTTTCTTCAGTTTGCACGGTTACTGTCTAGCATTGCAACTCGGATTCATGAACTTCTTTTTCAAGCCACTTAATCATAGCCTTACTCTCAACTACCTTAACTACATCTCTCATTCCTCTCAATACACAATTTAATCCTTGGTGTACAAACTCCATAATAAGAGTTGCAAAATTCCAACTGATGTTCCCTAGTTGCATTTGCGAAGGAATTCCAAGAATTATATCATAACCACTAAGAGTTAAGATGTAGGCATGTGCTTGAAAACAATGACCTTGGATATTCAACTCCAACTGAGGTATTTGTTGTTGAGTAGTCATTGAGATTCCATCAACGAGTATTACTTTAATGGCTGCAGCCTATTCAACTAAACACCCCATCCCCTTAGCAACTTTTACATCCAAAAAATTTAAAGAACTCCCACAATCTACCAAGACACCCAACTTCCTCTTCTTGTGATGTGCTTAGAAGCACATAACATTAGGTTCTTTGGTATGGTTAAGAGCAAACAGAGTCAATTTGGACAGCTCTTCATCAAGGAAATTTTTATGTTGTTTGCTAATATCCTCAATCCTAGCTTTCTCTTCCTCCTCAACCACTAGAACCCTTAGTGATTTTTGTTTACACCTATGCCCTGGTCTAAACGGTTCATCACACCAAAAGCACTATTTTTTTCTTCGTTTTTCCTCTAGCTTTTATGGGGTCAATTTCTTGTGAATCTTGGCTGGAGTGTTTCTAGTATTCTGGGTTTTAATGGAGTTTGTCTTAGGGTGGTGTGAGTGGTGTTTTGGTTCTTGGTATCGACTAAGGGTTTGGGGTAATGGTTGGTTTTATAGTTGGATGTGGTGTATATATTTGGAATGGTGTTTAGGAGTGGTGTTTGGGTACGGAAGTGTTTGTGGGGTATTTGGCTGGCCTTTACTGTGGCTTTTTGTAATTTAGCTAGAGTTAGAACATGTTGAAGAGTTTATGGTTGAAACATTCTCACAGGGAATTGAATCTCTGGTTTTAAGCCTAAGGAAGATGCTGACTCTTTGGGTTTCACTTAACAGACCTAAGGTTATCAAATACGCAAATGTATTACAATAATCAGCTAGGTTACCTTCCTTAAAGGCTGCCATTGGATCTTCAAATGTTTCATATCCTAATTGTGTCTGCAATCCCAATACAAAGTCTTCCCAAGTAATGGGATTTGGTTGTGTCCAGCTTTGGACAAAGGAATGATGCCAATGTAATGCTACATCTTCAAAATGTATTCTAACTATTTTAACCTACAAATTAATAGAAGTTTCATCAAGCTCAAAATAGTGCTCAGCTTTAATCAACCATGACTTAAGATCGTCACCATTAAACATAAGAAAATCCAACTATGTAGGTCTAGGTGGTACTTGGTATAGGGTGTCTCCCTTCTACGATGATGAAGGCATAATTAACAGAGCTTTCCCAGTAGGTCCAGTACCACTTGAAGGTGCTTTAAATGGAGAGTTATTTTGAGTTGTTGAATTTGCTACCTTCTTTTGCAGGTCTACAATGGCGGGGCCATATTTATCTAAGATTAACTGCTGCTGCTTGAAAAGTTTAGCAAACTTCTCCTCCTATTCCTTCAACAAGGTCTTCATCGTTTCTTCCATCTTCTCAGCCTTATCTGACTCACGGGTCTTCACCATCAACCTATTTCAGTAGCTCTGATACCACTTGGAGTGTGGAGGGCAATACTTAAATAATGTACTCAATAGATTCAAGTGTAAAATTCTGGATACAGACTATTTCGGATTCGGAAAATTGGGGAAACAATGTTTTTTGGTGTATTTTCATTGATTTTTTAATGTCATTACAATGTAGTATATATAATGACTGCTGTAACAGAAAAATATTCCTTATATCTATTTGATTGACAAGTGGCATAATACACAATATCACATGCCCCTTACTCTATCTCTATATGTATAACTGTATTCTGTTAATGTAAATAAAAATGGACAAAGGCCTACAGACATTATTTATGTAAGTTTTGGACCGTAGCCCATAATATCAAACCCTCCATAAGCCTAGCTTGCCCCCTTCTTTTGATGCTCAGCCCGCACACACTATCCTGTCCTCATACCACACGGCTCTCGTACATCAGAGACAAAGAAGAAAAATATATACATATCGAAAAGATACATGGGAGATGTGTATATATATATATATATATATATATAAAGATTTGGGAGAAAGATTTAAAAGAAATAGATTCATGAAAATTGATGGGAAATATGCAGATATCTTTTAAAAATCGGAGCCGCGATTATTAATTTGGGAGATAGAGTGAGTGATTTTAGACTCCCAATTGATACTCCAATTGACATGCCATAAATGGGCTATCCTATTGACATCGTTATGTAATATTGATGTGTGATATTGACGCGCGTAGCGATATTTAGCTACTAGATGGGATTTAAAATGTTTTGATACGTATTAAAAGAGGATTCCAAGGATTTGTACCTATTGAAAGGGGTTTAAATTCGAAGCACAGTTTCGAGGAAGGATATAATATATATATACACATATATATCATAGATATATAAAGGAGATTCCTCATCCCATGTGGATGGTATATGAATCAATTTATGGAATAAGTAATTAATGCAAAATGCGTTAATTGATTTTCTTTTTAGAAATTTGATTATAGAAAAAAAAAAAAAAAGATTCGTGTAAAGATTCGTATCTAATAAAAAAGGAATAAAAAAAAGAGGAAGTCTAAATAGACTTGAAGCTACAAGATTGCGAGTGGGTCCATTATGAAGAGGCATGACTTTTGTGGTGTTACATGACTCATAATATGTCAAAAATGACAATTATCTATGGAGTACTAGGTTCATGACACACACACACACACATATATATATACTTTACAACTTCCTTATCTACTATTGAAAATCCTATTGGTATGGTGATGCCTAACGAGCATATGAAGAGCTACATATTCCCAATATGAAGATTTCATGGGGAGAAGATCACTTAAAGGAATAGATTATTCAGATATACTTAAAGCAATGCGTGCAACTAAAGTATTGCGACAAGTTCGCACACTACAATATAACTATATACAATGGAGTTAGTTGTAGTACTGGTGCTTGACTTTTTACTTAATGGCTCAACCATGAAAAGTGGATTCTTCAACTCTGTAAGAGCACATGGTAGTAGGGACGGGCACGGATCGGTTTGGTTCGATTTTTCTTAAAACAAAACCAAATCAAACCATAATTTACTGTTTTTTTTTTTTCCATCCCAAACCATACCATTAAGTAACGGTTTAGTTTGGATTAGAAATTTTTAAAAATATTAAATAAGGGTTTGGTTTGGTTTAGATTATGGATTAAATCAAAATTTTAACTAAGAATTTTCTTTGTTCTATTTTTTTTACATTTGTGTGTATACTTAAATATTTATATCACTTTACAAAGTTTATATTGTAAACTATGATAAAATACTTTATGAATTCATCATACTTTTAATCTATAATCCTCTATAAAATCAGTTATTTGCCAATAAAATATTTTCACTAACCAATATATAGTAAGTCTTAATTAGTAATTTTTAATAGAATCATCATGTCGATCATCTACCAATAAATTTAGTCAAAAAAAAAAAAAAATCATCTATCAACAAAAGTCATTAATGAAAAAATTAATTAGTCACAAAATATAGTAAACAAATAATACATAGTAAGAGCTTATAACTAAATAAATAAAATAAAACTTTATAAAGTGAAGAAATATTTTTAAAAAACAATTTTCATCAACAAAAAAAATATATATCATAAGAATGAATAAATTGATTTTAATCAATATTCACTAAATAACAAATATCATATGAATATATATGATTTTTAAGCAATCATCATAAAAAAAAATTATAGTTATAACCTATAAGTAAAATATTATTATTTTTTCTAAAACAATTTGATTCGGTTTTACAGATTGGTTTAGTTTACCATTCCAAACCAACCATAAATTTACGAATTGGTTTAGATTGAAAATTTTTTGAACCAAATTGTTTAAAAAAAACCATATTTTTAGTTTAGTTTGGTTCGATTCGGTTCGATTGGTTTTTTTGTCCACTCCTATTTGGCAATATCATGAGTCGAGTATTGATCAAGTTATGCATAAATGCGAGTAATACCCAAAATACTTGAACTCTATCCAAAGAATTTTGGCTAGGGGGCAAAATGTGAAGGAGATTAAAATATAAATATTAATATAAGCATAGGCTTGACTCATGGGTTAAGTGATAGGGCCCAACAAGTTCGATTCACTTATTGGGATGGCTCAAGGAGAGTTGGCTTGGTGGGCTCGAAATAGGGATCATTGGACCAATTCGCCACATCCAACCTTTTTCAAGCAGGCTCATACACACACAAGAGATGACTATTGGCCTTAGCCCATGAGAATCTCGATCTCATTTGTCACATCACTAAAATGATCTAACGATCGTCATCCATGCCAAGTGCCTATAAATACTCAGTCATTCATCATTTCCAATTTTTGGAGAGAGAAGACAAACATCAATCTATAGAGGAAATTCTGTTTAGAATGATCAAACAAGGCAACTCAAGTAAATCACCCCAATTACTTAAGAACTGTAAGGTCGACAAGCGAGGTTATTTAAGCTCCATTACTGTCACTTGTGTATTCGAGACATTGAGACTGTCTATTCCTTGTTCCCTGTTATTCTCTCCAAGCTATCACATCATCAAGTGTTATCTCTTCAGCAGCACTTTGGAGTCACATGCTAGGCCTGAGCTCCACGGGACAAGTGTGTGACTACCTTAGGAAAGAATCCTACATCTATAGATATTAAATTGGTACTTTTGAATTTTAAGAAGTAATTTGCAAAATAAGTTTGAATACAAAATGTGACAATTACCCAACAAAAGGTAGACCATTCTTAAAATCAAAATTGGAATTAGTCTATAAAATTGAATTGCTCCATTTGTCTAATGTTTTTACGTGTCTACCTAATTTTATAGAGGGTAAAATGTAACATTTGGTATATGAACTTTTATCATTTTTATAATCAACTATTATTACTTACAAACATTTCGAAATCATTTATAATATTTGGGTAAAATAGTTAAATGAAAAAAAGAAAGAGAAAGTCCAAGTAGTTAAATGCAAAATTAACAACATTTAAGTACCAAATTGACATATTTAAACTTTAAATAGTTAGCTGACAAAAAATAAAAATGAAAAACATAAAGGGATAGCGGTAGGATAAGTGCTTATGCTTTCAATTTTTGGCAATTTAATGTCTTATCTTTAAATTTTAGCAAATCTATGATTGTATCTTTAAAGCATGTGCAATTCGATGCCTTTATTATTAAATAATATTCGATAGACATTTATTTTATTAATAGGATCATGGCAGATCAAGTGTCTATACTTCAATATTTAACAATTTATTGACAGCTTAGTATCACATCTTTAGATTTTTGGTAATTTTTGGCTAAATAGCTACCATTATCTTATCATCAAGATAAATATTTATCAAATATTATTTAATAAAAACATTAAATCACACATACTTTAAAACTACAAGTACTAATTTATCAAAATCTAAAAATGAGACACTAGATTGCTCAAAATTAAAAGTATAGGCACTTGGGATACCTTAAAATATTAAACTTGGAATAGTTATTTTAAAAATAGGAAAGGTTGAAGTTCTAAACATGACAATTAACTTTTACCAATCCTTCGACAGAGTTGCGTAATACATTTACCAAACCGAGTTTAGGTGCAAATACTCTCAAAAGGCAACGCTTCGTAGCCATTCCAGTTTGTACCTAGCACCGTTCATTCATCAAGTAAATGATATTATGACATTTTGTAACTAAACTTTAACATCAGAGAACAAGTATTTATTACTGCTTTTTTTTTTTTATAAATTATTTAGGCAATGACAATAAAATGTTTGTTTTAATTGCATCCGATCTTAAAGATAACATCACGGGATAACATTTACAGCGTCTTGCACAAATTCATTCGATTTTCACCGTCATCTGCCTCAACTGCTACTACTACTTAGATTTCAGTTCTTTCACTCTCTCTTCGGTTGCCTTTAATGCCCTCCCGTATATACTTATTACCTGCCAAAAGTACAATATCAAGAAATAAATTATATAAACGAATTATAGACTCCGAATTAAGAGCATTATCAGCTTCTATAAAATAAGAATTTGACTGCCTTAAGCAATAAGATGTAGAACAGTTGGCTATTATGTGCACAATGGAATAACTCATGATAGGATGCAAAGTCACCAAATGGATAATCAGAGTGTAGATACCTCATTTTTGTTTAATCAAGTTTTGTAAATATAAAAGGGTCATCTATATATATCATATACATACACGTGCCTTAACGTGCTTCATGTGATTAATAAAAGAAATGATTTAGAGAGGGATTAGAGAGGCAGTATAGCCAATCTCAGCAAATTAGGATTCCTATGACAAATGCTCCATAGAAAAGTTTTGCTCCCATATAGATGGTATGACCATGTATTTATTATGATAGTAAAAGATTATCACCATTGAATTTTATAAACAATTAATGGATAATATTTATTGGGGTTTAGTAATCTTAATGGGCTCAAGAGAATACTAAATCCTAATTATATATAGAATGAGACCCATTGATACTTGGAAAAGGTTAAAACGTATAATACAATTTTTAACGAACCTTATTTTGAGCTTACCAATCCAAAACTCTCTAAATAATCCCATATTATGTCTAATTTTTTGGATCCTGTTACTAATCCAAATAACTAGCCTAAGTACAACTCAATTGATATTAAATTTAGCTCATGAATTTATATTACAAACTTGTTCATCTACATGCTAAAAAAATATATGTATAAATATATATATTTTAGCATGTAATAAAAATAAAATATTATATTAAACCCAAAATCACATTTTAATATTTTAAGGCACGAAAATGGAATAAAAATTTGATTTTATAAGCTTTAGAAAATTATTTGAGTTTAATATAATATAATTTTTATTACATATTTAATTTAGGATTCATATAATAGATAATTAATTTAAATGAGCCTAAAATATAAACTTTTTAAAGTAATATTTTGTAAACATATTGATAAGAAAGGCTAATGACTTAATGATAAGACACATACACGCACAAAATGAGAGTTCATGTAAACCCCGAAAACTTCCACCATATGATACAACCCTAGATTAGAAATTATGGGTTGACTAGTAACCTTAAGAATTAATTAGAAACTCTAATTAGATAGATACTTTAAATTTGATCGGTTTAGGACTCATAGACTTTATAAAAGGATTTCTTTGACCTCAAGTGACTCCAAAAACAAGATTTAGTATTCTGAGTTAATAATTCAGGTTTTGATCAAAGAAAACTTCCAATTCTAAACCCGAATCTTTGTCAAACAGGCAGAATATATAGGAAAACCTCAATATGAATATCAAGTGATTTCTTAGTATTCAATAGAGCTTTGGAATTAAACCAAGGTATAGTAATGAACCTATACTTGCATTGAAACCCTAAAATTTGAGATTATTAGTTAGTAGTAAACTACATTGATAAGATTTCATAATGAGTATCCAAATCTAAAATGTATAACTAGTATAGCCTATATATTAGTAGCTTTATTACTTAAATGGTTCAATAGAGTTGTAGTTGGAAAATTGTGTTCTTAGGATAAACTGTTAGAATTATAAATACCCAATAAAAACATAAATTGATATATAACTTGAAATCTAGACTTCAAATATAGAATTGAATCATACCAATAACCAAATTAGGGTTTTCTAAAGCCCTTGGAGTCTGAAACGAAAATTGACCCGAAAAGCTTTTCAAACTCAAATCGCGTAGGACAAGTTTTTCTTAAATAATTAGATACGTATTATTAAAGTTTAAATTTGTACTTTTTGTTAAACTAAATACTTCATAGGATTCATTAAAGATCTTGGTATATATATACTTACATATATAAGCTAAAATATACCCTAATAATGTATTAAACTACCCGAAAACCTAACTAAATAATAGTTATCTAATATATAATACATATATATATAACCTTGGCTTGCTGGAGACGAATCTGATGTGTTTGGAGGGCTAAGATCTTATTGAATTTGGTGAGCCGAATTTCCTCCATTATTTGTGTTAAAGTCAATACCAATCTTCTTCAAAGCAAATAAAAACGTGACAAATCATCTCAGCCTTAATGACAATCAGACAAAGGATCAAATGGACAACAAAACAAGGGCAATTTGTTCAGATTCGAAGAATGAACACGGCTGGGAAGTTGCACTAGGTTATGTATATATATATATGCAAACGAGCTCGGTTGGAGAAGCAAACGATTCCCAAAAATTCTCAAACCTTCCAGAACTCATCCCTAGCTTATTAGGAGTCGAACAAAGCCTGGAATCGATTTTTAAATCATCGCATTAACCCAGTTCGAAATTTCGAACAGAAACCCTAGGAAACGCGTGGAAAACGAGCTCGAGGTAAGAGATGTTATTCCGTGAATTTTCTTTGAGTTTTAAGGATTGCTACTAACTCTTAGACATCTTAGGAAGCTAACCAAGCTAGTTGGAAGCTTCGAATTTCATCGGAACGCCACAACGAAGGTAATCTTTCCAAACCCTAGCCGAGCTTGATGATCCGATTTCATGATGAACATGTTGTTTGAATTCAGTTTTTCTTGGATATTTAAGCTTCTAATGTTCCTAGGAGTAGTTTAGAACCAAAATCCCGACGTTCTAACGTCGGGATTTGCTGGATTTTGCCGCGGCTCATCGGGGAAGACGATGAACAGTGCTCCCCCGATGAGCACGGGCTGGGTACACGGGCGTGTACACCCCGTGTACCTCTCGGCCAAATTTAAAAAAAAAAAAAGAAAAAAAAAAGAAAAAGAAGTAAAGGAAAACGATTCTGAATAAATATATATATAATAAATATTAATATAAGTAATTCTGGAAATTTTAATATTTTTCCTGCATTTATTCATTTTCTGGAATAGTAATAATAATATATAATAGTAAATCCGAATTTTATTTATTTATTTATTTAAATTCAAAAACAAAATTATTTTCTAAATGTAGAATGTTTTAATACTGAATCTATCTTTATTAATTCAAAAAGGAGTTTTGAAATATAAATTACTTAAGTAAGTAATTTTCGGATATTAAGTTTTTAATTATAATTTTAATAATCTTTTTATTATTAAAAGAATTTTTGTTAAATTTTCGAAAATATTATTAAAAATAATATGAAGGTAAGACCAAATTACTTTAACTAAAATATAAGACCATTAGTATAATTCTTAAGGTGATAAAATATAATTATTCTATCCAATTTATTTTCGGAAATTGAATTATTATTATATTTATTATTATTTATTACTATTGTCATTATTATTGATTATTATTACTATTGTTATTATTATTATTGTTATTATTATTATTGATTATTATTACTATTATTATTATTATTATTGTTATTATTGTTGTTTTTAGTATTATTGATAGTATAATTATTTTAATACTATTATTGATGTTAATTATTAATGATTTTACGATTTTCGAAAAAGGGAAAATAAATTCAAAAATAGTTATTATTAAGTTAATAAATTCTTTTATTAGTAAAAATGTTTTCATAACAAGATATATATATGTATAAATTATGAGTTAGTAAATATTAAGCATATACTAGAATAGCTATATGAAAACAGATAACAATGGAAATCTAAATACTCCAAATTTGTGAGTATAGAAGTATTATAGTCTATAAGAAAAATTTATTGGGTAATTTAAAAGAAAATTGATATATTTAGGCAATAAAAATGAATCAATGAAGTTATTAACTTTCAAATACCCAATTGATCGATTCACATATCCAACCAGAACCAACCATTAGGACATTTAAGTATTTTTAGAAACTCAATTATACAGTCTAGAAATTTTTAATCTTTATGTTGTCTATATCAATAGGTGACTCGGGTATTGGGGAGGACCTACCTGAAGATTACTACGATTAACTAGGATGGGCAGGTGAGTGACTCAGTTTTATTACATTGGTTGTGCTTGTACTAGTAGTGAACCTTCAATAAAAAGATAATGAAAAGTTATGATCTGTTTAAAATATGAAGTTGTGGATTGTATTCCATTGATTGCCATGTCACTCTAAAACAAGTGGTAACACAACTGCCTGTATCTAGATAATGTTGGTAGGTTATAATGAATTGTTTGTTTTGGTTGATCACCCTAAATTGACTAATAACTACTGGTACCATAATGGAAAATAATCATGCATAACATACTATGCATAAAAAGCATTGAGTAAGTGGTAGCCTACTACGTGTTAGATTCTCGGATCTCTAGTAATGCTTGAATTATCTAGGCCAGAGAGCTAGTAGTTAATTGCAAGATTACTTTTGTTCTGTTAATACTATAAGAACTACATGGTAAATGAAGGACGCCGCTTATGGTATTACTTGAGAATAACTAACACTTAATGGAGTTTCTAAAGCTAAACAGGAAATAAATAATGAACATGATAAGTAAAGAGATAACTAAATTGAGATTGTTATTTCCTGAAAGCTTAAAGTATCTCCTGCGTAGGTGGACCATAGATTGTGATCCTTCAAACCCGATGGGAGGGCGTAAATCTTCATCCTGTTTGGATTCCGGTTATCCAAGCTTGTAATGTTCATTTGTGTGATTGTTGCATTTCATATGATTGTTAAACAACTTGTATGCTATGTGTAATAAATTCTGGTTACTCACTGGCTCGTGTTTTAGCTCACACTCCCACAGTCTTTCAGGTTCACTCTGCGACCGTGGCTCATTACTAGCAGGAGCATGGTCCGGTAAGAGACTAGAAGCCAGAAGTCTAAAGTTTAGTATAGAATTAGAATATCTATATCTGTAATAGTCTTATGGTGCATGTAATGTGCATTAGAAGCATCAGCTATAGTGGTAAGGAATTCTGCAGCTTATGATCTGTAATATAGAAGTTTGTAATAGTTGTTTACTAATTTACATCTTATATATGTTTGTTTATTCCATCCAAGCAACTAAAAGATCCTGTTTTTGAAAATTATGTCATACATGGTAGGTAAACTAATAATGGTGATTGAAGGGTTTTGATTATCATTATTAGAATACCCTCGGGGCGTGACAGTTCATGGGTTCAATTCTATGCAAAGGCTTGTGTCTTTTATTTCTTTGCACTGTAGAGGACACATGGTAGAAGTTAGCGATGACATCAACATCTTCTTCTTCCTCATTGAACACGCATCAAACGTAGTTGATGAAGCTACTTTATCATAATTTTTTTATCATCTTAAGCTTAAAATTTCACAAATTGATTGCGAAATTGTAAACTAGACATGGAATACTTTGAAATGGTACCAAACTTGTGGATTGATTTTGGGTTTTAGTCGGTTGAATCGAAGGGGACAATTGGAAAAAGTCAAGATGCAACTTTCCTAAAATATCATAATTGATTCGACTTTCAATTTTTTAGGCAAGTAAAGAGATGTGGGAAGCTTCCAAACAATCTTTAAGATGCAAATATCCAAGTTAATTGGAATTTAGTCCCCAAATCAGCAAGAGTACCAAAATTTGTGCAAAAAAAAAAAAAAAAACCTAGATACGAAATTAATTAAAATTGGCAAGTGACTCAACTGGAACCTTTTTTTGGCCAAAGAACAAGAAACTTCATTTATTGATAGAACAAAATAATTACAAAGTAACCCAAAACATGAACAATAAGAGATGAGGGTAACAAACCCTAACCAACAAGATCACATCTCTTACGCCAAAAAAGGGCATCGAAAGCCCTTTAATGCACAAAAGTTATACCATGAGAACAAAAATCCAATACTTTGATCAGAGAAAATACCCACATAGGGGTAGAGCACTAAAAAAAACCAACAAAAAAACAAAAAGATTCAAAGACCCAAAATAAAATACTCTCTTTATTTGAAATCATGAAGTACTAATACTGAAATGTTGAATCCTTTGATACTCTTATTAGTACTAACTTCAAAATCTTCTAAAATAAGTTTATCACCTTAGAGTGCTTGAGAGATAAAAATGAAAAAAGAGATGATAAGATGATTGGTGGGTTTTTATTAAGTTTTAAAATTAAAAGAGAGATAGAGAGAGAGATGAGAATATGATGGGATGTTAGGGAGTAGCCAACCATGGCAGCTACCCTCTAAGATCTTTTCTAATTAAGGTTTACTAGAGAGGAGAGAGGAGGGAGGAAAGAGGAGAGGAAAGGAGAGATGGTGACTCAAGTGGAACCTTAGCTAGTATAAATAGGACACAAGTATCCTTACCCTAGCATGGTTTTGCTCCAAATCACTTAATTTTTAAAATTCATGCTCTTGAATTATGAACTAAGGTTTCAAATTTTAATGCCCTAATTTGTGTTCTTGTAGGCAAAATTGGAGAAATCCAAGGGTATAGAGAGCTTAAGGGGTTGGAGATCTTTAAGTTTAAGTGATCGAATTTTGCCAATAGCCACCAGATGATAGACAACGCAAACCGCTGTTTATAGATGTTTTTGACTCGAACCAAGACCACTGGGCTACTTGCTAACTTTGCCTCAGCCCATCTAACAACTCCACAACTGCCATGTCACCCCTAATCAGTCTTTTCCCACTCCATGGCCCACTGTTGGATGCCAAAGCTCCATCGTGACCCGCTCCAAATTCCTGCCCTTCTACATTATCACCCCAGATAAGCTGCCACTGGTTTGTTTCTAGAGCCATGCTAATGAGTTATGCAAGTCAACTGGCTTTGCCCTACCCTGCGTTAGCCGCAGATTATGCGGGCTAGCCTGCTTTGGCCCCATTGCTATGCGAGCCAAAATTTTTAACCCAACCTACCCGCGTAGGTTAATGGGTTATGTGGGCTGGCCTGTGAACGGCTAATATATTTTTTTATTGAAAAAATTTATAAGAATTTAAACTTTAAATTTAAATTTTTAATAATTTAAATATATAATATATATCCTTTTATCTCACTAATTACCTATTTACTAATCCTAGATGATAATCATGTATGGAAAAATTATGACTTCTATTTTGAAAATTTTTATTTCAACATAAAAGGATTTATTTTAACTAGAGAAATTAGAATTCATTCCAATTTTTTTCTTTGTCGTGGCAAGGAAAAACACGTCATGAAAATTATCAATTGATATTATGTTGCTTATTTTAAATAGAAGCGTCTACATATCTTATAAATATGAAAGAAAAAGTATTGATAAGATGACTAAGGATGTAATAAACATAAAAGTTGAAAGTTTAAAACATCACTCCCATAAAAATTACATAATCAATATTCAACAACTAAATAATAAAAAATTGAAGTAAAGAGGGGGAAAAAAAAAAGAGGATAATGTGCTAGATTTTTTTTCATAAGATTTATATTTCTTTCTTTTTTTTTTTTAATTTTTTAAGTGTGGGCTCTTAAGCCAACGCAATTTATAATGGTTTAGCCGTTTCAACCCGTAGGTTATGCGGGGTGGGCCATTTTGGTCCACACATTAAATGGGCTAAAAATTTTAGCCCTACCCGCACTTTTTTGAGGGTTATGCAAGTTGGCCCGCATAAACAGCCCCCCATGCACAGCTCTATTTATTTTTATATGTATTTTATATAATAATAATAATATAATAATATAATAATAATAATAGTGTGAGGATGATAAATAATAAAAATAGGGAAAATAATAATAATAATAATAATAGATATGTAATGTACGTAGACTTTAATAACATTAGTGTTTTATGATGTGTTATATAAAAAACATAATAAATAATATGTAGTAATTAGTGATAATATAAATTAGTGTATGGAATTACCTTTCTTGTAACTTTTACAATCATAACAACTTGGTAAATGTTATTCTTGTTATGATAATATGTGATGCTTGCAAGTTCGCTAGAAAATATCAAAATTGGAATTTTGCTGTAATGTATAATATATCTTTAGTATACCATATGATAATCTTGTCAAGTTTTGAACAATATGATTACCATGATATGTACTATAGTATATATGTGTTCATGAAATTGTAAATGGAGATCTTATCATAATGTTACTCATGATAATGTAATAATATTAAGGTGATCTATAAAAAATTATTATGTGAATATATGATTTTATCTTGTTATAATTAGCATCTTTGATATTGATGGTTCTTGTAGTGATTTTAATTTTGATAACATGTGGAGTAATTTGATATACATCACATGTTTGAAAATTTTTATCACGTAGAAAAGCTCAATTTTGTATGAAATTGTGAAAACCTAAATTGATAGATTAGGGTTCATATAAAAACGATCAATTTTGGCAAAATCAATAAAACTGAATGAACTTAAAACAAAAAGATTTCAAAAAAATAAAAATGATGAACAAATTAAAGTTTTCACGAAAAAAAATTATTTTTGTGAAATTGATGTGATATTGTGAATAGTGTAATTTTGATGTAAATAATTATTTCTTTTGTAAATTCTTATGAAATTGTTTAATTTTGTACAGATCTTAGCTAAAAATAAATTTTAGCATATTAGGAGAATAATTTGTAATTAGAGAATTAATGTGATAACTTTATAGTTTGAATAGGGTAGCATTGGACTCACTAATTTTTAATTATTTATTTTTAAAAGACAAGTTTTCACATATTAGTAGTAAAATTAGAATCAACCTACCCATTGATTCTAACTTGAATTTTTTCCCACCTTTAGTTGGATGATAACTCTAAATTTTTCAAAAAATAAAAATTTATTTTAATTTTTAATCGAGAATTTATATTAAACAGATTAGGTTTTGATATAAATCGAATTAAAAAAAATTAAACAGGAATTTCAAAAATCCAGGTTCAACCAGAGACTACAATCCACTTCGTCTGAATAATCATGCAGACTAGAGTTAAGCTGGTTTGCCAGTCAGTGGCAGCAGAATTTCAGCAGTAAAATCAGGGTTTGCAAAAATTTTTGCGAAGTTATGCTACGCCGATTGTATTTCGCCCAAGAAGTAAGAAAAGATAGACAGACAGCATAAAAGTTTGTCAACCACGGTGTATATGGATCCTATGGCTCACGTCATATCTATGTAATGATGCAGATATTGTATATGAAAAGGTCTAATAGCAAACAGGATCCATACAACCAGCCTAGTAAAGTGAGAGCAAGGCTTGCTTCTTCTTGTCGTTTGATGGATAAGTTCTTTATGTATGTTGGTAAACCTAACTTGCCTTTGAGAGCAGTAGTATACAAAAAATATTGAACACAACCTTAAATTGCTTTTGGCCAGTAAAGATATAACACCAACTTAAATTTGATTGCTGTGAAATTTTCTAACAGCAGATTAAACATATATTCCAGCTTTGTATAAAGTAATTGATTGAACTTGTGTATAGACATCTCCTTGGTCCAGGATGGGTCCGAATGGGGACTCGACCTGCTGAGTCTGGGTCCAAAATATATATCTAGAACTGCTCTATAGAGGTGGCAGGGCGGGTAGGACCTGTGGACCCGCCGGTTTATAGGATAGGTCCACGAGTCTAACTGGTATAATTAAAAAAAAAAAAAATTCCACAAGCCAAAATATATATATATTTTTTTTTAACTAAAAATTGGACGAACCCGGATTGGATCTGCCAATCCAACGGGTCCAATGAAGAACCTTCTGTGGCCGGTTCGGACCCTATCCGAGGAGATGTCAACTCATGTATACTTGCCTTTTTCTTAGTAATCCTTTGTTTCATCTTATATATTTATTTTCTTTTGCGGGAGGCATAAAAAAATTAGACCCTCTCACCTCCTTGGGCTTTTAGGGTAATTGCCACCGGACTGAGTGTCAATCTGAAAAGCTATGTGCTTATAGACAATCAGATTGTTCATTACAACATGTTTCATGCAAAATCATGTGCTCATAATTGCATGCTTGCATTATAGATGAAAAAAGAGCAAAAAATAAATGAATAAATATAATATAAAAAGTAAAATAAAACAAAGGAAGAAAACTTGATTCTCTTAGTTTACCTCATCAATCTCTTCAGGGGAGATTATTAAAGGTGGCGACATCGTAATATTGTCACCATTCGCACGTATTAGCATTCCATGTTTCGCACATTGAGCTCCAAAATACGCCCCAATTGCTGAAATTAATGCAGAGAGTTTATTTAGTAAAGTGCATGCATAGGCACTGCACTACATTTTAATTGCCAAGGTGTTCGGTGCTTGCATAAGAATATGAATTAACATGAATTAAACATAGTGTTTATATATGTAAGTAATTACCCCATTCTGCAGGGAATGGATCATTGGGTGATTTATTGTCTGTAAACTCTGTACCAAGAATCAAACCAGTTCCTCGAATCTGCAAAGAGCAACAGGTCCTTTATAAGAACATCGCCTATGGTGAATTCTCAGCAAAAGAGAGAATTTCTATCTCATGCACATTTAATACCTCCCCAACAATTGGACTGTCAGAGAATGCTCTCATTCGCTCCTGAAATTTTGGAGCAACTTTATTAACGTGATCAACAATATTCCTTTCCCTGCAAAACGAATACAAGATGTCCAATCTCACCCTTTTCTCTGGAAGATACACAGTAAAATGTGTCCTAAAATCCATAGCTAAGGATGAATTTTCATTTTCATACTGTGCAACATAGTTGATTAGGTTGTTTTTAAAGCTGCAAAATCTATCATGTGGCTTTCAGTTATAAACAAGACCAATAATGCTTGATGGATGGTCATTATACTATCAGAAAAGGAATGAACTTGTAGATCTTTATGGCTTCTATAGCAACAGCACAGGAAACTGGATGCCCTGAATATGTAAATCCATGAGAGAAAGAACCTGATGAAATAGCAGAAAAGAATTAGTTATTTTCAGGGGGCGGGCGTGGAGGAGGGAGTAAGACAAAGTTAGAGGTGACGACGAAGGTATTTCTTGTATACCAAGTTTGTTGCTCTGAGAGTTTATGACATCAGAAATTTCAGGGCTCACAAGAATAGCTCCAATGGGCATGTAGGCAGAAGAAAGTGCCTGGAAACACAAATGGAACATTTTAAGATAATCTCTCACTTATATTCTTCTCTGATGTGCAATCATGCTTTTCTCCACTAAATCCTACCCCATTTCAAACTCATTCCCCCCACAAAAAAGCACGGATACTGCACAGTTTTGTTCATGCAAACACACACCAGCATGGAAAAATTATAAGATGCTCCAGTTTATCTTTCTACCTTGGCAACCGATACGAGATCAGGTTTAATGCCATATTTCACTTCCAAACATTGTTCCTAGCCTTCCAAATCCACAAATAACCTAAAAGGAAAAAATTAGTAAATAAAAAGGAGCTTAAGATCCGCAAAAGATGTCAAAATACTTCTCCTTGAAAGATGGATACCTCATCCGAAATGAAAAGTACGTCATATTTCTTCACAACTGCTTGAATCTGGCCAATTTAAATTGAGGTCAGGACGATCTGTAAGTTTTCTCCTCAGGAACAAAAAGCATGCCTTGTAAATGCACTTCAATTGCATCAAGAGGGAAAAAAAAAAGTGAAAATGAAAATGAAACTCCATCCACATAATGCTAACCTTTTCAAAATAAGTTGCTGGAGGTGGATAACACCTGCTGCCCCCATGACTGGCTCAGCAATGAATGCAGATATCTAGAACAGAACCAGCCCATCGTTCAGCTAGAAAAACCAGAACTCTGGTGTGACAATGATCTAAAATTAACATAATCATTTTATGTTAACCCTAAGTAATGTTAAGAAAGAAAAAAGATGCATACAGAAAAGTAGCATTACAGTATCTGGGCCCTCTTTAAGGATAAGTTTTTCCAAATTATTTGCCAATCTGGTTGAAAATTCCTCCTCTGTCTCTCCTGAAGTTGCAATAGGATGCATCTGAGTTACTATATATATATATATTCAATAGTTAGGAATATGAAAACCAGAACCTGGATGATGATAACGCCAATAGTGAGGGCAGTCTGTATGTAATACAAATGGAGCTGGCAAATCAAAATTTTGATGCAATGCTGGTTGCCTGTGAAGATATCTAAATAGTTAATAAAAAACAGAATGAAGGATTCAAAATAACACATTTGTTCAAGAGAAATTTTAACTTACCCGGTAAGACTAGCTGCTATCAAAGTAGAACCGTGATATCTGTTTCACCAAGACAAAATTTTCTTATTAGAAACTGGATTACAAAGATATTTTGGGCTAAAGAGTTGGAGACATACGATTTAGCTCGTGCTATAAACTTCTTCTTTTTTGGTCTTCCAAGAGCATTGTTGTAGTACCACACCAACTTCACCTGCATTCATATTACCCAAAAAAATAAAAATAAATAAATCAAAACAAAACACAAGTACATGGTGATAATATGGAGCAGGTCACCAACTCCATCCAGATATATCATTGATTAATTACATATAAAGCTAATCAAACATTTCTAATTTCTTTGGCTTATACGTCTCTAATTTAGAAAATCCCTAAAACAATTTTCATGCTAATCTTACGGTTAAACATCAGCTTTCTGCATATAGTCATGCCAGTATAAACAAACCAAAGCATAAAGGCAAAATAGACATGCCTCCAAATAGACATAAAGCAATTCACCATCTCCAAAATGACCAAGTTCTTCCTGGTAAAAAGCCAATCCATAGGAATGGCTGCTTTTGCTCTTCTTTGTTTACTTTGAAGAAGAAGAAAACCTCATCAAGATTTATCCATCAATACGGTGGTGGACCATGGAAAGGCTAGACTAGTGGTTCCGGCCCCACCCCCAGCTTTGGAAATTTTTTTGAACTTTTGTCTTCAAAACTTTGAAAAGGGTCAAAACTATATGAATTACTTCATGATTTCGCCTCCCCAGTCCCCATTTCTCTCGTGTAGTCGCTCACTTCCCCTCTGGTATAAACTTGGTTCCACAATTGTGAAAATACATTTCTGGAAGTTTATTAGTAAATTTAAAGGTTATCATAGCTTGCTTAAAAAAGTTCCCTGAAACATTTCAATGCACCAAGTCCTGTGAGAACACATCTGAATTTAGATCACATTTATAAGCATACCTGTGTATCATTTGCTTCTGATCCACTGTTTGTAAAAAAACACTTTAGCCATTTTTTAGTTAGCAGTGAAGGTATGAAGAAGTTCCTTAGCGAGATCCTGAGACAAAGCTTCATTTAATTATAAAAGATTAAGTTATCAAATAAAGAACAGATTGGGAAGAAGAGCTCAATTAAGTACAGAGACTCCAGTTTGCAATAAATATATGAATTCCAAAAGGAGGGGGAAAAAAAAAGCAGTAGCATGTATTGGAACAAAGCTAAGGTTAGTCATTTGGAAAAACCATAATTAAATAAAGCAAGCTGTACCAAGGATGGCTTTGTAGTGCGATTCCAAAATGAATGATAGAAAGGCAAGGTATTCAATTGTTTAGTAGCAGCCTCAACAAGACGTGATTCATTTCCCCCTGCAAGTTTTTAACAATGGGTTGAAAATTAGTGACCTTTCACCAGTATTCATTAAACTTATAAAAACTTCTAATGAATGGAAGAGAGGTTAATATGCAGACAGGAAGGAAGCCTTGCACAATTTGAGATACACATGCAATTGGCTCATCTAAAAATTACTCTCACAAATCACATAAGGTGACAAAGAGATCTTTCTAACCCATATAACTCCAGTAATTGGAGGATTAGACTTTGTTATCTCAATATAATATCAGCTAATTTTTTTCCCTCTTTTAAATATCGCTAGATTTTGATACATGAACAGAGGGAAAAATATATGACATAACATCAGTGCCTACAGAAATTCAAGCGAGTGCAATTCTGATTAAAGGACTAAAAAGTTCCCCACCATTAGTCCTATAAAAATATTCTCATGTAGCCATCATAATAAATTGAGATAAAACAAGTTCCCATTTCAATGATGCTTTCACAAAACTATCAATCAACAATAGTTTCAAGTATCTGCATCTCTTCTCCATTCAGAGACAGGATAAATGAACGTGGACTAGGCAGTAGCCATAGTCATAAGCACAAAAATGAAAACCGTGGATCAAGAAACCTAACATGTTCCTTACCTAAGGCAGTGCACCAAAGGCCAGCAAGTGTATCTAAATACTTCTTCCCATTGACATCATATACATAGGAACCCTGACATGAATTATCAAAAAAAGCAGATCATGTGGAAAAGGGAATGCATGACTGAAGATTATATATAAGAAATGGCTTATAATTACACAAACTTATGCAATTGTTTTCAAAAGCAGGAAACAACTAATTAAGAGCTCAAATGTGCTTACCTTGGACTTTTCTATCACCAGTGGGTTTAGGTCAGCGGTCTGCCAGCCTGCTGTGAATGGAGCCAACATACCATGACCCTTAAATCTGCAAGCATTAGCCAACTAATTGACTGTGTGGTGGCAAATACGTGTGAAGGGAATATCAATCTCTTTGCATGGATTATCAAAAGACTAACAGAAACTGCGACATTCATTTTAAGATGATGAGAGCATGATTAAGCTCAAAGAACATAGTGGAGTGACCCTGATAATTCTCCTGATGCATTGCGGATATATGCATGCACAGATATCGTAGGAAGTGTAACAAGAAAAGAAGGAAAAAAAATAAAATACCCAGGAGCATCTTTCCGATCTAATGATTCATCTTTCTGTAAGGAAGCTCCAGAGCTAAAACCTCTGGCAAGTGCAGGAGCATGGTGAAGAGATGCTCCTGTGAATTAGTGGAGGTGCAGCAATTCTGGCACATGAAACAACCTTGGATTTCCGAAGTAAAGAACATAGCACTAGTGTTAGAATAAAATAATAGCCAGTAAACTACTAGAAAAATTTACAGTCACACAAGAAAGGAGAATTAAATGTAAAATGGAAACTTTTGACTTAAAGCTAAACTGGTAGCCAGATTGAATGCGTAAAATACACATTGCAACTGCATACACGTTTCATGCACTGCAGTTTTTCAAAAGCGGTTTCCTACTTCTCTATCAAAATCTTTTTTTTTTTTCCCCTTTTTTGTCCCTGCTAAATGAAATTCATTGCGACGCTTCCCTTCCCTATTCAGTGCTTAGTTCTTGCCAAATGGATGTTTAGCAATCAAGGTCACTTCCGAATTCCATTTATTTCTTTTGATGGCCTGTACAATTTTATTGTTCAAGTTCAATTTCTCCTAATTAATGTAAGCAAAGGATATGGAAAAATGATGGCCATTCATGTATGGATGAGGATCTGCTTCATTTGTGTAAAATTGGAAGTACGATGGTAAGAGGGTAATAAAAGAAAATTGCTGTAACGATTGAAATTGGAAGGAAATAATACTCTATTATCTTCCTTTCTTTATTTTTCATGTATATATTTTTATATCCATATTCAATTCAATTTATTAATTTTAGATTCATCAAATACTTGTCTATTTATATTTTTACATGGATGGATAAATAATAATTCTTTAATAGTAGGATTTCAAATCTCGATAGAGCGATCTAGTTTGTCAAAGCAACTTTAAATGCTGCTTTCTTGAAGTGGTTGGGGAAAAAGATGGAGATATAGATTGATTCCTCAATTATTTGTCATGTCAGTATGAAAATTCTTCAATGTAATATCTATTTGTCATTTAAGAAATTCTATTGATATTATAATTTGGCTTATATTTTAATTGGTTAAGAGAGGAAATTTAATTTTATTGATGTAATTTTAGGAGGATTTTCTATTCCCATTTACTTGGATGGAATGAAAGAAAAAAGGGAATAGAAAAGTGGGTGAAAGACGTGTCTATCAATTTTATAAAAAATTACACAAATACAAATTAAACAAAAATATTACACAAATACCGATGCAAAATCGCAATAAAATAAGCAATTCACAAATTTACATATGAAACGCCATTTGAAGATGCTATTTAGCTAAAAGTCAAACAGTGGTGATTCACTTATTTTTACATAAAACGCATCTTTAATAACCATTCATATTTCTTTTATGAATCGCATCTTCAACATGAGATACACAAGTAATTCACGAAATGCTGTTTAACATGCAATTTTGCGTTGGTATTTTGATAATTAATTTTATGTAATTAGTATTTAAGTAATTTTTATTTGAAGGGTTAATAATTGATGTAGTGGAAGAGATGGGATATAAATATTTGGAGAAGATGCATAGGTTGGAGAGGAAAAAGAAATGTTAAAATAATTCTGTACGCTGCCTATTTTTGCCTGTACACCTCCAGCCTTGAGTTTATGCCGCCAGTATTAGCATTTACACCGCCGGCCTTTAGTCTTGAAAACACACATAATTAAAATCTTAAAGGCCGTCTTTAAAGCCGCTGGCTTTTATCCTCTAAGTTGCTAGCGTAAACCTGTAGGCTGCTAGCTTATGTTGCATGACGACTTTTATTTGCTTGTGTCTTTTAAGTTTCTTTGTGCTTCTTTTATGTTGTAAGCCTAAGGCAAATGACAAAGACTTTATCTTTTGACATTTTGAATACATTTATCAGAGCTTGCTTTGCTCTTTATCTCTAAATTTTAGATCTTTTGTGTGAGATCTTGTTATTTGATGACAATTGCCTAGATTTCTAAGAACTCTTTAGCCTTTTGAAGATCACAAGATGGTCATCGTTTGCAATTCAACGTCTTGCATAAATTGTTCTCTTGTACTCTACATTAGTTTGGTATTAGAGTCGAGTTCGCTCTTAGAGAGTTTGCTCTTAGAGAAGATGCCTTCCAAATGACAAGGCAATCAATGTTTTGCTGCAGTGGATGAAACCTACGGTTGTAATGACCTAGTTCGATTGATTGGATAGATCATCAATAAGTAGATAGGTGTAATCGAATGCCAATTTGGTAGGATGATAAATCAATTCACCGAAAGAATGGTTGGGATGATGGGACATCAACGTAATGCTAACCCTAGGTGTATAAGAAACCCTAATCCAATATCAAGGAGGATAGACGCGCTTATGCAAAATCAAAATAGAGGTAGAAATCCTAACCCTGATCTAATGCATAGCTCTGTTTTGATGCTTGATGGAGATTTTGAGGAATCAGATGATGACTCATCTTCTGTTGAGGATGGCTACTTTGATGGATTACCATGCAAGCAAGATAGGCTGCATGTTGAGGAAGATAGTAGTCATTCGGACATAGAGATGAAAGTAGAGATCCCAGAATTTGATAATGTCTTCAAGGCTGAGGAGAATGAGAAACTTATTTTTTATAAAACTAAGGAGGAAAAATATGATGTTGTCTTTGAAAGAGGAAGTAATGGTGAACCAATTTTTGATTTTATTGCTGATGACAGGAAATTGTGCTAGGAGATGATAGATGAATAATATTGATTATGAATTCATGTATGACTCCTAGGACAATCGAGGAGAAGATTGTGTTCATAAATTGTGTTTGCTTTAGTATGAAGAAAGTGTCATATGCTGATTTGCACATGAGCATAGCGGTGTTGTGTCGTGGAGAGTTAAGCTTTGTGGTGAAAATGAGAAAATTTGGGATCAAAAGGTGAATCTAATTGAATTTGTGCACAACCATGTTGTCATCCACGGTATTGGATCAAACCCCTTTTAGGTAGTTTATTATGTTAAATTCAAATGGATCTTGCGAGGTACAATTAGAATTCAGTGAATTTTTTCCAACAGGGAGAGGAAGAGATGTGATATAAATATTTGGAGAAGATGCATAGGTTGGAGAGGAAAAATAAATGTGAAACAATTTTGTACGCTGCCTATTTCTGCTTGTACACTACCGACTTTGAGTTTATGCCACCAATGCTGGCATTTATGTTCCGGCCTTAGTCGGCTTTGAAAAAGCATAAAATCAAAATCTTAAAGGCCGTCTTCAAAGCCATTAGCTTTTATCTTCTAAGTTGTTGGCATAGACCTGTAAGCTGTCAGCTTATGTTGCACGACAACTTTTATTTACTTTGTGTCTTTTGAGTTTCTTTTTGCTTCTTTTATATTGTAATCTTTGGGCAAATGATGAGATATTATCTTTTGACATTTTAAATACATTTCTCAGAGCTTGCTTTATTCTTTATACCCAAATTTTAGATCTTTTATGTGGGATCTTGTTATTTGATGCCAATTGCTTAGATTTCTAAGAACTCTTTAGGCTTTTGAAGATTATAGGACGACAATCGTTTATGATTCAACGTCTTACGATAAATTGTTTGCTTGATGACGTGTCAGTAATCATATAATTTCCTCTAGAAAAGCTTTGTCTTGGGAATGGTGTGATAGGCTAGAAATCATGTATTACCTTATTTACTTTATCTAGAGTTTTATTATCAAAAATACATATTCTAGCGTTTACTTTAATTTATTCATTATAGTAACTGAAAATATAATTAAAATTATCATTATACTCTTATTTGGATAAAAAAAAAAAGTAAAAAGCTATATAATAAATATACTCATATACCTATACCCATACTCACAAATATACGTTATCATAACCAAATACATTATATATAAAAATAAATTTATATATGATATATAAATACATACACATATACAAAATATATAGATTATGTGTTATCATATGTTTATATGCACATATATATAACATAAAACTTAAAAATGTAATATATATTATATATAACTTATATATTTTATCAATGCCCTATTTATTTTCCATTTATATTTTAATATTTACAATCTCAAGATTATTAACTTATATATTTTTTTGACATTTATATAATATATATATATAAATAAAGATGATATAATTATTTAACTTATAACTTATATATGAATTATAGCTTATAAATAACTCATAATTATAAAACATAATACAAACTTATATACATAAAAACCATAGCTTTAAAAAATAACTATAACTTATATGCAACT